>OY720348.1:69275018-69875018 GCA_963082975.1 Labia minor
AAAATGAAAAAAAGTCGAATTGGCAGTCGTGGGACTGGCCGACAGAAGTGAAAACTTGTGCGTAAGAAATTTGAAAGCAGACGGAATGCGCACCAGCTTCACGAGAAAAATGAAATTTATATACGTATATATATATATATAAAATTCATAATTATTTTTTTCAGCAAACTGATTATTATTACAAAAATATTAAAAATACGATGTGTATGAATATATATGTCTGTCTGTCTGTCTGTCTGTGTGTGTGTGTCTGTCAAATACTCAAAAACTACCCGTCCGATTGCGATGAAACTTTCAGGGATTGTTGTGGGCGTCCCAGGGAAGGTTTTAGTGTAGTTAAATCCAAAATTAATTTATCCAAAATTAATTTAAATAGTAATATTTTGGTAAAAGTCTATTTATGGTTACCATGGTTACATTGAAAAATTTACAATAAATAAATAAAAATAATTGGAAATCTTTTCAAATTATTATTTTGATAAATTTTATTAATATTTTTAATTTTTTTTAAACTGCCAAAAATAACATACCCATAATAATAGTTGTAATAAAAATAAAAATATAAATCACAATGTAAGTAAAATATTGAATCGTTTTATTTATATTGTTTCAATTATTGTTTGAATATTTATTAAATTTATATATAGATTAATTTACATGTTTAAATGTATATTTAATAAATTTATTTATTGATTCTTAATATTAATAATTCCAATTACTTTCTTGAAAATTTTTTTTATTTAAAAGCATATTCAGCATATCTCGCAAATTTGAATTGGATTAAATAACATATATTAATTTAAATTAAATTAAATTAATTCAATTATAAATTAAAATTAATAAATAATATTTATTAAACCAGCGAAAGTTTGGCTCTCTTTTGATGGCACCACGTCACGTGTTGGCGCGTGAGATTTCCAGTGTTAAAAAATTAATTCTGGTACTTTCAGCAATTCAATTTTCGATGTTGAGATTTTGATGTTTTTGATGTTATAAATAATATTTATTAAATTATAATTTAATTAATTTAATTTAATTTAAATTAATAAATATTATTTAATCAAATTCAAATTTGCAAGATAGTCGAGTGGATAGTGGAGTGTTTGGCTCTTTGTTGATGGCACCACGTCACGTGTTGGCGCGTGAGATTTCCAGTGTAAAAAAATTAATTCTGGTACTTTCAGCGATTCTATCAGGCTGAAATTCTATATATAGCAGTTTTATACAATTATTAATCATGTGAAAAATTATCAAACATATATCTTTATTTTTACGGTCACACACACACACACACACATATTTAAAAATTAATTTATTAAAATATATATTATATAATATATTATATATAGTATATAATTTAATATATATATATATATATTCTGAAATTAATTTTAAATTATATAAACATATTAGAAATTAATTTAATATAATTTAACACATAATAATATATTAAAATATTTTATTTTATATATACATAATTTAGTAATACTGATTATTAATGTAAATATAAATAATAATATTTAATATGGCAAATATGTAAAATTTCGTAAAGAATGTATCAGAAGTTTAGTGTCTAACATTCTGGCGTATTGCGCATGCGTATATCGGTCGGTCGGTCGGGTCGGTGTCGTTTTGGAATCTCACGCGAAATCTATATTTTTTCCCCATCCGCAAAAGTGCTCAACGCCGCTAAAGAAGTTTTCACTTCAAAAATATTTTAAAACAGAGATGGTGAATCTTTTGCAATGTCCGTGCCACGAAGTTGTAAAAAATCGTTTTGAAGTAACTAGCGTCCCACAATTGTCATTATTTTTACTATCTCGCCAGAGATAGTATTGCGATCACGAAAATTTTCGATGTCAAGATTTTGATATTTTTATACGTTTTGAAGGTTCCTGAATCATTTTCACTAAGGTTGACAAAAATGTCTGTGTGTATGTGTATGAGACAAGATAAAAATTATTAAAATTTGTATATAAATCTATTGATATTCTATTTAGCTACCATGTTTTATTATTTGACCACCAGAGGGTTCCACTAATTTTCTTTTCCGTTCGGACATAAGAAGATTAAAAAATTAATTAATTAAATAACTGCTTATGGAAACTTTGTTTTGAATAAAAAAAAATCCACTCGTAATATATATTTTACAAAATTCATCATACATCGATTAGACTAAACAATTGCCTTTTTTAATAAAATAAATTAATATACAATAACATACAATATCCATAATTAAAAAAAAAAATTTCCATTTTTGTAGTTTCAATTGTTTTTTACTATCTCACCAGAGATAGTATTGCGATCAAGAAAATTTTCAATGTCGAGATTTTGATGTTTTTATGCGTTTTGAAGGTTCCTGAGTCATTTTCACTAAGGTTTAGAAAATGTTTATGTGTGTATGTGGTATGTAGACAACATTACGCAAAAATGGTTTGAGCTAGAATCATGAAATTTGGTATACGGGCATTATTCAAAATTCGTAGTTTTCTATCAACTTTTGAGAAATGTAGCTCAACCGGAAGAGAGTCATTGCCTACCACATATGATTTTTTTTCCTCTAAAGCAGTGATTCTCAACCTTTTTTACCGCGGCACACTTAATGGTTTAAAAATTTGGCGGCACATAGGCACATAAAGAAAAAGATAAGTGTAAAAGTTTACCATATTGAAAAAAAGTGGTCCCAAAAACGGTTTACCTTTTTTTTATATATACATACAATTTTAAACAATTATGTCTAGAGATGTATAGAGATCATGCAATTCCTCGTTATGCAGTCTTCGCCATCCCCGGCGACCTCCTCTTTCTTTGGCCCATAAATGCTGCGCGAAGAATCCTATTCTCAAATACTCTCCATCTACCCTCGTCTCCCAATTATATTTAATAGAAAATATTTTCGATATCTAGATATTTATATTTTTGAAAATTGTATACAAGAATTTTTATGAATTTCACGTATTTTGTGATCAATACATCTGAATAAATTTAATTTGGAATTTATATTTATATGAATATGACTGATGTATTGGTAAAATAAGAAGTAAGGGAACGCATAGTGGGAGCAAAAAAAGTCCTATTTTCAGCAAACTATTTTTTTCCATATAAGTTTTTATTTTTTCTTATTCTTACTATACAAAATATTTACGAACACAAAAAATGAAATTCTAACAGTAGATTTAAGTGGGAGTTGTCAGGACATGAAAAAGTACGGGAACGCGTCCTGGTTCTGAGAAAAGGTAAGGGAACGTTCAATATCCAGGCATTGAAGTTAAAAAAATAAAAATAAAAAAAAAAAAAACAATAAATATTTTTTTAAATAAATTTTACTCAATAATATTTGAAATATTCAAGATTATTACTTTTAGGTGAATACTTTAAATTTTTATACAAATATATATATATATATCAGTCGCTATTGTCCTTTTAGTACTATTACATTTCACACATCCTTTGTTAAAAAATAGGACTGATATTTTATTTAATAAAAAAAAAAAAAATTTATTTAATAAAAATGTCATACAAAATAAAAGAAGTCTTTTTCAATTTCATATATATATTCCGAATGTATGAATATTATTATAAAAACAGTGTTAAAAGAGAATATTATTTAAGTTAACATCTTTTGTATTTACAATGTATTTTTTATGATAGTGAATATTTTTTTCAGCAAATGTTTAAAATAACTACTATACTAACAATTACCGACCGACGATAGTAAGGGTGGTATTATTTTCACATCAAATTTCACATGTGGAGATTTTTACATATCTCCACGAATCATGCATTTTCTTATCAGAAAAAAGTATTTTTAGTATGATGTCTGTCTGTCCATCCGTCCGTCCGTATAGATGTGTACAGCTTGAACGGCTCAACGGTTTTTGATGAAATTTGGTATATTTACTTAATGCATCAGTATGACGAATTGATCAACTTTTGGTGTATATCCGGAAACCGGAAGTGGTAGTTTACAAAGTAGTAATTTTATATTCTTTGTCGGAAAATATTTCACTTAAAATATAGTAGTAATTAATATTTGAATAATTAAACAAAAAAAAAATAATAAATTAAAAATAAAAAAATAATAAACTAAAAATAAAAATAATAAGTTGAGCTGTGGACAGACACAGAACCGACCTGAAATAAATTAATTTCCATCTACCTTTAGCTACATTTACTCAAATGCAGTAATCCGAGAGATTTTTAATGCATTTTATTATATAATTTACATTATTCTATTTATTCATTCTTTAATTAGGTTGTTTCTTTATTAGTTCTATTTTTTCATTAAAATCTCGGAATAGAATTAAGCTTAAATATTCTAAAAATTCGATTTAAGATCTATACAAAATAAGATCTATACAAAAATACCAATAATTTAAAAAAAATAATATTTGCGTTTTTATTTTGTTAAGTGCACACCTCCGCTCATCTCCGTTCGTCCCCTCTCCATTCCCCTCCGCCGCCTGGCCTCACCTGCTGCTTGTCGGCCGGGCGACTCGAACGCTTTCACTTGCCTACCATTCACTGCGCAATATAAGACGTTGAGAGGCCTGTCCACCGAAATCATCCCTCAATCATTTCCTAATATAAAATTAATTAAAAAATTATTTATTTTTTATTTATTTTTTTATTTTTATTAATTAAAACGAAGATTTTTTTTTATTAGTGATTTTAAAAAAAATTTTCAATCAAAATTAAATTTTATAAAATGGATTTGTCTAACTCTTTACTGGTATTATTTATATATATTTAAAAATTTTATTAATTTTTCATTAAGAATTTGGAATAGAATTAAGCTTAAATGTTCTATATATTCGAATGAAGATCTCATAAATTCAATTTTATTAAAACAATTTAATTGAAAATTATTTAAACATTAAAAAAAATTATATGTATTTAAGATTTTCTTTAAATATATTTATTTCTATACATATTATTTTTTAAATGAAAATAATCTTTAAGATGTTAGTAATTTTTTCCTAAATATTTTTAAATTTTAAATATTTACTAGATATAATATTATTATAGCTCTTTCAAAAATCAGAAATAATTACTGTCTACGTAGTTTATTTTCATAATTAATATAAAAAAATAAATATAAATATATTTCTTATATATATAATTTTAAATAGTCCTCGTATATTATTTCTAATTTCAATAATCTTCGCTCTTTTCAAATCTCTTGCTGTATCCGAATGCAATTTCTTACTCCCTGATTCATGAATTGTTAAGTTGGCATTCAGTGTTTTATAAAGTTAATATCTCTGTAATTATCTCATTTTAATTAATAATTTAAATTTATTCTTATTTTTACCGACCGACGATAGTAAGGGAGGTATTGTTTTCACATCAAATTTCATATGTGGAGATTTTGACAGATCTCCACGAATCATGCATTTTCTTAATAGAAATAAGTTGACCTGTGGCCAGGCTCAGAACCGACCGACGGTTTTAAATAAATTAATTTCCAGCTACAGAAACAATTTCAAATAATTTTAATATTTCTATTAATGTAATAAAAAACAGATATGGATATAACATAAATATTTTTAATTTTATTTTATTTATAATATATAAGGAGGTGCTGGCTGTGACGTCATATAATTTTAAATTAAGAAAAAACTACTAAAGATGATTTTTCTCATAAAACCAATACAAAGTGTGCATGATTCGTGGTGATAAGTAAAAAGTATGATGAATTGATTAACTTTTGGTGCAAATCCGGAAACCGGAAGTGGTGGTATTAGCGATCGACGATAGGAAGGGAAGGGTTAATTTCCCACCAAATTTCACATGAGGGGATTTTTTTACATATCTCCACAAATCATGCACTTTTTATTGGTATTATCCTCTGGAAAATCATCTTCATTAGATTTTTCTTAATTTAAAATTATATGACGTCACCCAGCCCTTCATGACGTCACAGCCAGCTCTTACTTATATATTATAAATAAAATAAAATTAAAAATATTTATATTATATCCATATGTGTTTTTTATTACATTAATAGAAATATTAAAATTATTTAAAATTGTTTCTGTAGCTGGAAATTAATTTATTTAAAACCGTAGGTCGGTTCTGAGCCTGGCCACAGGTCAACTTATTTTTATTTAATATTTGGGTAATTGTTTACGAAACGGTAAGCTTCATGGATTTGGATGAAACTTTGCCATTGGATTCCTTTTTTAATTCCAAAGAAACTTTTCTTATGCAATATTTATCGGTCTCTTCTAGTTTACGAGATAAAATTTATAAGAATTTGTATATAAATCTATATACATTATATGTAGTTTCCATTATCCATGGCTCCACTAATTTTCTGTTTTTTCAGTTCGGTTTGGATATATGAAAATTAAAAAAAATTAATTAATTAAATAATTTTTTTATATCCAAACAGAACTGAAAAAAATTGAAAATTACTGAATAAGTTGAATAAAATTTCTATATAAAAGATGAAAATTTCTTTAGAAGGATTTTAATTGAATATATTTTTTTATCAAAATGACTTGAAACATGGACAACTGTGAAAAAACGCATACCGTAAATGAATCGCCATTATAGTACTTTACTCTCGAATAACTTAAAACATTTTCCAATTGAAAAGTAATAATTCAAAATAAATAAAAAAATAAATAAATAGAGAAATAGAAATAAAAATGTAAAAATAAAAGAAAATAGTTTTTCCATTATATGTGTATCAATAAACAAAAAATAAGCGAAATATTTGTAGTTATTGGACAATGATTTACTACATTACAATTAGTGGATAGACTGTTGTGTGATTTTCAAAAGGATTCTAGCAATGTTCAACCTTTTTCTAAAAAAAAGGACAGAAAAGCAAATTTATTGTCTTTTCTTTAAGTTATTAAAGCAAATCTGGAAATGAATTAAAACCAAGATTAATGGGCATATTAGTTATGTGAAAATAATAAATTTTCGAAATGATGATATTTGACAGAAGGCCCAGTGTAGTTGGAAAGAAGAAAGGAATTCAAACGCTAAAATTAATTATTCCACATGATAGAGGAAATTAAATTCCAAAGCTTTTAGTTTTGGATCTCAACAATTTTCATAATGAAATAAAACAATTAAGAGGATCTAGTGGTTATTCCAGACTGGTAGACATATTAATTTTCCCACAACTATCCATTTAAGCTTTTTTTTTATTGAATCTCATGCCATTTTTGACTCTCCATCTGTAGGGAAGAGGTAGCACCTTCCAGATTTATTTTCAGTTGCATTTTAAATTGCAATTTTATTTTATTATTTATATACGAGGTCTGTTCAAAAGAAAAAAAATTGAATTTTCGCGGGCTGTGCACATTTGATTATCAGATTTTTTTTTGTTATGTTGGTACACATATGATTCTCATATGTTGACATTATCAGCTATTTGGATTAGTAGTTTGTTTTTGACAACTCAAAAGTTAGTCACGTTCTGTATGTTCTTCGAACTTTTACTTAAAAAAAAAAATAAGAAAAACTACAAGGAAGTTATACTACGTTGGCGTGAAGCAATACGGCTCAAATTGTGGAAAAACATATCAAGGATTCTCCATCACGATAATGCACCAGCTCGCACATCATTGCTTGTTCGTGACTTTTTGGCAAAAAACAACACCGTAATCATGCCTCAACCACCACCGTATTCACCAGATTTGGCTCCCTGCGACCTTTTCCTATTCCCAAAACTGAAGAGACTAATGAAAGGAAAGCGTTTTGATGAGATAAGTAAAAATCGAAGAACACACAAAACGTGACTAACTTTTTAAGTTGTCGAAAATAAACTACGAATCTAACATGGTTGATAATTTCAACATATGAGAAACGTATGTGCACCAATATAACAAAAAAATTTCGATAATCAAATGTACACACCCGCGAAAATTAAAAATTCACCTTTTCTTTTGAACATACCTTGTATATGTACCCCGACATAAGTAGTAACTTTTTAAAAATAATTATATTTTTCGATATTTTCTAAAATAAAAAAAAATATGTGAAAAATTATCATTTCTTCTGTTTTATTTTTCCATTATGGTCTCATCTTTTCCTAGTTTTTTTTTATATTATCTATTTATTTTTAATCTAAAAAATCTTTCACTATGTGACTACTGATCTTGTTATCTCTTGAATCATCCAACCTCATTACCCCATCCATCCCTATCCTGAGCCACCCCCATCCATTTCCTATTTTCTTCTAATATTATTCTTACTACGTATCGAGATGGATTACGCTCATGTTCATCTTTTCATCAAACAATATTATGTCTACTTATAATATCCAAATAAGTTTTATAAACTTTTTATAAATTTTTATGATAAAAATTAAAATAAATATATTATTTCATTTTTATATTGTACTAATATTAATTTATGCCAGCCAATATGCCATTATTAAAAAACAAACGCTATTCAGTCTGGGAGGCTTAACTCTCAACCTCGTGCTTCGATTTAAGTTCCATGCATGGCACGGGAATTATTTTGTTAAAAAAGAGGAAGCTACTTGAAATAAAAAGTAGCGCCTCCGATCAAGAAAATCAAGATAAAGTTCGATAGAATCCATTTTACTGATTATTTAACACCTTTATCCTGCTTAGACGGTAATCGATTTGATAGGCGCTGTTTTTTTATAGGGGGATTCATAAATCAGGGTTTTTTCTTTTTCTTTTTTTTATTTTTCTATTTAATTATATATTGTTATTTTTAATGTCATATTTTACTTCTTCTAATAATATATTCATAATCTGATTCAATTTCACCCCTCTTCTTTTAAACAAATCTTAACAAATTAATATAATATTATTATTATTATTATTATTATTTGCTTTTGGACCATCTGGGATCACGCAAAGCTCCCACTTTGTGGTTGCTTATTTTTTTAAGGAATCCTGCTGGTGCTGGGTTATTTAGAACCAGGTTTGTCATTTCCTGGAGCGGGAGGCAGCTGATGTTAAATTGAATTTAAAATTTTGTTCTTAGATGGAATCGAACGCCGACTTCATGTGTAAAAAATTTCCACTATACACGCACGGCTAAGCTGCCTCCTAAATTAATATAATAACTATTTGAAAAAATAAGTATTTTATCTGTACAGAAATTATTTATATATTTAATATATATATATATATCTATTGTTAGTATTAGAAAAATAAAAAATATTTACCAGTATAAGATTATATATATATACCCTAAAAAGTTAATTCATAATTATGTTTATTTATTGATTAGTATTTGTATGAATAACGATTAATTGATTATAATAGAGTTTCATGCAAAATAACAATTAATGAACTGCACAATCTAATCAATGCTCAAAATACAAGAACATATTTAATTACAGGTATATACATGGTTCATATTGATCCATTATCAAAAATGTTTTTCTTGAATCTCTACATATATGTATACATGCAAATACTATTAGCAAATTACTAGTTTTCCAATGTTTATTACAATCAAATGAAATCATTCTAATTAGAATTCTATTTGGAAAATAATGATATCATATATTTTTTTTATATCATGTAAATAGATGTTCGTTAATGAGGATGATTTACCCTCGAGGGAGATAACTCGAATAATACAAATTCAACAACATGTATTTTTAATAAATAATCATATCTTATCTTATTATATTAGCAAATATATATATATATATATATATATATAGAGAGAGAGAGAGAGGCGGATTAAACGACGGGCGGACCGGGCGGCCGCCCGGGGCCCACCAGCCCGAGGGATCCACCAAAACCTAAATAAAAATATTTTCTTAAAAAAAATTTAAAAATTTTTTTTATGGATAATCGGAGTTTAAATAAAACAAGTTATTCTTGAACAACAGATCTTTATTCGGTCGTGTTTGAACCCCGACTAACTTAAGAAAAAATAATCAATTTTGGGTCTCGGCGACCACAGTAAAAATTATGTATTTTTTACATAAGTTCTATATATGTAAGTATAAAACAGCCTAAATTATAATATAAACAAAATTTGTCTTTCAATTATAATTGTAAATAACAGAGGGCCCATTTCAATTTTACCGCCCGGGGCTCCCAATCAACTTAATCCGCCACTGTATATATGTAGGAATTATTTTAATCATTTAATAAACACAATTAGATAACTAAATAAAATAATAATTATTAATCGTAAAACTTTGAAAAATTGTCATTCCCCTAGAGCCCAAGACCATAGGTTCCCAAACTTTTTTGTGTCGTAGAACCCTTGCCATGTTTTTCGGTTTTGGGTAGACCCCCCTACTTAACCTGAAATTGATTTTTTGTAAATAATTTTACCTGTTTCTTTAAAGCCTTATTGAAAATGTCGGGAAACCTTTTTTTAGGGCCTTATTGAAAAATCCAAAAATTTTAATAGCCATATCGAAAAAAAAATTTACCTTTTTTTTTAGAACCATATTGAATTGAATTATAAGATAGTATAATATATGTAAATATCGTGGACCCCAAATTTCATTTCATGGATATTCGCAAGCGTAGACCCCTTATATGTTCTTTTAAATTATTTGAACCAGGTAATTAATAATATACTACATTTAAGAAAAATAAGTTATTCCACGGGATATAAGTAATCTAGTTATGATGGTAAATATTAAATATAAGGAAATTGATTAGAATAAAGATTCAGTAGAGTAATACTTGTTCAGGATAGAAAGAGTTGAAGCGATGTGGTTGTTGTGATTAACAACTTTCGAGTTTAGTAATACCATAGAGATAGATAATTAAAGAGATAAGGTATCAAACTAAAAATAAAAATTATTTCTATTATGTTTAACAAAATAATAAAAAGATATTATAAAATAAAAAAAAAACTCTGTTTACAAAAGGACAGCGCCTATCCAACGGAGTGGAGGTGTTATATGATCAGTACACCGGATCGTCTCAACCTTGATTTTCTTGATCAGATGCCACTATTGTTTATTTCAAGTAGCTTCTCAATTTTGAACACGAAGACTGGTTGAACCTCGTTCTCCGAAACCTAAGTTAGAGAGAAATTCGCTTGTCAGATACCACGAGAATAAGAATCAACCGTGTTGCCCCAATACTCCATGACTTCTTTCACTTTAAATAAAGGTTTATTTATTGTGCTTAATAAATATTAAATTTTAAATTTCATAAATTTTACCCATTTCACATGGTCTCGATATTCCTAATGTATACGAGGTCTGTTCAAAAGAAAAAAAATTTGAATTTTCGCGGGCTGTGAACTTTCGATTATCGAATATTTTTGTTATGTTGGTACACATATGTATCTTATATGTTGACATTATCAGCCATTTCGGATTAGTAGTTTGTTTTCGACAACTGAAAAAGTTAGTCACGTTTTGTGTATTATTATTATTTCTTATATCCATTGTTCTCCTCTACAAATAAATTTTTTAAAGAATATTAGCCTTAAGTTTTTCATTTAAATTTGATTTTTAGATAAATTTTCCAAGTAATTATTTATACTAAAATGTTGGAGTTATTGGGGTCTATACAATATAAACAATAAAGACCCTGACAAGACGTTCATTTATCAAAATCATCACCAATTCTATACTCAGGCATACTTTCTTCCTCTCTATTATTGTCGAGGTGAATCTATTTAGTAACATCAATTTAATAAATATTTTTCTAAACCTATTGTATATAATTTCTTAATAAAAAATGCCATTATATATAATTTTAGAATAATATGAATATGTATGTATGCCATATAATAGTATGTTCTCAGGGGGTTGATATAATGCAATGGTAAAATGTTACCGATTATATTTATGGCAATATTTTTTTAGTCATAAATTTAATTTAGGTTTCATTCGTATCTACTGAAACCACTTTGAAAAATTCCCGGTCTAGCATTTTTATTTGTTTCTGTTGTAATTAAAAAAATAAAAATAAAAAACACACCGGTATTTTTTAGGGTGACTTTATATTATGACTCCATTAAACTCTGTACCCCTATCAACGTATAAAATGAAACAAAATCAAGTAAATATTTAAAAATATTTGAAATTAACAAATTTATGTGTGACGTTGTCAGTTCTAGTAACACTCAGTTAAGAAGACATTTCTAAAAGTTACTAAAATAATCAATAACAAAAAAAAAAAAAAAAAAAAATGAATTTAATTCTCATATAAAATTTCCGGACATCCTATTAATTGGCAGAGGTTATCATTTAAGCGGGATAAAGGTGTACTATTGTCAGTAGAACGAGCCCTCTTAAACTTTATCTTGATTTTCTTGAACGGAGGCCGCTATATTTTATTTCAAGTCGCCTTCGAATTTTGATCTCGAAGACTGGATGAACCTCGCTCTCCTAGAAAGAAATTCCCTTGCCATGCTTGAGACTTGAACCTATTACCACGAGAATGAAAGTCAAGCGTATTGACGTTCAGAGTGGTATTTAAAAAAGTATTTTATGTGCCAACAGAGCATGCTTTGTAACCAAGTAATTACCCATCCAATTACTTAGCTGTAATTTCTACATTGTTCTCATTAATATTAGTAAAATTGTTCTAATAAATAAGGAAGATTATTGAAAGAGAATTAGTTAAGTTAACTTAGAGATTAGTATCGAGTAACCCAGTTTCTTATATCCAGGTCAAAAATAGTCAATACATTCCTTTTTATCAATTTCGAATAAAGGCACATCTTCTTTGTATTACTTTTTCCCAAAGGGATTTCAGCCCCTATAAAAATTAAATTAATTATCCTGGCTTTTTTTTGTTTTTTTTTGTTTATTGCTTACCATTTAATCTAATTTATTACTCGTTTTGAATGTAAATATTTTAAAATCTTTCTTTTTCCAACTGACTTGTTTCCAAGGAAATTGTCTTTTCGAAACAATTGATTTTATCTAAACTAAGAAAGAGATATACAAAAATTAAAAACAAATTATAAGAAGTCAATGTCAATTTATAGATTAGTTTAAACCACTTAGAACAGGGGTGGGCAAAAGCCGGTGTGGCTATTAAATAACGAGACTGCTTACAAAAAATGGTTTAATTAAAAAAATTATGGTACAATCGAACTTTCCCCCTCAATATACTCCCCTCCACTCGCCACACACCGCTTCATCCTTTTTTTCCACTGCTCAAAGCAGTGTTCGAAATCGTTTTTTGTTAGGCCTTTCAGAAGCTCCCCCGTTTATCTTTTCGCCTCTTCCATCGACTCGAATCGGCTTCCCTTTAGTGCGGACTTGATTTTCGGAAACAGGTAAAAGTCACAGGGTGCTAGATCATGGGAGTAAGGAGGGTGTTCCAGTACTGGAGTTGAAATGGAAACAGGACGGCCCGGACGCTGGTCATCTTCGGTGCCCTCTTGACCCTGAGAAAATCTTTTGTGCCACTCAAAAACACGCGCACGTGATAAAGAACTCTCACCGTAAGCCTCTTTTAATAATTTATAACACTCGGTTATATAAAGTCAAAATTTCCCCCACAGAAAGACTTAATTTATTCGGTTATTGAATATATATCGATAAAAATAGAGGTATGTAAGAATATTGTGATATAATTTCATCGAAATTTTATAAGCCAATTTTGAGTCAATAACTTCAGTTTTCAGGCAGACAAACAAACATTGAAAATTCTAAAGTCACTCTTGGGTTCTAGAGGTCGTGAAACGCGAAGATATGCAAATGTATGTTTTAAAACTAATTTTTTTTAATTTATGTTCTTTTAAATTATTTGAATGGCGATTCGGTGAATCAGGTATTAATATTAACAGTCAAACCCGATAATAAGGAATCATTTTTTTATTGACTGAACGGTGGCTCGGTGAACCAGGTATGTATTAATAAATGGTAAATATTATTAATTTTCTTTTTACAATAATTTCATTCTTAAAAAACTTTTTACCTTTATATATTAGTAAATGACAATTTAAATGTGATTAAATTAAATTCAAAATCCTTTTCTCGTGTAAGAATTAAAATAAGGATTTTTATTTACAATTATAGATTAGTAAAATGAAAGAAGTCTATGATTCTTTGAAAGAATCATAGACATATTATAGATTTGTATAAATAAATAATAGATAAATTAACATATGGATAATAAAATGATAGGATTCTTAAATGTAATAGATATTTAATAATGATGTATTTATTAATAGAGGAAATAAGATAGTAAATATAAATACTAAGTTAAATAAATCAGATTTTTATTGGTTTAAAATTTAAACTATAATTTGAGTTATAAAGTATATAAGCTATATTCAAAGAATATGTTGTTTTCATTATTAAGCCTATTTTTCAAACATTATGTATTAATAAATGTTTATTTAAACTTGATTTATGATTAAATTTCTTTTCACAATAGTTACATTCAAAAGGTTTTTCTCCTGTATGAATTAATAAATGTTGATTTAATCTTGATTTTTGATTAAATTTCTTTTCACAATAATTACATTCAAAAGGTTTTTCTCCTGTGTGAATTAATATGTGTTTAGCTAAATCAGATTTCTGATTAAATTTATTTTCACAATAATTACTTTCAAAAGGTTTTTCTCCTGTATGAATTAATAAATGTCTATTTAAATTTGATTTCATATTAAATTTCTTTTTACAATAATTACATTCAAAAGGATTTTCTCCCGCATGAATTAATTAATAAATGTGTATTTAAAGTTGATTTCTGAATAAATTTCTTTTCACAATAGTTACATTCAAAAGGTTTTTCTCCTGTATGAATTAATAAATGTTGATTTAATCTTGATTTTTGATTAAATTTCTTTTTACAATAATTACATTCAAAAGGTTTTTCTCCTGTGTGAATTAATATGTGTTTAGCTAAATCAGATTTCTGATTAAATTTATTTTCACAATAATTACATTCAAAAGGTTTTTCTCCAGTATGAATTAATAAATGTCTATTTAAATTTGATTTCATATTAAATTTCTTTTTACAATAATTACATTCAAAAGGATTTTCTCCTGTGTGAATTAATATGTGTTTAGCTAAATCAGATTTCTGATTAAATTTATTTTCACAATAATTACATTCAAAAGGTTTTTCTCCTGTGTGAATTAATATGTGTTTAGCTAAATCAGATTTCTGATTAAATTTATTTTCACAATAATTACATTCAAAAGGTTTTTCTCCCGCATGAATTAATAAATGTGTATTTAAAGTTGATTTCTGAATAAATTTCTTTTCACAATAGTTACATTCAAAAGGTTTTTCTCCTGTGTGAATTAATATGTGTTTAGCTAAATCAGATTTCTGATTAAATTTCTTTTCACAATAATTACATTCAAAAGGTTTTTCTCCTGTGTGAATTAATATGTGTTTAGCTAAATCAGATTTCTGATTAAATTTATTTTCACAATAATTACATTCAAAAGGTTTTTCTCCAGTATGAATTAATAAATGTCTATTTAAATTTGATTTCATATTAAATTTCTTTTTACAATAATTACATTCAAAAGGATTTTCTCCTGTATGAATTAATAAATGTCTATTTAAATTTGATTTCATATTAAATTTCTTTTTACAATAATTACATTCAAAAGGTTTTTCTCCTGTATGAATTAATAAATGTTGATTTAATCTTGATTTTTGATTAAATTTCTTTTCACAATAATTACATTCAAAAGGTTTTTCTCCTGTGTGAATTAATATGTGTTTAGCTAAATCAGATTTCTGATTAAATTTATTTTCACAATAATTACATTCAAAAGGTTTTTCTCTTGTATGAATTAATAAATGTCTATTTAAATTTGATTTCATATTAAATTTCTTTTTACAATAATTACATTCAAAAGGATTTTCTCCCGCATGAATTAATAAATGTCTATTTAAAGTTGATTTCTGAATAAATTTCTTTTCACAATAATTACATTCAAAAGGTTTTTCTCCTGTATGAATTAATAAATGTGTTTTTAAATGTGATTTCTGTTTAAATTTCTTTTCACAATAATTACATTCAAAAGGTTTTTCTCCCGTATGATATAATACATGTCTATTTAAACTTGATTTCGTATTAAATTTCTTTTTACAATAATTACATTCAAAACTCCTGTCTTCAGTGTGGTTTGAATCAGTTTTTTCTTTAAATTTTTCGTCTAAATATTCCTCAGTATCCTTTTTGAATTTTATATTATTTTTGAAAATTAAAAATATTTTTTGATGAAAACATTTTTTCAGATGTTTCGATAAAAATTCCTCACTTATAAAATTGGTATGACAATATACACAAAGATAGAGAGGACCTAAAAAAAATAATTATTTTCGTTATTTTAAATCATTATACAGGGTCAGCCATGTGTGTGTGTAATATTTTTTTTCTCCTTCAATGGCGTACTGAAAGGCCAGCCGAGGCAGCCATTTGAAAGAAATAGTATTTCATAAATAATCAGTAGGTCTATTCTTCACTATGAAAAAATAAATTCATCCAACCGTTTTTGTTTTATTGCATTTAAAAAAAATGTTACATGGCGGACCCTGTGTATTTTTATATATCTAACTATTTTATAATTCAATTTAAGGAATAATATCATTCCAAATAATATTAAAAAAAAATAATTTTAGTGACAATTAACATTACTTTTAATGAAAAAAAAACAGAAATAAAAACTAACCTATATATATTGGATATTTTGTGTCTTCTTGTGGATCAAGATCCATTTTTAATTGATTAATGTATTATCAGTTATAAAATATATACTAGGTGATAAGTAATATAAACCAGATGGTTTGTGATATAAATGTTTTAAATTTTGATTTTGATTTACAATTAAAATTATAACCAATTATTTGTCTTTAAGATACCAATAAGGTGGGTGACATGCAAATTTCACTTCCGCAAACCATATGTGTTTTTACGCTAGATGGCGCTGCTGTCGACAAATTACATTTTTACCGACCGACGATAGGAAGGGAAGGTATTGTTTTCACACCAAATTTCACATGTGGAGATTTTTGCATATCTCCACCAATCATGCATTTTGTTAAAAGAAAAAAGTATTTTTAGCATCATGTCTGTCTGTCTGTCCGTCCATTGTGAATTGTATAGACGTGTACAGGTTGAAAAAAAATTACTAAATATATATTATGTTATATCCACAGGCCATACTTTTGTCTTTCAGTGCATTAATAGGTACGTTTAAGGGTTTTATGTTTTATTACTATTTTTTTTTAAATTCATGTTCTTCTAAATTTAAATTTTTGAGTGGAGGCTCGGTGAACCCGGTACTATATATATATATATATATATATATATATATATATATTAAAATAATAGATAATAAATTCTATTGAAAGAAAATTATTTCTTTAATTATATATATATATATAATAATAATAATAGGGGGGGGGGAAGAGCGATTGGAAAACGATCATTCGGAAGGCGAAGGACGCGGTGGGTCGACAATGTAGGAAGGTTTGGAGTTGGATAGGGGAATTTGGAGTAATGTGGTTGCTGCAGTCAGGAACTTTTGAGTTTCGTAGATCCATAGAGACCAGGGCTGGACAGTAACGAGTTACAAGTAACGGCGTTCCCTGCCCCGTTACTTTTTTGTAACGGGGACTGTAACTCGTTTCTCAAAATAAAAAGGGCAGGTAACAAGTAACGAGTTTTTTCTTCTGATAATATTGATTGACAGCATTATTAGCCTACACTTTATCAAGATTTACAATTATCAAGATTTAATAAAGTTTTTTGAATTATATCTTTATTAAATTATCGTTTAATTATATTACCATAATAAGTTTTCTTATAAATGTACATAAAAAAATTTAAAAATCGTATATAATTTTATAAATAAAAATTAAACAAATTTATATTAAATATTCTTTCTTTTTCCTAATCCTAAAAGTTTCTGTTAAGATTGTTGGTATTGTGAGGGTGTAGTCCATCTCGGATATTCCTTAAAAGTAATTTATTTATGAAATAATTATGTTTTAAATTAGTTAAAAGTAATTTATTTATGGAATAAATATGTTTTAAAGCACTTAAATAGGTTACCCGGGTATGCTCCTCGAAACTACCTGAAGTAAGCAAGAAAGATTATTTTTTTTAAGAAACTGTAACGGCGTTTCAGGAACTAGTAATGGTCCAACCCTGATAGAGACATAGATAGGATAGAATAGGATTTGGAGTAGTATTATATAAGGTAAATAAATAATCAATATATATATATATATATATATATATATATAAGTTAAGGTTCTGTTTCCGGGAGTTTCGTTTTTAAAAAAACGGTTTTGGAAGAAAAAGTACAAGTTACTTTTTCTTAAGTTTATTCATTAAAATAATCAATAATACAGATAATACAGAACCGATTACAGTGTGCTATTAGCACGTGAAGCAACAAATCATGCAAAGGATTTGTTGAATTACAGTACATATGAAGTAATAGTCACTATATGGATTTTATAGTGGATTATAACAATGGAGGTAATCTTTTAGATGATTCCTGAACGATTAATAGATAATCAAAGTGATTATCTATTGAGAGCAAATGCAGGTGATTCGCAATGAATCCCTGAGCAAAAGGTCGGTCTTCAAGTGAGTTGACTAAGAACTGGCTATGGGGTCGAGAAACCGTCTTATATAATGTAATTTAATGCTGCGCTTGCAGAAATCATGACGTCATGAATTCTGCTGGCGTTGCAGGAACTAGGTCCATAACTTATATATATATATATATATCTTAATATAGATATAGAAAAAATAATGCTATTTTTGATTTTTAATTTAATAGAATGTGGGCGAATATATAATCAATAATATCGAATTGTTGGGGGTATCAAAATACAAAATACCCTTCCATGGTATGGTATTTTATATAAAAAGAATAAACTAATATGTGGATCTACATTAATAAGTTCCCAATATGTTATCACAGCTGCTCATTATACATATGAGTAAGGAAATTTTATATAATATAATTTAGGTTAAGATTAACATAAAATTGGAATAGTGGATTTTTTTTTTTTGGAATTTAAAAAAAACTTTTTTTAATAAGATTTTATAATAAAAGGAATTAATGAATCGTTAAAGTAACATAAATTCAGAAAAAAAAAATTATTTGCCAATATTTATTTCATAAAATAGAATAAATATAAAAAGAAAATATTCTATTTGCAATAATATTAATCGTTTTTATTCTTTTTTTTATCTATAAATGAAAATTAATATATATGTAGGGTGAAAAGTTTCCGGCCTGACCAAGAAATTGAAAAATTAAACAAAAAAAAAAAAATTTAAAAACATTGTTTTTCTTGGTCTGATTTATTTAACTTAGTATTTATATTTACTATATTATTTGGTAATAAATACATTATTACTAATTATCTATTACATTTAAGAATCCTATCATATTATTATCCATATGTTAATTTATTTATTATTTATTTATACAAATCTATAATATGTCTATGATTCTTTCAAAGAATTATAGACTTCTTTCATTTTTCTAATCTATAATTGTAAATAAAAATCCTTATTTTAATTCTTACACGAGAAAAGGATTTTGAATTTAAATTGTCATTTACTAATACATAAAGATAAAAAGTTTTTTAGAATGAAATTATTGTAAAAAGAAAATTAATAATATTTACCATTTATGAATACATACCTGGTTCACCGAGCCACCGTTCAGTCAATAAAAAAATGATTCCTTATTATCGGGTTTGACTGATAATATTAATACCTGATTCACCGAATCGCCATTCAAATAATTTAAAAGAACATAAATTAAAAAAAATTATTATACATTCAATCAGCTGACTCCTTCAAAGATTACCAAATTTGAAATAATTCCATTAATTCGATTGATACTTAAAATTTAAATTAAATTTTTTTTTTCATAGAAATTCTCTTCAATTTCATATACTTTCATTTTATTAATATATTAATTGTAAATTTATTTTTTTGAATGTTAAAGAGAACCAATCCATCCCTACTCATACCTCGAAACGATTACACTTGTTATTTTTTTTTTTTATATTATTGCCTCTTGGGATTTAAGCCCGTTCATATTGATAAAAAAAACACATAAAAAAATTTACACTTTATGCTTTTAAAAGTAATTAATATTTTTTAATTACCAATTAATAATTTTTTAATATACAATAACTTTATATTTATATAATTCTAGTAAGTATATTATAAATTTAAATTTATTCTTTCGCTCTACGCCATTATTAAATTTTTTTTTATTTTTTAATTATTTAATTAGTTTTATTATCTGTTTTAGAGCATCCTTTGGAAATTTATCGATTCAATACAATGGGAACTGATTGGAGAGGACGGGGTGGGCAAACCATCTAGGAAGAGGCTTAAGGGAAATGGAAGAAAATAGGAATGGCTCAAAATAGGCATGTTTTGAAAAATGGGATTGATGCGGCCAACGAGTTCCGTAGTCAAAAGAATTCTTTGTGATAGTATTTTTACCGACCGACGATAGTAAGGGAGGTATTTTTTTCACACCAAATTTCACATGTGGAGATTTTTACATATCTCCACGAATCATGCATTTTCTAAACAGAAAAAAGTATTTTTAGCATGATGTCTGTCCGTCCCTCTGTCTGTCCGTCTGTCCGTCTGTCCGTCCGTCCGTATAGATGTGTACAGCCTGAACGGCTGAACCGATTTTGATGAAATTTGGTATATTTACTTAATGCATCAGTGGGATGAATTTATCAACTTTTGGTGCAAATCCGGAAACCGGAAGTGGTAGTATTAGCGATCGACGATAAGAAGGGAAGGGTTATTTTCATACCAAATTTCACATGAGGAGATTTTTTACATATTATCACGAATCATTCACTTTGTATTTGTTTTATCTTCGAGAAAAATCATCTTTATTAGTTTTTTTCTTAATTTAAAATTATATGACGTCATCCAGCCATTCATGACGTCACAGCCTGTTCTTACATATATATTATAAATAAAATAAAATTAAAAATATTTATGTTCTATCCATATCTGTTTTTTATTACATTAATAGATATATTAAAATTATTTGAAATTGTTTCTGTAGCTGGAAATTAATTTATTTCAAACTGTCGGTCGGTTCAGACCTGGCCACAGGTCAACTTATTTTATGTGAAATTAATTTTAATGTAAAAACAATTTGAATTATTTTTATAATTTTAAATTATTTCCAATTTTTGTTTATTATTATTATTATTATTATTATTATTATTTGCGTCTGGACCATCTAGGATCACGCAAAGCTCCCATATACAAGGGTATTGATGTTAAGTGTGCCCATATGTGAATGTTCTTTAGGTGTTAACTTCATTCTTCTTTTGTGTGCTCATGAAGATCCGGTGTTATTCTCATCACGAACCATTGTTGCTTGAATAAGGGTAATGATGTTAAGTGCCCATATATGAATGTTCTTTAGGTGTTAAGTTTTATTCTTCTTTTTTTTTTTGAGGGCTCGTGAAGATCCGGATCCTCCAGGAGACGGGCGGATTGGGTACCAACTCATAACTATCCATTGTTGCTTATGGTTGCTTGTTTTTGAGGTAGTCCTGCTGGTGCAGGGTTATATAGAACCAGGGCTTGTCAGTTCCTGGAGCCGGAGGCAGCTGATGTTAAATTGAATTTATTAGAAAAATCCGTTCTTGGTTAGAATCGAACGCCGACTTCTTGTGTAGAATGTTGCCACGCTACACTCTCAGCCAAGCCACCTCCTATTATTATTATTATTATTATTATTATTAATGATCCCTCAGGTTTATACGTGGGTTTATACGTACGACTTTAAAAATCGATTTCTTTTTTTTTTTTAAATGAAATTCGATTTTTTTTTCTAATCTATTACAAAATTTTAACATATGTTAAAAATGTATTTTTCAATATTTTTCTATCCTTCATACTTTTAAATATTAAAAACTTAAAAAGTGATCAATGAGGAATTTGAATTCGAACTTGCAGATGTTAAATATGTAGATTATATTATACCTATTCTTTAAAGAGATATTTCTTAGAAAATTTATTATAACACGGTTAATTCAACAGGTCCAAGTGAATTTAAATTGAATAAATGTTCCAACAAATGAACATCACAAATAATCATGGTAATTTAAGAATGAATTGCAACTCGTTAAAGCATATTTTTAATCGAAAAGTTAAAAAGCTTAAAGAGGTAATAGCATTTGCATGGTTTGATGGCGCGGAAGCACTTAATCTATAAATACAACCAACGCCCACGTCTAATATCTCAAATGGCATTTCATTTTCGATCTTATTTCCATTCTTATTATTAGAATCCAAATTACTCCCACTTTTTTAATTTAGTCTTATTTCTATTTAATCCAAAATAATATCATATAAGAACAATACTTTTTAAGAATTTAATAAATAGAGATGATTGACATAAGATTTATCTGTTTGATTACAGAGTTCTTGGTTGAATCCACATTCATCCAACTATACCATTATCTAGTAATTCCTTAGAAGAGTTGGACAAACCCTAACCTAAACCACCTTCATCTAATTCCTATTTTCTCCCAATTCCCCCACATCTAATTCTTTATTATCAATTTGCTAATTCCTAGATTTACCCTGTCCTATCCTAAGCCACCTACATTCAATACATATTTTTCTCCCAATTCTCTCACATCGAACTTTTTAATACTTATCCAGTAATTCCTTAGTTGAGTTGGGCAAACCCTAATCTAAACCAACTTCATCTAATTCTTATTTTCTCCTAATTCTCTCACATCGAACTTTTTAATATTTATCCAGTAATTCCTTAGGAGAGAGAGTTGGGCAAACCTTAACCTAAACCAACTTCATCTAATTCCTATTTTCTCCCAATTCCCTCACATTTAATTCTTTATTATCTATTTACTAATTCCTAGATTCACCCTGTCCTATCTTGAGCCACTTATATTCAATACAAATTTTCTCACATCTAATTTTTTTTTTATATATCCACTAATTTCTTGGTTGCCCTTTCTTTAACCACCTTCATCCAATTCCTATTTTCTCCCAATTCTCTCACATCGAGCTTTTTTCCTATCCACTTTACTTACTTTGTTTACCCATCGTTTGTTATCACAATTGGTTTCTTGTTAAAGACAATTTTTTTTATGCTTTGATCCCAAAGAACCCATTTTTGAATGAAATCATTTAGTAAAGTTGAAACTTGGAGTGATTATTTTTCATATTAAAAGTTATTTGATAGATGAAGATTGATAAATCAATATAAAAGTGATTCTAATAAAACATTGGAGATACCAACCTATTTATAACCCATCAACTATTTCTCTAAACTCTTTCTTTTTTTAAATAATTGTTCTAATTTGTTGACTGGATAATTGAAAACAAAATGTTATTCTAAAATAATTGGTAATGTGTATTAAAATGTTAAAATTTCTATTAATAACCTGTCAGAAGTAGGCGATGCAATCCCATTGAACTATTCGGATGAGAAGAAAAGTTTATACTTGATCATACAATACATTCGACCAATCATTAACATTGAAAATTAATAATAGAATAAATTTTGTCTGTCAAACTAATACCAAATTTAATGTAAGTCAACTCCATTAGCCTTGAGTATTGCACAATTCAAATCGATTCCTTAATAATACAAAATCAAATTTGACTATTAATATTTTATTAAACGTGTTTTTTTCTATTATGTAATTTCATAGCCCTGATTTCACCTTTAATCGAAATCTCTGTTTTTATTGCCCAATTAGGAAATATTTTATTTAAATATATTAATAAATTTTCAATATAAACAGAGTAAAAATCTTAATGATGATGTTTAAAAAATTGTTTAGAAATGCAAGTTCAATTAATAAAACGTCTCAAAGCATGTTTTTTTTCAATTTTTACTATCACGACAGAGATAGTATTGCGATCTCGAAAATTTTCGATGTTGAAATTTTGATGTTTTTATACGTTTTGAAGGTCCCTGAGTCATTTTCACTACACTTTTAGAAAAATGTCTGTGTGTGTATGTGTGTGTGACTATGTGTGTATGTGTGTGTGACTATGTGTGTATGTGTGTGTGTATGTATATAAGATTACTCAAAAACGGTTTGAGCTAGAATAATGAAATTTGGTATACGGTCATAATTCAAAATTCGTACTTTTCTATCAACTTTTGAGAAATCTATCTCAACTGGAAGAGGGTCATGTTTTGATATTTTTTCCTCTAAAGTGACCATAAAAATAAAGATATATGATTAATAGTTTTTCAGAAGATTGAAAATTGTATAAAACTGCTATATATACAATTTCAGCTTGATTGAATCGCTGAAAGTACCGGAATTAATTTTTTAACACTGCAAATCACGCGCCAACACGTGACGTGGTGCCATCGACAAAGAGTCAAACATGCGCTGGTTCAATATGGTATATATTTATTAATTTTAATTTATAATTTATAATTAATTAAATTTAATTTAAATATAATATATTATGTTATTTAATCCAATCCAAATTGCGAGATAGTCGAGTGGAGACACTCCAGCTTATTATACATTAAACAAAGAAAAAAACTAAACTAAAACTATTTTCAAGAAGAAATTATTTTTTTAAATTAATAAATTTTCTTAATCTTCTTAAATAAAAAATGAATTTAAATGGATAGGAATTAAATTTCTATTCTATAAAATTATTTTCTTGAAGTTGCATTGTATTTTTATTTAGACATCTATAAATTATGAAGGACTACTAATTAAATCCCAGGTATAATTAGTAATTAATTAAAAAGGGAGTAGAGCAGAGGGATGAGTGAGTGGTTGCCCGAAGGAAAGGAGACCGATGTTATTACTAACTAATTAAAGGTAAATAGTAAAGAATTTATATAATTAGTAAGTAAATGTAAACCTCCAACTGATGACCAAACTAGGAAAGGACAGAATCTATTAAGTCGGTTGCCATCTATGGTAAAACTCCCCAATTGTGGTATTGTTGTATTCCCCTTAACAGACCTAAGGATCAAACCCATATTTCTAATGTATTGTATTCAGTGGGGTATTGGGAGGGGAACGCGGGGAACGACGTTCCCTTACCTTTTTTCACAACCGGAACGCTTTCCAGTACTTTTTCATATCCCGATAACTCCCACTTAAATCTACTGTTAGAATTTCGTTTTTTGTGTTGTAAATATTTTGTATAGTAAGAATAAGAAAAAATAAAAACTTATATGGAAAAAAATAGTTTGCTGAAAATAGGACTATATTTTGCACCCACTATGCGTTCCTTTACTTCTTATTTTACCAATACATCACTGATTGTATTAAAAATATTACCTCGCCAGCAGAGCTTCTCAAAACACTAAAAGTTTCAGACCATCTAAAAATATCCACAAATTTCTTTTAAAATATTTTTGAATTAGATTTTACTAATATTAATATTAATTACATATTATCAGGTTGATTATTGGCATTCCTTCTCGCCAACAAATATATTTATAGATTGTATATATATATATATATATCATAGTATTAGGTTGTCATTTATCTCTCCATTATATCTTTTGATGTTGTGTCAAACATTCATTTGGTTTGAGCTTTTTTAGGCACGATCAGCGCCGAAAAAGGAGCAGGTAAGCCGGGCGCCAAATTTTGAGGGGCGCCTATATAAAAATAAAATATTTTATTATATTCATTATTTTTGTGAAATTTTAATTTGTTCCCTTTTTTTAATTTGCAATAAATTTCTATATTCTAATATGAAAGGTCTCCAAATTTTGTTTTGTGTGGGGTGCTTAAAACCCAAGAACCCCCCTTGGGTATGAAAACAATTTATTCTATTCTCTGTGTGGCTCTACGGATCTCGAAAGTTCTTGGTCGCAGCAACCACACTTATCCAAGTATTCCTATACTGAGCCATCACCCTCCAGTCTCTACCCTCTCTCATCTCTCTCACCTTCCTTCCTACATTGTCCACCCAACACTTCCTTGGTCTTCCAAGCGGACGTTTTCTAATCGGTCTTCCCACCAATATATTTATTCTATTATAATTATAAATTGATTACTATATATACATTTTAAAAATTCACTCCTTTTAAGAACAGACAGAGAAAATATATACAGGTATTCATACTATATGTGTTTTGAGGTGGTAAGTCCGAATTTCAATAACGCTGAAATATGACTCCACAACACAAACCTTCAATATTTTTATGCTTTTTTTCGATTTTTTTTAAACAAATCATACTTATAGTATAGCGGGTTCTTGGGTGATGTAATATTTATAATACAATACAATAGAAATATGGGTTTGATCCTTAGGTCTGGTGAGGGGAATACAACAATACCACAATTGGAGAGTTTTACTCTAGTATAACACTATATACCCTACAAAGAAACCAAATTATAAAGTAAATTATAGTCCAAATTTTCCAATTAGGTAGAAAAACCAAGTTTTTTTTTGTTGGTTTTTCGTTTATAACACAAAACCTATGAATATACGTGAATATCAAAGTTGCCTGAAAGAACCAAAATATGTGAAGTATATTTTGAATAAACCACTTTAACTAATTTTTCCAAATTAACGTCTTGTATTAAACCTGCATTTTATATTTGTTCATCTATCCAGAATCTATATTCCGCCTGATTTATTTCCAAATCCTATTGATTTTGTAAACTTTCTATTGTACAATACATTACATGAATAACTTGTTTATATTAAACCAAACAAGACAAATACCTAAATGATTCTCTTGCGTCAAATCCTATAAATTCTACTATCAAATACCTAATAATTTTATTCTACTAATCCAGGACTTGATTGGAATTTCGGGCATCATACGGGTAGTGCAGTGAAGTAGATTGCTGTCGCCAGCAGAATCCCAATCATCCACCCCTCCCTGGTAAATAACCTTCATTTGTAATTCATTTTTTTATTTCTAATCGTATTTAATTAAAGAAATATCTAAGATCAATCTTCTAATTTATATAATGTAAATATATTAATTTATCATTTATCAAAATGAATTATATAATAATAAATATTTACTAAAATTTATAATAGATGCCGGTAATATCGTAAAACATTCAATAAAAATCAATCATTCCCTTTGTATCAGTCTTTTTTTTTTTGATTACACTGTCAAAAGGAAATTGCCTGTAAAGGCATTGAATACATTAGTCTATTCTCAATCACAATTGTTAAAAAATTGTATAAAAACAATTAACACCTTTTTATTTTACATTCATTCATAATTGTGAATAGAATACAATCGTCGGAAATAATTCAAGAATTGGAAAATAATAAAAAAAAAATCAAACATTTTTTAAATCAATTTTGAATTAATAGCTAAATTGTTATAATATGTTTTTGTTTTACTTTCATTGACGTATTTAAACTATAAAAATAACATAAAAATTCTTATAATTTATTTTACAAATGACCTTTAAAAGAAGGATGGTCACGTATCTAGATACTGGAGCATCCACCATACTAACCCAACCTGTCACTTTAGAGATAGTATTGCGATTACGAAAATTTACGATGTCAAGATTTTGATGTTTTTATACGTTTTAAAGGTTCTTGAAACATTTTCACTAATGTTGAGAAAAATGTCTGTGTTGTTTGTGTGTATATATGTGTGGGTATGTATGTAGACAAGATTACGCAAAAACCGTTTGAGCTTGAATAATGAAATTTGGTATACGGGAATTATTCCAAATTCGTAGTTTTATATCAACTTTTGAGAAATTTAGCTCATCCGGAAGTTTTCGATGTCGAGATTTTGATGTTTTTATACGTTTTGAAGGTTCCTGAATCATTTTCACTAATGTTTGTGTGTATGTGTGTATGTGTGTATGTAGACAAGATTACGCAAAAACGGATTGAGCATAGAATTATAAAATTTGTTATACGGGCATTATTCAAAATTCGTAATTTTCTATCAACTTTTGAGAAATGTAGATCAACCGGAAGTGGGCCATTACCTTTTGATTTTTTTTTCCTCAAAAGTGACCGTAAAAATAAAGATATATATTTGATAGTTTTTCACATGATTAATAATTGTATAAAACTGCTCTATATTGAATTTCAGCATGATTAAATAGCTGAAAATACCGAAATTAATTTTTTAACACGTTGACTGCCGATCACGCGCCAGCACGTGACGTGGTGCCATCAACAAAGAGCCAAACACGCGCTGGTTTAATAAATATTATTTATTAATTTTATAATTTATAATTTAATTAATTAAATTTAATTTACATATAATATATGTTAATTTAATCCAATTCAAATTTGTGAGATAGTCGAGTGGAGACACTCCAGCTTATTCAATAAGGCTTTAAAAAAAAAAGGTATAATTTTTTTACAAAAAATCATTTTCAGGATAAGTAGGGGGTCTACGATACAAAAAAGTTTAGGACCCTATGATATATATTAAATTAAGAGAATTAATGAATAAATAAATAATTTTCGAAATAATTCAAAATTCCCCTTTTCTTTTGAACAAATCTCGTGTATATATATTATTATTATTATTATCATCACACTTCTATTTTAGACACAATTTCAATCATTTCTCTTAAATTAACAAATAAAGGACCCATCAAATATGTTTTTTACTATCAAAATAATAAAATGAATAAATTAAAATGCGAAATTCTAGAATAAATCATTGAATTTCAAGATATTTTTGTTTTTATTTCAATGAGAGAGGAATTGCTAGCATTACTATTTTAGTATTCATTGCCCAACGACAAGAACTTTGAGCTCGGTTCATCTTCGAATGTTGAAGTTGACTTTTTATATAGCCCACCTCAACTCCTCACCCCCCCTCCATCCACCTTGCAATTGGTCAAGCAATCCATTCGCCCGGGAATCATTACTGACGCATACATTCACTTGTGTCGAATTTTACTCTCTATTTTATTTTATTTTCCATAGTTCAATTAATTCCAAAATTTTATTAAATATGAAGTGTTGAACTCAGTAGGAATATATACAAGGGATTATTTGGATATCGCACCGATAATTATTAAATAATTATAATACAAAAGTAAGTTTTAACCAATCATATAGCCTAATATATATTTAAGTTCATACCTACTTTAAATTTAATATCACTTGATATCTAATGGATATATATATTATATTATTTATTATTTATATATTTATATATATATATATATATTTATAATATAATATATATATATTATATTATTTATTATTTATATATTTATATATATATATATATATTTATATATATATATATATATTTATAATATAATATATATATATCCATTAGTAATCAAGTAATATTAAATTTAAAGTAGGTTAAATTAATATTAAAATTAAATTTAATATATATATATATATATATACTAGTTCAAACCGTTGTTTGCAATTTCAGTTTAAAATGAATTTATCGTTGTTTTCAGCAATTAATTAATAATAAATATTATTTACTAATTGTAATTTATAATTAATTAAATTTAATTTAAATATAATATATTATGTTATTTAATCCAATTCAATTTGCGAGATAGTCGATGGAGACACTCCAGCTAATTTTCCTCTATACTGACCGTAAAAATAAAAATATGTGTTTGATATTTTTTCAAATGATTAACAATTGTATAAAACTGCTATAGATAGAATTTCAGTTTGATTGAATCATTGAAAGTAACGGAATTAATTTTATAACACGTTGACTGTCAATCACGCGCTAGCACGTGACGTGATGCCATCAACAAAGAGTCAAACATGAGCTGGTTTAATAAATATTATTTCTTAATTTTAATTTATAATTTATAATTAATTAAATTTTTTTTCAATATAATATATGTTATTATAATTCAATTCAAATTTGCGAGATAGTCGTGTGGAGACACTCCAGATTTTTTAATAATTATTTTATTTTTTTGGTATAAAGTTTAATATTTAAAATTATAACACTTTTTCTACAGGGTATATATAGTTCGAAGTTATACAAAAATAATCCATTATATTTTCAAGCTAAAAAGGGTAGAAGTGGTGGAGAAAAAAAATCATGACAATTTTGTGGCACGTTACTTACTTCAAAAATATTTTTTATAATTCTGTGGCACGGACATTGCAAAAGGTTCGCCATCACTGCCTAAGAGATTACATTAGTCTACCTACCAGTCATTTCCCAATTGGTTTCTTTATAAACATACTCCTTGCTAATCTTTTCGATTTTATTATTATAACTAGTTGAACTCGTTGCAAACGATGTTTGCAATTTCAGTTTAAAATAAATTTATCGTGGTTGGCAGCAATTAATTAAATAATTCTTTGAAAACAATATTTTTCTTATACCTATTGATCATTTTTTAATAATCTGCCTTGAGCAGAGTTTTCTTTAATTTTTGTTTTGATGTTGTTGGGAGTTCTGGTCGTGGATCTTTGGGCTGTTGCTTGTATATATATATAAATATATAATTTAAATATTTAAATAAAAATCAAATAATTTAATATTTAATTAAATGTTTTATTTTAATAATTATTGTTATATATTATTTATTTTATAACTAATAAAACTTATATAATATAATAATATAATAGTTTATATTAATACATAATATTGAAAAATAAAAATGATCGATAAATACATTAATAAGAACTAATTTATCATCAAATTCAAACACCAAGAAGAAATTGGATCAAAATAATGAAATATAGGCATATATATATATATATATATATATATATATATATATATATATATATATACAATACAAAATCTAGTATTCAATTAACATTTTTTTAAAACATAAAAATCAAATTACCATTTATAGAATAATTTTGTTTTTTTTTTGAAAGACTCATGTCGAAAGACGCCATCTAGTGTCATGTGTCCGAAATATGGGGTTATGTGAAAATGACTGATACATACATACATTACATACATTATGGTTTTTATATTTATAATATACTTATTTAATAATTATTTTTAATTAGTGAAAAAAATGATTCTCTTAATTTAATATATATCATATATATAATGAATTTTTTTAAATTTAATTTTTATTAGATTTTAATTCATTCGTTTATTATATTTTCTTTTTTTATTTTTATAAGCTAAGAGTAATTCAGTAGTATATATATATATATATATATATATATATATAAATGTTTGTATAATAATGTTAAATTAATTTATTCTTTGATGTTTATATTAAGTATAGACATTATAATTATTAACTATAGATATGTTAATTTTAACGGGCACTACTTTTCTAAATAATTCAAATATATATTATTTTACTAGAATTTTTAAATTTAATTTATATTCATTGTATAATGGGAGAAAGAGAGAGAGAGATAGAAGGAGGCATTTATTCTAAAAACGCCCAAACGCTAATTTATAATTGGTAATTACTTGAATTCATCGATAAAATACTTAATTTTTTTTATCATAACAACTTTATTCTTTATTCTAAGAATTCCCTTATTTTTTTTTTAATTTATTCTTTATTCTAAGAATTCTTGCTTCATTTAAAAACTTAATAAACCACTTTGAAATGATTTCAAAAATCAAGTTAATATATATAATTCGATTTTTTTTTTTTTTTTTTAAATTAATAAATAATATTTATAAATTGTATTTGATATTCAAATGGAAATTAAAATTAAATAATATAAATTATATAAACGTTAATGTGAACTCATTTAATTTTCAAATAATTTGAAATAATTAGAATTCTTTTCATGATTTTTCATCATATAATCTGTTTTTTTTTTTTTTGATTCTATGTATATATGTATTATATATATTGTTATGATATTCTAAAAACCTTTTTTTTTTTAAATAATGGAATGAAAACATTTTTCTAACATTGCATGTAAATTTACTTTACATTTCATTATAAAATCAAGTTTAAATATTGAATTCAGGAAAAATATTTCTTCTTTTAGGAATAAACATTTCACATCCGCGCTAAAATTATATTACTTAACAAAAAAATTAATAACAAGTGTTCTAAAATAAACTTATTTACTTCTAATCTTTATTATTATAAATTTGACCCCTCATTATTTTACCTTTTTTTAAAGTGAGAGAGAGAGAAAGAGAGAGAGAGAGAGAGATAAAGGTGAAATGAATAAAAAAACTTTTTATTAAACTCCATAATACAAAGTTACAGTTAATCATTTGACCACTAAAAGAATATAAACTAAGATGTAATAATATAAGATGGTTACAAATCTTAAGAAAAACCTTTAACAAAAAGAAACCATAATTAAAAAAACTAAACAAACTTTTAATAACTAAAACAAAGATGTCGCTATTAAACTAAATGGAAAAAGTTATGATTATGTGTCTGACTTCAGACGAATCCTCAATACTGCCATATATATAAAGTTAAAAAACAAAACAGAACTCTTCTTTTTACCGACCGACGAGAAAGGGATGGTATTGTTTTCATACCAAATTTCACATGTGGAGATTTTTATACATCTCCACCAATCATGCATTTTCTTAACAGAAAAAAGTATTTTTAGCATGATGTCTGTCCGAAGAAACCGAACTTTTAAAAAAAATAGTACCGCTAATGCTATATGTTGTAATATTTTACCTGTAAATGGCTTAGTCCCTAATTGACAACTGGTATAAATTTCAAGACATTTGGATGCATACAACAAAAGTAAAAGTTATTGCGTTTCAAATGTCACACAGTGTGTTGTGTACATCGGTCGGAAAATGAGTTTCAAACAAAGAGCTGCAATTGATTTTTGTGTTAAACTTGGTAAAACTTTTACTGAAACGCACCAAATGCTACAAAATGCATATGGTGATGATTGTCTATCCCGTACGCAAGTTTACGAATGGTTCAAGAGACGCTGGATGATGACGAAAGATAAGAACCGGATTTTTACGATTCAAAAGGAATTATCCACAAAGAATTTGTTCCACCCGGACAGACAGTCACTGGAGAGTTTTACTTGGGTGTCATGAAGCGTTTGCTGGCAAGAATTCGTCGTATTCGGGCAGAATATCGAGAAATCGGCAGTTGGACTCTTATGCACGATAATGCACCATTACATCGTTCGCAACTTGTAACTGAATTTTTGGTCAAAAATCACGTTATTCCTTTCTTTAATATGGCTCCGTGCGACTTCTATCTGCTCCCTAAAGTGCATTTGGCGATGAAAGGAAAGTGGCACGCATCGATTGAAGCCATTGAAAAGGCGACGTCCTAAAGACTTCCAATAAAGAGAAGTCGTTTGACAACTTGTTGGAGCGTGCAAATTTGTGTATCGATGCAGAAGTGAAACACATTGATTAATAAAAATGATTTGTTCCAAAATGTACATTGGCTTTTTGTTTTATTAAAGAGTTCGGTTTCTTTTGGAATGGAGGGTGTAGATGTGTACAGCTTGAACGGCTAAACGGATTTTGATAAAATTTGGTATATTTACTTAATGCATTAGTATGATGAATTATTTAACTTTTGGTGTATATCCGGAAACCGGAAGTGGTAGTATTACCGATCAACGATAGGAAGGGAAGGGTTATTTTCACATCAAATTTCACATGAGGAGATTTTTTACATATCTCCACGAGTCATGCACTTTGTATTGGTTTTATCCTCGGGAAAATCATCTTTATTAGTTTTTTCTTAATTTAAAATTATATGACGTCACCCAAGCCTTCATGACGTCACAGCAAGCGCCTCCTTATATATTATAAATAAAATAAAATTAAAAATATTTATATTATATCCAGATCTGTTTTTTATTGCATTAATAGATACATTTAAATTATTTGAGATTGCTGGAAATTAATTTATTTCAAACCGTCGGTCGGTAATGTGCCTGGCCACAGGTCAACTTATTTTATATATGATTAAATCAATAAAAGTAGAATGAATTACTATTTTCAAATTTTGACTGAATGTTTCAATGTTAGTTCTTAAACTCTTAATATCCTTTGAATCAGGTCAATGAATATAAAAAAGGATAAAATTTAAGATGAAAGGCAATATTCAATGAATTGTTCTTAGATGTTTGAAAAAAAACAAAGAAAATCATGCAGGGAACGATCAATTCCATTCATTGTCATTTCATTTTTATTTCCTACCCGTGTCCATTTGATTCATCCATTTATGATTTCTTTTTTTAGAAATTCCTAATCGTTGTCCACAATTCAATAATATTATATTATGGACCTGACTATTTATTTATTTCTAAATGAGCATTATATTCAAAAATTAACAATTCACTAAATTATTATGCTACGATTGGGAATAGAGTAACCACGATGAATATTGTATTTGTGACATCATACACAGACAAAGTTCAAGTGTCCACGGGTTCATTATGGTACATTAAAATGAAATATTAAGGAATTAAATGACTCCCTTTAGAGGAATTTCCCTTTTCAATCAATATTTACAAGACATTCCATAAACGTCTGCTTCTCGCCTCTGAATAATTTCTATCATTTGACTTTTGTCCATCCTATGATAGGACAGCGCCTATTAGATCGGTTTTCGCCTAAGCGGGGTAATGGTATTGTAAGATCAGTACAATGGATTCTCTCAACCTCTATCTTGATTTTCTTGCTCAGTGGACGCTACTTTTTATTTCAAGTAGGTTCCCAGTTTGATCACGTAGAATGAGTAGACCTTTTATCTAACATATATACTCCAGTATGAGAAAAATTTTCTTGCCTGGCCTTGAATTTGAATCCTGGCACGAGGTGGAGAATCATGTGTGTTAAGCTCCAAACTGCATGGCGTCTTGTATATTTTCTACCTTTCCTCTTAAATATATAATAATAAAATAAGTATGGAAAATAGAGCGAATGTAATAAATTCGAGAACATTTTCTTCGCTAAGTCTCCTACTAAAAGTAAAGCCTTTAAACTAGGTCAAAAATACTATTCCCTACTGCGATATTTTTTTTTTACAAAATTTGCTTGACAATTATTGATTATTTTCAATCTTTTTTTACTATATCGCCAGAGATAGTATTGCGATAACGAACATTTTCAATTTCGAGATTTTGATGTTTTTATACGTTTTGAAGGTCCCTGAGTCATTTTCACTAAGGTTGAGAAAAATGTCTGTGTGTATGTGTGTATGTAGACCAGATTACGCAAAAACGGTTTGAGCTAGAATCATGCAATTTGGTACATGGGCATTATTCAAAATTCGTATTTTTCTATCAACTTTTGAGAAATGTAGCTCAACTGGAAGAGGGTCATTACCTACAACGTTTTGATTATTTATCCTCTAAAGTGACCGTAAAAATAAAGATATATGTTTGATAATTTTTCACATGATTAAAAATGGTATAAAACTGCTATATATAGAATTTCAGCTTGATTCAATCGCTTAAAGTACCAGATTTAACTTTTTAACACTGTAAATCACGGTCCCATCAACAAAGAGCCAAACACGCGCTGGTTTTATAAATATTATTTATTAATTTTAATTTATAATTTAATTAATTAAATTTAATTTAAATATAATATATGTTATTTAATCCAATCCAAATTGCGAGATAGTTGAGTGGAGACACTCTAGCTTTTTTTTTGATATTCTATTAAAAATCAATTTTTCGAAAATTTTAATAAAAGTATTTCTTTATTAATTTCAAAAGAAATACAAATACAAATATATTAAAATAAATATTATTTAAATAATATTATCAAATTTTATATATATAAATATTTTATACATTTTTATAAAATTATTTTTAATTTTATATTCATTTAAAAAGATAAAACTTTTCAATTATAAATATCTTTAATTTACATACAAATCTTTGTAGTTTTCTATCAACTTTTAAGAAATGTAGTTCAACTGGAAGAGGGTCATTACCTACAACGTTTTGATTTTTTATCCTCTAAAGTGACCGTAAAAAAAAAGATAATTTTTTTAATAATTTGATAATTTTTCACATGATTAAAAATTGTATAAAACTGCTATATATAGAATTTCTGTTTGATTGAATCGCTAAAAGTTCAGAATTAATTTTTTAACACTGCAAATCTCACGCAACAACACGTGACGTGGTGCCATCCACAAAGTTCCAAACATACGCTGGTTTAATAAATATTATTTATTAATTTTATTTTATAATTTATAATTAATTCAATTTAATTTAAATATAATATATTATGTTATTTATTCCAATTCAAATTGCGAGATAGCCGAGTGGAGACACTCCAGCTTATTTTTTTGGTTCTTTTGATTCCTTTTATGTATGATCTGGTGAAAATACTTATTTGTCATTTCTTATGGAAAATTTATGAAAATTGGAGGATATTTTGTGATAAATTAGAATCTAAATTAGTTGTTAATTCAATATTAATAATTTCTCTATGTTTTAAACTATATATATATATATATATATTCTTTTCAAAATGTGCAAATGAGTCCATTCAAATGAATTAAGTTTTCTTCTTTTGAAAAGATTCAAGGCTTTAAAGAGGGGAATTGATGTTCTACCTGGAATGTAGAGTGTCTGTGACTGTGATTAATTCCTCTTGAGATGCTGATCCAGTGAATTTCACTGTCAAAGAAGGTAAATAATCTTCAGCCAAACATTTTATCGAAAACAAAAGAGGACTTAAAACGGAGTAGAAATTTTATTTAATTCATTAAAGTAATTGAATAAACAATATGTATTAATGAATAGAGGAAATTAAAAAGAAATAATTATTTGAAAATCTTTGCCCAACTCTAATAGAAATTATTTATTTATTAGAACTTACCGTACGATTACCCAAATTTTTTACTCGGCATTTGAGAAAAGCTGTTTTGCCAACGAGCCCAGTTAAATTATTTGGTACCGATGTATCAAAATGAGGTCCAGTGCCCGTAGATGGAAGTTCTTGTAAAAAATCTTTATAGAATCGGCGCGATCCACACGATACGCCTGTGAACACAAAGAACAAAAACAAATTTATAGTTTTTTCGATTAAATAAATTAATATCATCTAAATCAAATTTTTTTTACTATCTCGTCAGAGATAGTATTGCAATCACGAAAATTTTCGATGTTGTGATTTTGATGTTTTTATACGTTTTGAAGGTTCCTGAATCATTTTTACTACACAAACTTTTTACTACACAAAAACGGTTTGAGCTAGAATAATGAAATTTGATATACGGGAATTATTCAAAATTTGTAGTTTTCTATCAACTTTTGAGAAATGTAGCTCATCCGGAAGTTTTCGATGTCCAGATTTTGATGTTTTTATACGTTTTGAAGGTTCCTGAATAATTTTTACTAAGTTTGAGAAAAATGTCTGTGTATGTATGTGTGTATGTAGACAAGATTACTCAAAAAAGGTTTGAGCTAGAATAATGAAATTTGGTATAAGGGCATTATTCAAAATTCGTAGTTTTCTTTTAACTTTAAATTTAATTACTCCATTTTTTACTATCTCTCCGATCACAAAAAATTTTGATGTTTTTATAAGGTTGAGAAAAAATGTCTCTGTGTGTGTGTGTGCGTGTGTAGACAAGATTACGCAAAAACGGACTGAGCTAGAATCATGAAATTTAGTATACGGACATTATTCAAAATTCGTAGTTTTCTATCAACTTTTGAGAAATGTAGCTCATCCGGAAGTTTTCGATGTCGAGATTTTGATGTTTTTATACGTTTTGAAGGTTCCTGAATAATTTTTACTAAGTTTGAGAAAAATGTCTGTGTATGTATGTGTGTATGTAGACAAGATTACTCAAAAAAGGTTTGAGCTAGAATAATGAAATTTGGTATAAGGGCATTATTCAAAATTCGTAGTTTTCTTTTAACTTTAAATTTAATTACTCCAATTTTTTACTATCTCTCCGATCACAAAAAATTTTGTTGTCGAGATTTTGATGTTTTTATAAGGTTGAGAAAAAATGTCTGTGTGTGTGTGTGTGCGTGTGTAGACAAGATTACGCAAAAACGGACTGAGCTAGAATCATGAAATTTAGTATACGGACATTATTCAAAATTCGTAGTTTTCTATCAACTTTTGAGAAATGTAGTTCATTCGGAAGAGGACCCTTACCTACCACGTTTCATTTTTTTTCCATTAAACTGACCATTAAAATAAAGATAAATGTTGGATAGTTTTTCACACATTTAAAAATTGTATAAAACTGCTATATATAGAATTTCAGTTTGATTGAATCGCTTAAAGTACAGGAATTAATTTTTTAACACGTTGACTGGCAACCACGCGCCATCACGTGACGTGGTACCATCAACAAAGAGCCAAACACACGCTGGTTTAATAAATATTATTTATTAATTTTAATTTATAATTAATTAAACTTAATTTAAATATAATATATGTTAATTAATCCAATTCAAATTTGTGAGATAGTCGAGTGGAGACACTCCAGATTTTTTTTTTTTTTTTTTTTTTTTTTTTGATGTCAAAAATTTAGAAAAAATTATTCTTTCTAAAGGTGGAGAGAGACTCATTCAGTAACGTAATCTTAAAAAAAAATAATTTAATTTGAAATATTAAAATTTAATAAATTATCCTGTTATTGATTATATAATCTTTTTGTTATTGAATGTTGCTATCCTATCAATATTGATATTGAAAACAAAATTCATCATTTCTAATCAACAACTACGATTTCGTTTTATCATCAAATACAAACAAATTGGACAAATTTGTCGATAATACTAATTTATTTTCAAATTATTTCAATTTAATTATATAATGGAAGAAGAACTCAGTTCTATAAAAATTATTAGACCAATAGAAAGATGTCAAAATTAAAAATTTATTATGTTGTTAAATTGAGAGAGAGAGAGAGAGAGAGAGAGAGAGAGAGAGAGAGATAACAAGAATAAAATAAGCTGGAGTGTCTCCACTCGACTATCCCGCAAATTTGAGAATTGGAATAAATAACATAATATATTATCTTTAAATTAAATTTAATTAATTATAAATTAAAATTAATAAATAATATTTGTTAAACCAGCGTGTATTTGGCTCTTTGTCGAGGGCACCACGTCACGTGTTGGCGCGTGATTTGCAGTCATGTTAAAAAATTAATTCCGGTACTTTCAGCGATTCAATCAAGCTGAAATTATTAAGAAATTTTTTTTTTTAATTTTATTTATTATTAATATTAATTTTTTAAATAATTTGACTTATCGAGGAAATCTTCTTACTCATTATCATACATTAATATTATTTTCAATATTAATAATAAATATAATATTGTAATAATAATAATAAATATTAAATAGAAATTATTAGAAAAAGAAAAAAATAATAATATTTTTAAAAACCTTAAATTGAATATGGTATTTGAACGATATTTAAAAATTAAAATTAAATTTTATATCATTTAAAAATTTCATAATTTTTTAGCGTTAATATTTTTTATTCATTGGCGAAGGGTCAGTTTCTCTGACTGAGGGATTCGTTTTTTATTAAATAAGCTGGAGTGTCTCCACTCGACTATCTCAAAAATTTGAATTGGATTAAATAACATAATATATTATATTTAAATTAAATTTAATTAATTATAAATTAAAAATTAATAAATAACATTTATTAATTTTGATGGAACCACGTCATGTGCTGCTGCGTGATTTACAGTCGAGTTAAAAAATTAATTCCGGTACTTTCAGCGATTTAATCAAGCTGAAATTCTATATATAGCAGTTTTATACAATTTTTAATCATGTGAAAAACTATCCAACATATATCTCTATTTTTACGGGCACTTTAGAGGAAAAAAAATCAAAACGTTGTAGTAATGACCCTCTTTCGGTTAAGCTACATTTCTCAAAAGTTGATAGAAAACTACAAATTTTGAATAATTCCCGAGTACCAAATTTCATGATTCTAGCTCAAACCGTTTTTGCGTAATCTTGTCTAATACACACATACACACAGACATTTTTCTCAACCTTAGTAAAAATGATTCATGAACCTTCAAAACGTATAAAAACATCAAAATCTCGACATCGAAAATTTTCGTTATCGCAATACTATCTCTGGCGAGATAGTAAAAAACTAGTAAAATTTAATTCAAACGGACCTTAAAACATATAATTTGACAAAATTACCAAATTATTTTTACACAAATATTACCTATATTTTACTTTAACGGAAAGTAAAAAATGAATGTTATAATAGAACACACAAACTGCACATTTCGATAAGTGGCCTTTTGATTATTCTATTCATTAAAAAGCGATAAACGAGAGAAGAAATGAAATTCCTACAGGACCGTTTCGTGATGGCGCATTATTAAAAATTACAGTCACGTAATTTCACCTCAGACCTGATTTAATAAAAGATATCTGCGTAATCGATTACTTTTGAATTGAAACTAATTTAAAAAAAAAATATTTGAATAAAAACACGTTTGTATCAAAATCGTGGTTTGTATTTTGATATACTCTGGTCATTTGAGTTTCTAATACAAATAATAATTCTTTGTTGACTGTTGTTTAGATCAGTGGTTCTTAAACTGTGGTCCGCGGACCCCTGGGGGTCCGCGAAGCCTTTACTGGGGGTCCGCGGTCCTCGGAAAAAAATCATCGTAAAAATATATACATATATAAATATTTAAAGTTCATTGTTTAACTATATCCTCCTAGAGAATTACGGCTATAATTTAATACTATTAATAATACTATTTTATTTTATTAAATTGATAATTATGTCAATTAATTTTTTGTGAATAAATAAACATATATAAAAAACTATATATAAAATTTGAATTTTCATCCATTCATTCATTTAAAATCATTTTTCGATTGTTCCTTTAAAATAACCCCTCTTAGGGGCTCGGAAGGGGAGGCATATAAGGGAATTTTCTTTCACTTTGTTATTGGGGAAAACCAGGGGAGGGGACAGTATTACCCGGAAAAACCCAAATTGTCAGCGTCCACTCTGGGGTTTTAAACAGTTTTAAAGCAAATGTTAATTATAAGTTCATTTCTCAACGAGTTGTATCTTTAAATTATTTTTATTAATGTTAATTATAAGTTCATTTCTCAACGAGTTGTATCTTTAAATTATTTTTATTAATTTAATTAATTATAATTAAATTATAGCTAATAATAGTTTATTATAGCTAATAATTTTTTTTAATTTTTAGTGTAATTTGCATGATCATTATTTTATAAAAACACTAAACACATTTTGCAATTTCCCAGAAAGGCTGTTTTTGAGAGTAAGTATAAGTTAGTTTTATGAATAAAAAATATTTATTTTAATAATATTTTAGAATCAAATTACGAAATTAATAATATTTTAGAATCAAATTACGAAATTAATAATATTTTAGAATCAAATTACGAAATATATTTATTATATAAATTAATATTCATTTAAAATGATATTAAATCATTTATTTAAAATTATTTAAAACATTTATTAAAATGATTTAAAACATTCATTTAAAATGATATTAAAACATTCATTTAAAATCATATTAAAACATAGCTAGTAAATAATAATTCGTTATATTTATATTATATTTATATTATTGTAGTTCAATGTTAATAAATTACTCCATAAAATGGATCGTTGGCTACAAACTGGTTCAACACAGAAACGGAAAGAATCAGATGATGAGGCATCAACAGCAAACTCTACCAAGAAACGCAAAACTAGAAAATATTCGGATGATTATTTATCATTTGGATTTACTTATATTTGCAACAATGATGTGGAAAGACCAGTCTGCGTTCTATGTCAGGAAAGTTTATCCAATGAAAGTATGAAACCTGCTAATCTCAGACGTCATTTACAAACAAAGCACAGCGAGCATGTTAGTAAGTCTATCGAATTTTTTAAAATGAAAAAAGAAGAACTTAATTCAAGTCAGAAATTGATGGTAAAGACGGGATCTGGTGGTATGAGTAAGAAAGCAGTAATGGCATCATATGAAGTAGCTCTACTTATTGCTAAAGCAGGAAAGCCGCATAATATAGCAGAGCAATTAATTCTTCCTGCTACAAAAGTAATTACAAATATAATGTTAGGAACTAAAGCAGCAAACGATATAAATTTGATTTCATTATCAAATGATACGGTTAAGAATAGGATTGAAGACATGTCATGTAATATAAAAGAAGAATTAATATCGAGAGTGCGCAAAAGTCACTATTACTCATTACAATTGGATGAAAGTACTGATGTCACTAATAATGCCAATTTGTTAGCTTTCATTAGATATGAGTTTGAAAATCAAATACAAGAAGATGTATTGTTTTGTGATTCACTACCTTCACGAACGACAGCTAATGACATATTTAACAGTTTGAATAATTTTATAACCGAAAATGAAATAGAGTGGCCAAAATGTGTTGGAATTTGCACTGATGGTGCTCGTGCAATGTCAGGTACAAGAACTGGATTGATTGCTCTTATTAAAAATGTTGCGCCTCAGGTTGTTTGGAATCATTGCTGCATTCACAGAGAATCATTAGCAGCCAAAAATATGTCACCAGATTTGAAAAGAACATTAGACGAAGTAGTTAAAATTGTCAATTTCATTAAGGCTCGTCCACTTAATTCCAGAGTTTTTAAAATTTTGTGTGAGGAAATGGGTAGTCAACATACACATTTATTATTACATACAGATGTACGTTGGTTGTCCCGCGGGAAAGTACTCATTCGCCTTTTTGAGCTTCGAGATGAAATACGATTGTTTTTAATAGATGCGCATTTTGAACTGACCGAATGTTTCAATGATTTTATCTGGTTAGCTAAGGTGGCTTACTTGACTGATATTTTTACAAAATTGAACGAACTTAATTTGAGCCTGCAAGGTACTGTTGTAAATATATTTAAAGTTGAAGATAAAATAGAAGCAATGATTAAAAAAATCGACTTGTGGTCGAAACGCATCCAGAACGGTGTATATGAGTCTTTTCCAACTCTCAATGATTTCATAGAAAGCTCCAGTGAAAAATTGCTTAATCAAACGCGTCAATTATTTGTTGAACATTTAATTACTTTGAAAAGCAACTTCAGGAAGTATTTTTCTACTCCTGATCCTTGCAATAACTGGATCAGAGATCCATTTAATATGGAAATTACAAATACTAAACATTTATCTGCACCTGAACAAGATATTCTCGTGGAATTATCATGTGATACAACTTATAAACTAAAATTTAACAAAACTGAATTGAGCAACTTTTGGTTACTTCTCAGGTCAGATTATCCTGCGCTTGCAAATAAAGCACTTCAACACTTGATTCCATTCTGCACAACATATTTATGCGAACAAGCTTTTTCGGTACTATTTTATATTAAGTCTAAATATAGAAACAAATTAAATGTAGAGCCGGATCTTAGATTAAAAGTTTCCAATATTAAGCCAGATATTGAGATTCTTGTTTCAAGAAAACAACTGCATACATCTCATTAAATATGTAAGTTATATTTAATGAGATAGATGCAGTTATTTTTTAAAATATTTCTTATTTAATATTTTCTGAAAAAAATTATAAAATATTTATATGAATTTAATGTAAGTACCCATTATAATTTGTGAGATTTGTTGCTATGACAATGTTTGTATTTTCTTTCTTCAATATTATAATTTCTAATAAAATGTGTTCTACAATATGCAAAAAAATCGTTATTCACCAATCACTGTTAGAAATATTCATCATATATCCTTGTCCTTATGAGATCGTAAGCCAGAAATTAATTAATAAAATGACGTAAAGTACCTAAAGTTGTGATGGGGGTCCGTCAAAAAAAATTTTTTCAAGTGGGGGTCCGTGGAGTACATAAGTTTAAGAACCTATGGTTTAGATAACAATATTCGATTAAGAGTGATGGTATCAAAAGAAATTTCGGTAATTATTCAATCGAATTATTATGACATGGATTTGGATAAAACTTTACCAGTGGATTCCTTTTTTAATTCCAAATAAACTTTTATTATGTAATTGTTCCGGGGCGCTTCTAGTTTACGAGATAAAAAAGATTAAAGTTTTCCAAATTAGCTTATTATGAACCTCGAACTACTATGTCATTAAGTAATGTTTTATTGACTAATACACAAATTCTTCACTTAATCCTAATTTTCGGTTTTTTCGTTTCGGTTTTGATATAGAAAAATTATTTAATTAATAAATTTTTTAATCTTCTTATATCTAAACCGAACTTTTAAAAACAGAAAATTAATGAAGCCCTTTGGTAATCAATTAATAAATCATGGTAGCTAAATAGTATATCAATGGATTTATATGCAAAATTAAATCGTTTTTATATGCGACCCGTAAGATTGCATAAGAAAAGTTTATTTGGAATTAAAAAAGGAATCCACTGGTAAAGTTTTATCCAAATCCATGTCATAATAATTCGATTGAATAATTACCGAAATTTCTTTTGATACCATCACTCTTAATCGAAATCTGGAGTGTCTCCACTCGACTATCTCGCAAATTTGAATTGCATTAATTAACATATATTATATGTAAATTAAATTTAATTAATAAAATATTAAATTATAAAATTAATAAATAGTATTTATTAAACCAGAGCGTGTTTGGTTGATTCTTTGTTAATGGCATCACGTGGGGGGGGGGGGGGCATAGGAAGGTGGAGCGGATAATCAAACCCCCCCCCCAGGATCAAATTCTGGTTGTGCCACTGAATTTTGTGACATAAAATTAGTGTGCAACATTAATTTTCTTGTTTTGCTGAAGCATAGTTTTCTTTGAGAAGCTTATAATGGACATGCGATCCGAAAATAACTCAAAAGATGGAAAAAATGTGTAATTACCAATGAAAACATATTTCGAATAAACCACTATTTATCATTCTTCTAATATAAATATTCTAATAAATATTCTATTCAATTTAATATGTAGACAAATTACGCAAAAACCGTTTTAGCTAGAATAGTGATTCCCAATGTTGGCGCTACCGCCCCCTCGTGGGTGCTGCAGCGATCCAGGGGGGCGGTGAAGGCCACATGTGCATTTAGGGAAAATTACTTATAAATTACTTTTGTATTCTGAGATCAATTAATAGATACATAAATTCAATGTTTCAAATTTACACCTTTATTTATAATATTTTGCGAATAGGTTCATTTATCTTTCTGTTTAATTATTGTTAAAATTAAAAAAAAGTTAATTTCCAGGGGAGGGGGGGCGCTGAGTAAATTTTTTCTGGAAAGGGGGCGCTTGGTCAAATAAGTTTGGGAACCACTGAGCTAGAAATTTGGTGCACGGGCATTATTCAAAATTCGTAATTTTCTATCAACTTTTGAGAAATGTAGCTCATTCGGAAGAGGGTCATATTCATTACCTACCACGTTTTCATTTTTTTTTCTCACAAAAACGGTTTGAGCTAGAATCATGAAATTTGGTACACGGGAATTATTCAAAATTTGTAGTTTTCTATCAACTTTTGAGAAATGTTGCTCAACTGAAAGAGGGTCATTACCTACCACGTTTTCATTTGTTTTTCCTCTAAAGTGACCGTAAAAATAAAGATAAATGTTTGATAGTTTTTCACATGATTAAAAATTGTATGAAACTGCTATATATAGAATTTCAGCTTGATTGAATAGCTGAAAGTACCGGAATTAATTTTTATAATTTTTTAACACGGGCTCTTTCAAAGACAATTTTTATTAAGATTTTTTTTTAAATTAAATATTTAAAAAAGTTTTGTAAATGAAACACTGATTTTACAAAATCTGACAAAAAAATTTAATTTTGTATTTTATTTACTCGTATTCACAGTTATAGAAAGAAAATATTTTTTTGATATTTAGATGTTTTTTTTGGGAATGATGATCGGGGATTGGATTGTTTTTGGACAAGATCGGACCTTAAGTAAGGGTAGTTTAAAGAGGTGTCAAAGCACATTTTATTGATTTTCTCAATAAATACCGATTTATATGAGAATTATCATACTATCGTATTAAATTTATAGGGAATCGAATTTACTAAAAGTTTCATTATATTCATTTTGACCTCAACTTAATAATAAAGGAGTTATTTATAAAAAACGTTTCGTCCGCCCGTAGTGGCAGGATATTTTGAAAAAATTATTCTTCGCTTCATAATTTTTATGAAATTAGCAATTAATGTATTAATAATAAAATATATTTAGAATTTGAGTAATATTTTTATTTCATTTATATTTAAAAATAATAGTCAAATTTCACAATCATCTAGTAATCTTATATTAAGTGTTTTTTTTATGATTTAGGAGAAATAAAAAATATTTTTTTTATTTCTTATATTAAATTCTGTACGAAAAAATAAGCAATTTTTATTTTTGTTAAAATTTTTTTAAAATAAAATAAACTTATTTTTTATACACTAAGTCATCGGTTTCCAACCTGTGGGGCGCGCCACCCTTGGGGGGCGCGAAGGCAATTAAAGTGTCCGCAAACTTTTCAAAACTTTCGATTTTTTTTCAATTTTTTTCCAATATGGTTCTAAAAAAAAAAGTTAAAATAATATTGTGGACAAACTTTTGAACATTTCCGATTTTTTAAAAAAATTTTTCAGGTTGGTTCTAAAAAAATAAATAAAAAAAAGGTCAGATGATTTTGCGATGCTCTGAACCATAGCCCATTTCAGAAATGTGTAAGGGGGCGCAAGAATTTTTTTTTTGGAGAAAGGGGAAGGCCGGTACACAAAGTTTGGAAACCACTGCATACTTTAAGAATTTTTTTTTTTTTCAAATAAAAAGAAGGATTTTATTTTTTCTTTTCTATTTGTAATATAGTATATAATATATAGCAATTTAAATTTTTTTTCTCTTCTGGGGGTGGGGGTGGGTTAAAACCCTAACTCCCCCCCTTGGTTGCGCCACTGCAAAGTTTAATATATTCAAACCAGTAAAACAATATTTTGAAAATCCATTTTTAACTTATTCATTGTGAGCCTTGACTCTTGTTAACACTACATTAATGCCATCTACGTAAAATTGTTATACTCCAGGGTGACCATCGTAGTCTTCCATACCCCAATTCATACTTGTACACATAATAATAAGCATAATAGAGGCTTAAATATACATATAAAACAAACAGATTACCATTTATTAATTTCGAACCTGGTTTGCGTATGACATTTCATCATTGGATGCTTTGATGTGCTTTTGCTCAGGTGCCAACTCATCATATGCCAAACGTGAGTAAATTTGTGTGCGGTCAACTGTGCTGGATGGCTTGGTTAGAACATCACTATAATATTTATATTCCTTTGCTCTTGTTTTTCAATAGAATCATTTTATGCGAATTGCGAATTCCCTTCAATTCCAAAATAAATTAATATTATCCACAAATTTGTTCAATTTGTTTATATTTGATCATAAAACAAAATGGCATTTGCAGATTAGAATTGATGGGTTTAGTTTTGTTCTTATATATAGATTTATATTAACCATGTATAAAATAAATTATTTTTATATATTTTTATGAAATATTTCCTCACCCTTAATATACTACTAAGCTCAAAATGTAAATTGACTTCGCGCGCTATATTAGTATTATTTACTAGTATAAATATTATTATATTTAAATAAGATTATATAATATAATAATATAATATTATATTATATAAAAGTATAATTATTAACAGTGGTGTATTGAGAGGGGAACGCGGGGGAACGAAGTTCCCTTACCTTTTTTTTAGAACCGGAACACGTTCCCGTACTTTTTTCATATCCCTACAACTCCCACTTAAATCTACTGTTAGAATTTCTTTTTTTGTGTTCGTTAATATTTTGTATAGTAAGAATAAGAAAAAATAAAAACTAAAAAAAATAGTTTGCTGAAAATAGGACATTTTTTGCTCCCACTATGCGTTCCCTTAATTCTTATTTAAACCAATAAATCACTGATAATAATTACTATAAGTAATTATACATTCTCATTATTAAAAATTAATATATTTTCAAATAAATCACATGACTAAAAATAGAGAGTGACGTCAGATCGCGTCAGCATGAGCGCACTCTATTGGGAAAGCTATATATATTGATTTGACAAAATAAATAAATAGTTTTTAAACTATGAGAATAAGAGGACTGTTCAAAAGAAAACGTGAATTTTGAATTTTCGTGGGCTGTTTACATTTGATTATCAAAATTTTTTTTTGTTATATTGGTACACATGTTTCTCATATATTGACATTATCAGCCATTTTGGATTAGTAGTTTGTTTTTGATAACTAAAATGTTTGTCACGTTTAGTGTGTTCTTCGATCTTTTACTTAAAAGGAAAAATAAGGAATACTACAAGGAAGTTATGCAACGTTTGCGTGAAGCAATACGGCTCAAACGATCGGAATTGTGTAAAAACAAATAATGGATTCTGCATCACGATAATGCACCAGCTCACATATCATTGCTTGTTCGTGATTTTTTGATCAAAAACTAGACCGTAATCATGCCTCAAACACCGTATTCACCAGATTTGGCTCCCTGAGACTTTTTCGCGCGCTATATTAGTATGATTTACTAGTATAAATATTACTATATTTAAATAATATTATATAATATAATAATATAATATTATATTATATAAGTATAATTATTAACAGTGGTGTATTGAGAGGGGAACTCGGGGGAACGACGTTCCCTTACCTTTTTTTAGAACCGGAACGCGTTCCAGTACTTTTTTCATATCCCGACAACTCCCACTTAAATCTACTGTTAGAATTTATTTCTTTTTTTGTATTTGATAATATTTTGTATAGTAAGAATAAGAAAAAATAAATACTTATATGGAAAAAAATAGTTTGCTGAAAATAGGACTTTTTTTTGCTCCCACTATGCGTTCCCTTACTTTACCAATACATCACTGATTATTATTATATTATTTTTTTTTCTAACACGAGTGTATAAATTAAAAAAAATATTTATTTTTATATACGTCTTCTATAGTAAAATAATTAAGGTGACTTTTGCTTTAAAAGTCCGTTCACTTTAAGGATCAATACAATCATTTGATTTTAAGTTGGTATGACTGTCTTTCAAATGAGACAGAAGTTTCGTATGATTTCATTTGTTAGGGCCAACTTAAAAACAAGTGATTGTATTGATACGTAAAGCGGGAAGATTCTTAAAACAAAAGTCAACTTACTTTATAAATGTTAGTAGTACGAAGGCAGGTCATTAAGTCGAGGACTCTTTGAATGGAACACAGATTTTTGGATAAAAACATATTTTATTTTTCAACGTAGCCTCCTTTGAGATCTATACACTTCGTCTAACGTTTCTCCAATTTTTTTAATACCTTTCGAAAAATAAGATTTGTTGAGGACATCAAAATTGATTTGTTTGTAAGATGATTTCATCGTTGGAGTCCAATCACTTTCCGCCGAGCCTTTTCTTCAGGTTTGGAAACAAGAAATAGTCACTCGGAGTTAAATCCGGGGAATAGGGCGGATCAGGGAGCAATTCTTATCCCAATTCATGAATTTTCTTGGAAATTCACATTTTTCAATTTTCTACTGAAATCACGAGGTAGTCTGCTATTAATGGATGTCAAACAAAAACTAAAAAACCCAGCTGGTTACAATTCCGGCAGGATTCACGGCTCATGCACCAACATTCATCTCCCGGATTATAGTACAGTGATTCTCAACCACTGTGCCGCGGGATTATGAGGTTCTTAAACATTTCCGACTTTTTTTCTAAATCTTTTCAATTTGGTTCTAAAAAAAGATAAAACGTTTTTGGGACCACTTTATTTCAATATGGTAAACTTTTACAGTTATCTTTTTCTTTGTGTGCCGCCAAATTTTTAAACCGTTAAAAGTGTGCCGCGGTAAAAGAAAAGGTTGAGAATCACTGTGCTAGTAGATAATATTTGAATCCGCTTTAACACGCGAGCGTAGAAATTCAAAAACATTTATCTTTATACGATATTTAGTTTCAATTTGTTTTTAATATTTTATCATTTTTTTTTCATCGTTAATAAACATGTCTTCTGTTTTCTTTGTTAAAAATCAAATAATCGATTAAAAAAAAAATTATCCACTGTGGAGTTGAACGGGGGTTTTGGACAGGGGAGAAGAACGATTGGAATGAATCGTTTTGAAGTCGTCTCAGGAAATGAAGAGAACTTTTCCAAAGCTTGTCATTTCCATTTAGGCTTTTGTACAACGACATCCCGTGACACTGATGTTATGATTACTGCCAATTGTGCTTAATCTGCGAAAAAATCTTTTTCCCTTTGCTAACACAATGAAACTCCCTTTCCTTTAAACATCTCCTATCCACCTTTGAAGCTTTCAAAACTTAACTCTCCACTTTGCAATGTGTTTCTAATCTTTAATCAAAAAACAAAAAAACAAAAAAAAATTGAGTAAAGTACAAACTTAGTCTAAGACGAATATTAAAAAAAAAAATAATTAAATGTATTTTTCTGAAATAATATTAAAATGAAAAGAAAAAGGAAAACAGAGAGAAAAAATAAAAAACATTTTTGTTTTGGATATTCTCTTATAAAGAAATTTTTTGAAAATTTTAATATAAATATTTCTTTATTAATTTCAAAAGAATTATTGTGATTTATTAAAATAAATAATATTTCAATCAAATTATCAAATTTTATATACATACATACACAGGCACGGCCCGAGCTCTTATGGCGCCCTAGGCCAAGGGTCTAAAGTTCGCCCCATATGTTTTAACAAGCAAAAAAAAAAGAATCAACTAAAAAATTTTTGTTTGTTATTAAAAAAATATTTTTATATTTGAAAATATATTTTATTTTAGTTGGATCCACATATTGATTGATCTTCCTAAAAAGGAGATATCTTGGTATGATATCAACATTATATTTTTAAAAATGTAATAATTTACTACTTATTTTAAATAAACGCAATTTTTTTATTGCGTACCATAATTTTTTATTTACTATTATGTCTTATAAGCCCTGATATCTTGCGAAGGATTAATTTTTTTTTCATAATGGCGCCCCTGCAAGCCAGGCGCCCCGAGCCATGGCCTTACTACGTAGAGATTTTGATGTTTTTATACGTTTTGAAGGTCCCTGAGTCATTTTCACTAAGGTTGAGAAAAATGTCTGTGTGTATGTGTGTATGTAGACAAGATTACGCAAAAACGGTTTGAGCTCGAATAATGAAATTTGGTTCCCGGGCATTATTCAAAATTCATAGTTTTATATCAACTTTTGAGAAATGTAGCTCATTCGGGTCGGGTCATTTTGTGGTACATTTTGATTTATTTTCCTCTAAACTGAATTGAATTCAAAGAATATCCTTATTGTTAATTATATTCAGTCAATTTTTTTTTTTTTTATTTTTTTTAATAATTTTTATTTTAATGTTTAAAATTTAATATTTATTTATTTATAATATAAATAATATTGATGCCTAATTTATTAATAATAATATTAATAATTTATAAATCAATAATTATTGGACTCTCTCTCTCAATATATATACATATATATATATATATATATATATATATATATGTATTTCTAATGATTTATTATTATAATGCTATAATTACTATCTCGCCAGAGATAGTATTGCGATCACGAAAATTTTCGATGTTGAGATTTTGATGTTTTTATACGTTTTGAAGGTTCCTGAATCATTTTCACTAAGGTTGAGAAAAATGTCTGTGTGTGTGTGTGTGTGTATGTGTGTATGTATGTAGGCAAGATTACGCAAAAACGGTTTGAGCTAGAATGATGCAATTTGGTACATGAGCATTATTCAAAATTCATAGTTTTCTATCAACTTTTGAGAAATGTAGCTCAACCGGAAGATGCGAGATAGTCGAGTGGAGACACTCCAGCTTATTTATTTATATAAATAAGCTGGAGTGTCTCCACTCGACAATGAATTGGAATAAATAACATAATATATTATATTTAAATTAAATTTAATTAATTATAAATTATAAATTAACATTCATAGATAATATTTATTAAACCAGGTCGTGTTTGGCTATTTGTTGATGGCACCACCTCACGTGTTGGCGCGTGAGATTTGCAGTGTTAAAAAATTAATTTCAGTACTTTAAGCGATTGAATCAAGCTGAAATTCTATATATAGCAGTTTTATACAATTTTTAATCATGTGAAAAATGATCAAACATATATCTTTATTTTTACTGTCAGTTCAGAGGGAAAAAAATCAAAACGTTTTAGGTAATGACCCTCTTCTGAATGAGCTATATTTCTTAAAAATTGATAGGAAACTACGAATTTTGAATAATGCCCGAGAACCAAATTTCATTATTCGAGCTCAAACCGTTTTTGCGTAATCTTGTTTACATACACACACACACACACAGACATTTTTCTCAACCTTAGTGAAAATGATTCAGGAACCTTCAAAACGTATAAAAACATCAAAATCTCGACATCGAAATTTTTCGCGATCGCAATACTATTTCTGGCGAGATTGTAAAAACGACGAAACTGACCCTTCGCCAATGAATAAAAAATATCAACGCTAAAAAATTATGAAATTTTTAAATGATATAAAATTTAATTTTAATTTCTAAATATCGCTCAAATATATTCAATTTTAGATTTTTAAAAATATTATTTTATTTTTCTTTTTCTAATAATTTCTATTTAATATTTATTATTATTATTAAAATATTATAGTTATTATTAATATTGAAAATAATATTAATGTATGATAAAATGATAAAGTCAAATTATTTGAAAAATTAATATTAATATAATAAATAAAAGAAAAAAAAAGAAAATAATTTTTTCTTAATAATTTCTATTTAATATTTATTATTATTAATAATAATATTTACTTCTGGAAATGTGTGGAAGGAGTTATTTAATAGAATTTTTTTTTAAATAATTTTTATTTAATGTTTAATTTTATTATCTATATATATAAAAAAAGGTTTTTGTCTGCACATTGCTCAGAATTTAAAAATTTTTGCATATCTTCGCGTTTCATGACCTCTAGAATCCAAAAGTGACTTTAGAATTTTTCACGTCTGTCTGTCTGTCTGTCTGTCTGTCTGTCTGTCTGTCTGTCTGTCTGTCTGTCTGTCTGTCTGTCTGTCTGTCTGTCCGGAAAATTACTATTTTATAGACTCAGAATTGGCTGAACCGATTTCTTTGAAATTACATCACAATATTCTTATATACCTCTAGAGTAACATAGGCTATAAATTTTATTAATAACTTATCAATAACCGCAGAAATTAATTTTTTAAAGTTTATATAATTCTCCGTGTTGTTCATTCAAGAGCAGCTCGCGGCTCACTGTCGGCCTAGCGGAATCATTTCAAACAATGAATTATCATAGAGATTCCCAATCGAAGAATTATTATAATATTTCCCTTTTTATTTTAAATTCTAATATACAAATATCAATTCAATTAAATAATTTATTCTAAAAGTTCTCAATTTAATTAAAATATTTATTAGATCATATTTTTATCTTAAATTATTTTTTATTTAATTGAATATTTCTTCTTTTCTATAATATATATATAATCTATATATATAAAAAAAGGTTTTTGTCTGCACATTGCTCAGAATTTAAAAATTTTTGCATATCTTCGCGTTTCATGACCTCTAGAATCCAAAAGTGACTTTAGAATTTTTCACGTCTGTCTGTCTGTCTGTCTGTCTGTCTGTCTGTCTGTCTGTCTGTCTGTCTGTCTGTCTGTCTGTCTGTCCGGAAAATTACTATTTTATAGACTCAGAATTGGCTGAACCGATTTCTTTGAAATTACATCACAATATTCTTATATACCTCTAGAGTAACATAGGCTATAAATTTTATTAATAACTTATCAATAACCGCAGAAATTAATTTTTTAAAGTTTATATAATTCTCCGTGTTGTTCATTCAAGAGCAGCTCGCGGCTCACTGTCGGCCTAGCGGAATCATTTCAAACAATGAATTATCATAGAGATTCCCAATCGAAGAATTATTATAATATTTCCCTTTTATTTTAAATTCTAATATACAAATATCAATTCAATTAAATAATTTATTCTAAAAGTTCTCAATTTAATTAAAATATTTATTAGATCATATTTTTATCTTAAATTATTTTTTATTTAATTGAATATTTCTTCTTTTCTATAATATATATATAATAATATATAAATTTTATCATTGAATAATAAAAAAAAATATTATTTAACCTGAATTAAAATGACTGAATTATATTATCTTTACTGAATTTTATTATCTTTGTTTTTTATTTTAATTTAATTACTCTATTATTAATTACTAAATATATATATATATTATATAAAAATTAAAATATGATGATATAAAGTTGTTTTAAATTGGGTATATTTTTTAATATTATTAAAATGTTTTTTTTTATTTATTATGTTTAAAAGATTCTATTTTATTATGTGATATTAATAAAAAATAACGATGCTCTGTGTAAGTCGAATCATGTTGCACATAATTAAATAACAATTGCCAAACAAAGAATATAATATTTTTTTAAATTCTTATATTTAAATATCATTTCAATTAAATAATTTATTCTAAAAGGTCTCATTTTAATTAATTTAATAAAATATTTAAATCACCATTCAATTTTTTATTAATAGGCTTCTTTTTTTATTTTTAATTTTTAATAAATTCTCTTTTTTTGATATGATATTAATAAAAAATAATATTAAATTGTATATATAAATATAAAAATTAGAATATTTGAATTTTTTTAAATTTTAACACATGTAATCAATCATATGCATTAAGAATGGAAAATTTTTAAAATCAACTTGCTATTAAATTCAGAAAAAAAATACTATTATATATAGAATATATAGACTATTCGAATATAATTTAAAACTCTTTCTCTCCTTCTATTTTAAATTAAAAAAACGGAGTTTTAAGAAATTTAGATGCCATATGCAACATGGGTTGGTAAATGAATTGGGCTGGAAGAGGAGGCAATTTATAATTTTCTTCTAATTCAGATTTAGGACAAATCGTACAACATTATATCAAATCTCGCTAAGAACATTCAATATTTTTGTACACAAATTATTCAGAGTATTGGCTAAGCGTATCACTCACAATCAGTTTATATTGAAATTTATATAAATTAACAAAGTAAAAATTTTTATTTGTTTAAATTTTATTATAATGAATCAAAAAAAATTAAATATATAGATCACATGATTAAGAGAAGCAAAAAACTTGACAGAAAATAACTTTTGGATGGAGGTCGGACATGACAGAAACTGTAAGCGAAATCTTCATATTGCGACGAATGATTTTCAAATCTCCTAGCACCACAGAATTTAAGTTTCTTTTAAGGAAAATAACTATGATCTAAAAAAATTAATAAATGAACTTAATAATAAAAAAACAAATAAATCAATTAATTTAAATTAATACTATTAATGAATGTATATATTGGTCATTTATCTATAGTTTTATACCGTTAATTTTTATAAATTGTCTCAAGCAGGGCCGCGACGTGGGTGCAAAGCGCCCGTGTGCAAATTTTTAAAAAGCGCCCCCTCTATCAATAGAACAATAAAATCAAATAAAACATTTAATTTTGAAAACTGTGTTTATGAATACAGAGGAATTTATCTACATAATAATAGGAAATAACAAAATAATTAACTCATTAACAATAGAAACAAGGTTAAATTTCTAGAACAATAAACATAAAAAAAATTCAAAAATGAAAACATAATACAATATGAAATTCCATCACAAAACTATACTATTCGGATTCTTCGAGCCTTTGAAGCTACAAAACCTTTAATAATATCATATATTTCTAAGTTATCCATGATTTCATTTTCTATTGCTATCATAGAAAGATCTGTTAAGCGCTCCTGCGACAATGTCGAACGCAAATTCGTTTTTATAATTTTTAACTTAGAGAAGCTTCGTTCACCCGAAGCTACAGTTACGGGCAAGGTTAGAAAGATACGCAGTAAAACAAACAAATTTGGAAAATATATTTAAACGTGTCGTAGGATTCACGTCCACAATTATATTGATTCATTTTTAAAACACTTAAAATAAAATAAAAAAGAATGGTCAGTTTGGCGCCCCCTACACCAGGCGCCCGTGGGCAGCGCCCACCTTGCACACGTGCACGCCGCGGCCCTGGTCTCAAGTCTCTATTTTTGCATTTTCTCAAGTTTCATTATAATTAAAAATATTCAATAATAATCTAGGAATGAAAATAAAATACCAAAATGTAATGATCAAGAAATATTATACTCTATTTCACTATTATAACATATACAATACTTAAGAACCATAGGCGGAGGAAATATTAGGAGATATCATTGCGGGTTCAGGCCAAATCGACCAACATTAATTAAGATATTTTCATTATGACAGATATTAGGAAAAAAACCGCGAATTCAATATTTCTATTCACTAATTATTTGTAGACTTTAGTAAAACATACGCATGACTCAATAGATCCGGATAAACTTTTTCAAATTTTCAATCTTCAAATTTGTCTTGAAGGTAGTAAAGAAAGAATAAGATGCGGAAATCAATTGTAAAATATTAGGTTACCCAGACGACTTAAATATAATAGGAGATTCGGCAATTGCAATTACAGATAATTTAATGGAGGTTTGAAATTAATAGTGATAAGAAAAAATATTTAGTAACAAAGAGGAAGAGTATTAACATACAAAATCTTAAGATACAAAATGTAGAATTTGAATATGTAGAAAAATTGAATGTAAACACGAAGGATAATAATATTTGAGAAGAATTTAAATCGGGGTTGCAATCGGGAAACGCCTGTTATCTGCAATAAAGAGGCTTATCTCTTGAAAATTATTATCAAAGGGAATATATAAAAAGATTATTTTGCCTGTTGCATTATATGGGTGGCAGGCATGGTCTATGACCCTTGGAGATGAGAGTAGATTCAGAGTATTTGAGAATAGGATTCTTCCCTGCATTTATTGGCCAAAGAAAGATGAGGTCACCGGGTATGGGGGAGACAACATAACAAGAAATTGCATGGCCTCTCTGCATCTTCAGAAATAGTTAGGGTTATAAAAGGGAAAAAGCTGCGATAGGCAGGGCACGTGGCTAGAATGGGAGAGGAAAAAGATATTGGTGGGAAGACCGATTGTAAAACGTCCGCTTGGAAAAAAACGCGTAGGAAGGGACGTAAGAGAGATGGAACAAGGGCTCAGGATAGGGACACTTGGAGAAATGTGGTTGTTGCGGCTAAGAACTTTCGAGTATCTTTGAGCCACATAGGTAGATAGATATAGCATATACAATAATAATATATAATTAATATAGTGATTAAATTAAAATATATTTTTTAAATAAGAACACAAAAAGAAATGAATGTTTTATGTAATATACTGATTGAAACAAAATGGATGAAAACCTTTTACTACTTTCAACCACCAAATACTATGTAACACTCGGGGGTACAGGGGGCGGAGCCCCCGTCTAGGTGTGAAGAGCGCCGAAGGCGCTCTGAGCAGCTAGTTAAAAATATAAATAATATTGATGCCTGTTAGCGGGGAGAAGTGAAAAGGGCACCGTTAGCACAATTCCAATGATTATTTTTCCATTGAACATCAAGCGATAAGCAATTCGGCCAATTCTTTGAAAAATATAATAATTTTATAAATAAACAATTTCTTTGGAAAAATAATAATAATAATAATAAATAAAATAAAAAAAATAAATCTTTTTGTAATATTTAGTATGCATTGATTAGTGAATATGACAAGACGCCAGGTAACCTGAATCTGCGTTGTTAGGTAATAAATAACTATTTTATTTATTCACTTTGATTAATGGAATAACTATCTATGGCTGTTAAATCACTCGCCTATAAATTGTAATTATAAAGGTACAATCTTAATATATACATATATTTTTAAATTAATTAAATAAAATAAAAGTAGTAAATTTTCAAAAACGTAGAAATGTTAAATAATTCAGTTACATTATCAAATATGTCATTTAATTTATTAAAATTATTTTATTTAAATGAAGTTGTGTAATTTATTTAATTCATGAAAGGTACAACGTTTTGATTATTATTATTATTATTATTATTATTTATTAATTTTAATTTATAATTTATAATTAATTAAATTTAATTTAAATATAATATATTATGATATTTAATCCAATTCAAATTGCGAGATAGTCAAGTGGAGACACTCCAGCTTATTTTTGTTTCTATTCATTTAACTATTTTTTTTTTTTAATTAAAACCTTTATGTTTATTTGTTATATTAATTAATACAAACAAATAACTACCTATCATTCAATTAATTTATAATTTTATTATGATCAAAAAGAAAAATTATTAAATTTTATATACATATTTTATACATTTTTATAAAATTATTTAATTTTATATATTCATTTAATTAATTACTATTTCGCCAGAGATAGCATTGCTATCACGAAACTTTTCAATGTAGAGATTTTGATGTTTTTATACGTTTTGAAGGTCCCTGAGTCATTTTCACTAAGGTTGAAAAAAATGTCTGTGGGTGTGTGTGTGTATGTATCTAGACAAGATTACACAAAAACGGTTTTAGCTAGAATGATGAAATTTGGTACACGGGTATTATTCAAAATTCGTAGTTTTTTATCAACTTTTAAGAAATGTAGCTCAACCGGAAGAGGTATATTACCTACAACGTTTTGATTTTTTTTTCCTCTAAAGACCGTAAAAATAAAGATATATGTTTGATAGTTGTTCACATAATTAAAAATTGTATAAAACTGCTATATATAGAATTTCAGCTTGATTGAATCTTTGAAAGTACAGGAATTAATTTTTTAACACAGCAAATCTCACGCGCCAACACGTGACGTGGTGCCATCAACAAATAGCCAAACACGACCTGGTTTAATAAATATTATTTACTAATATATAATTTAATTTAAATACAATATATGTTAATTAATCCATTCAAATTTGCGAGATAGTCGAGTGGAGACACTCCAGCTTATTTTTTTTTAAATTCTATTATAAATCAATTTTTCAAAAATTTTAATAAAAGTATTTCTTTATTAATTTCAAAAGAAATACAAATACAAATATATTAAAATAAATATTATTTAAATAATATTATCAAATTTTATATATATAAATATTTTATACATTTTTATAAAATTATTTAATTTTATATTCATTTAAAAAGATAAAACTTTTCAATTATAAATATCTTTAATTTAAATACAAATCTTTTACCGTATCATCAATAACATTAAAATCAACCCGAATCTTATTAAACTTATAAAACTGTATATAAGGAATATTATTTGACTGTTATGCGTCGTCTGAGGGAAGAATTAATATATAATTAATAAAAACTTTGAGTTTATTTCTCATTAGGTTAACGCACTATTACAGACGGTTTTTGTTGTTTGTCACCCTATTCACCTGATTTGGTTCCATTTGACTCCAATAAACTATTAGTGTTTATCTCGATTTTAAAGTTAAATTAATTTAATTCACACCGAAATTGTGAAGCATCATTTAATTGCGATCCACTTTATTAATTATAGATGTGTTTAATGTTTTTTTTTTTTTTTGAAAATTTCTCTAATTTAGTGATCTCTCTGGACAACGTTATTATACAATTACATTTTAGTTATACTCCAATTTGTGTTAATGATTACAAACTTGCAAACTGATATTAACATTATAATTATTTGCACATGCTTGTTTAATGTCTATTTATTCTAATTGAAATAAATTTGTTTAGATAATTGAAATTGAAATTTTACTTTTATCTAATTAATAGAAAAAAATGATCCACATAATCCATAAATTTGCTTGATAACTTATCAAAAATTTCTTTTAATTTTATTTTATGAAGTCTCGCAATGTTTTTGAATAAAATTATCACCTTGGCTATAAAAATATAATATTAGGGAAATATATATCTGTATATAGGATATTGAGGTATCAAAGAGGTAGATCTTTAGGGAAAGTATTTTACGAATCATTCACTTCATGATCAGCTTTACTACGTCTTGGGGATCAGCCTCCTTTTACTCAAGATAAGTGAACAGTTTACGAGCGGCTTCTTTCTATTCCCTTCAGGCATTTCGCGATCAGGTTGGGGAATCAGTCAATCTTCCAAATTTTCCGCTGACTCTCTCCATCCTAAACCCCTTCATCAACTTAATTTAATATTTATTTTTATTTTTTTCTAATCAAGAATTTTGATATCTTAATTTAACACACACACACACACACACACACACACACACACATTGATTATTAACTTTAAAATAAAGTGCAACATTTCCGTTTGGATCGAATTTAGATAGACTTTTTCAATATAGATAATAATATAGAAATTCAACATATATAGAATATTAAGCATTTATTTTATTAAAATTTATTAAAATTTGTATATAAATTTATTGATATTCAATTACCATGTTTTATTATTTGACCACCAGAGGGTTCCACTAATTTTTTCTGTTGATTTTTTTTATAAGTTCGGTTCGGACATAAGAAGATTAAAAAATTAATTAATTAAATAACTGCTTATGGATAGTTTGTTTTGAATCAAAAAAGGAATCCACTGGTAATTTTACAAAATCCATCATACATCGATTAGACTAAACAATTGCCTTTTCTAATAAAATAAATTAATATCTAAACAATATCCATAACTTTAAAAAAAATCAAAACAAATTTCCATTTTTGTAGTTTCAATTGATTTTTACTATCATGTCAGAGAGAGTATTGCAATCACGAAAATTTTTTATGTCGAGATTTTGAATTTTTATACGTTTTGAAGGTCCCTGAGTCATTTTCACTAAGGTTGAGAAAAATGTCTGTGTGTATGTAGACAAGATTACGCAAAAACGGTTTAAGCTAGAATCATGAAATTTGGTATTCGGGCATTATTCAAAATTCGTAGTTTGCTATCAACTTTTGAGAAATGTAGCTCAACCGGAAGAGGGTCATTACCTACAATGTTTTGATTATTTTTCCTCTAAAGTGACCATAAAAATAAAGATATATGTTTGATAATTTTTCATATGATTAAAGATTGTATAAAACTGCTATATATAGAATTTCAACTTGATTGAATAGCTGAAAGTACCGGAATTAATTTTTTAACACTGCTAATCACGCGCCAACACGTGACGTGGTCCCATCAACAAAGAGCCAAACACGATTTAACACGATTCACATGATTAAAAATTGTATAGAACTGCTATATTTAGAATTTCAGCTTGATTGAATCGCTGAAAGTTTTGGAATTAATTTTTTAACACGACTGCACTTTATGAATTTTTATTTTTGTTTTACATGTAATTTACCATAAGTCATAGCTCCCACCGGCTCATGAATATCCCCACCCACTAAGGACACTGCAAAAAGTACACTTTTTTATTTTTGTAATTTTTAGTAGTCCTTATTTTAAAAATCAAACTGTAATTTCTGATATGCTAATAGCCCTAGGTACCATAAGACCAATAATCATATCATAATGGGTATTAACTTTTGCAAAAACCCTAATTGTCCTATCCCTCGGTCTTAGCTTATATACAAATAAAACTCATTTAATTAAATATTTTTTTATAATAAAAAAAATTTATATAAAATATTTACAATATTTAATATTAAAGAATAAATATTATCTGAAATTAAATAAAAAATATTTTATATATAAACCTTAATATAAACAAAATATTTTTTTTTTAAATTATTATATATATTTTAAAATAGGATAAATGTGTGCGTTAAAATAAATGATTGATTTAAAAATCAAAAAAATAAAATTATTTTTACAATAATATTACAATCTAATTTTGAAAATAGTTTTTATTAACAAAAAATTAAAAATTATTATTAAAATAATTAAACAAAATAAAAAAAAAGAAAGTAATGCAAAAGATAAATAAAATTAAAAAAAAATAAATAAATTAAAAGAAAGAAAATACTTTTAAATGAATTTATTGATAATAATAGTAATAATAATAATAATATTAAAATAAATATGTATAATGTTTTTCTAAGCCTATTTGAACCATTGTAATGTTTTGATTTGGATATTTATTGACACCTGTCATTAATTATTTTAGTTGAGAAAAAAACAATTAAAATTATTTATCTTTTCTATGAGATCAATACAGATCGATTTTTCACCTCAAAACTCACTAATATGTGAATATCATGAAAAACCTTTATATAATTTTGAAAATCAGAAACATATATACGGGGGTGTATCAAATGAAAACTTTAAAAGTACTGTAAATGATTTATGATGACAACTAAGTAAAACACATATCATTTTTAGTCTCCTTGACGTGTTATGCAAGTGTTTCACCGCTTTGGAAGCGCTTGAATACCACGTTTGAAGAATTCATTTGGTCGCGCCAATAGCCATTTGTGCACCGCGGTTTTCACTTCTTCGTCGATTATATTAATTAGGTGTCCTATGATCAGTAGAACGGGTCCTATCAACTTCTACCTTGATTTTTTTGATCAGAGGCGCTACTTTTTATCAAGTAGCTTCCCAATTTTGATCCAGGAGGCTGGGTTGACTCCGTCCCATAGAACCTAGCTAGAGAAATTTCCTTGTCATGCCCGAGACTTGAACCTGAGACCATGAGAATGTGAGCCAACGCTGTTGACTCCCACCCTGGAGAGCCTTATATATATATATATATATATATATATATATATATAAATGTTGTGTATACAATTTTAACTACTATAATAAGATTAGATTAGTTAGATATAAATAGTTTTTCATCCATGAGATTCAATTAGAAATTACTTTTTTATTCAAAATTCCGATCCTATTTTAATACATTATCTTTATTTAGTCTTGAAATGAATTAATTCCCTTCTTTTCCAATAATGTATACCCATATATTTTATTCCCTATTAGCATCTGAATTGATCATGGAAATTCAGATGCTAATAGTGTTTGTTTTCCATTTCTCGCTTCTTTTATCAGGCTTTATCAGAAGTACTTTCGCTCATCCTACATTTTTTTTTATTATTAATCCTATTTTCTCACGAGACCCGATTTCATTTTCTCCCAGTACTAAACTAATATATCTTGGAAATTCTTTCACGCTACAACCACATTCCTCCAACCATCCATATCCTGAGCTACTCTTTCTATTTCGTCTCATGGTTTCCAATCAACCGGCCGATTTCCAATTGATATTTTTAAAAACAAAATTGTCACCATTTAATTTAGTGGAAATTAATGAGTTCACCATTAATTAATGTAAATATTCGAAAATGTGACAAGATTGGGAGAAGAAAGACTGACGAAAAGTCTATTCTACCCGGGATCAAGGCGAAATCTTGTAGTAGTTTTAAAGGACTCGAGTCTTTGATAATTTATCAATTTTAGTAAAATTTTCATTTTATTTTCCATTATTTAAGTCATCTAAAATTCATATATTTAATGATGAAATTCTAATTACATTTTTGTTAATTGAATTGAATAAAATATGTTCATATTTTCATGGATCATGTATAGAATCATAAATAAAATCGAATCGAGATTAACGAGTTTTCGATTGATTTCATCGGAGTTGTTTCTTCATATCATCCATTTGTGGAAGGTACTTGAGACGCGGTGTAACGAAGTGAACAACAACTGGTGTACAATGTGCGACGTACAATGTGGAAGATCGAAGCATTGACCGGGACGTGCGTGATCAGTCGAGTGTACCTCTCGTTTTATTCGTTTTACATGGCAGTGTGATACTATGAGTAGAAATTCAAACCAACTGACAACCAACACAGCAAAATTTAATTAACTTTTCAAATTATATTACTATACAAATACATCTATACTATAACTAAATTCACATATATGAATATATATTTTCAGATTATTTTCACAGGTTTTTATAAAATTTGAGTCTCGACGTTCCGGAATCAATCTTATCGCTATTTTCAAGATAATTTTTTGATACGAGCCTGACATGTGTTAGTATCAGTGTCAGTGCTACTATTGAGGATTTTTCAGAAAATTAGGACACAGTCAGTCAAACATTATTCACCCATTAAACCCAAAATGTAAACAATGACTTTGTTACACAAAATAAGATCCAGAATTTTTTCTCAAAATTCAAAGTGGTGCATATGTGCGCCAAAACGTCGACTCAAATCTCACAAGTATACTTGAAAATAACCAGGAGATAACTTCTCATAATAATAAAAATTTTCATGGAAGCCAAAACGAACATTATATATATATATATATATATTTAATAGTTGATGTTTGTTTCATATTAAAGATGTTTAAATATGTTCCATTTTAAAGCAAAATATCGTTTATGAATGAAATTGGAAAGTTATTATGAATCTTGGTATATGTATATGTATATAAGTTGGTAATTAGTTGAGGTTAAATGACTTGACCAATGGATTCCTTAAAAAAAACAATTTAATAAAAACATATACAAATGAAAAATATATACAAATTATATAATCCAGTTACCTTAAAAAAACAATTGGTTTTAAAGTCAACACTTCATTTATTTTTACTATCGAAACCAGATATTATATTTATTAATATTTACCAACTATTCCATCTTTAAAATTAATTATTTGGCAAACAAGCATCTTTTAAAAACCAAACACTACCACACAACCTCACAGACACAAGTTCCCCGTAAACTCCACAAAATATGAAATATTTTACATGTATATATAATATTGATTTGGGATAGAATTTCTTGTTGTTGTTATAAAATGTCTGGAATGGCTCCGTTCTTATTATTAACACTCATATCTTATAGTTCAAATTTATATATCTAAGTAAATATATACACCAGCTGGTCCGAGCGCCTTCGGCGCTCTTCACAGCTGGACGGGGGCTCCGCCCCCTGTACCCCCGAGTGGTACATCGTATTTGGTTAAAAGTAGTAAAAGGTTTTCATCCATTTTGTTTCAATCAGTATATTACATAAAACATTCATTTCTTTTTGTGTTCTTATTTAAAATATATTTTAATTTAATCAGTAAATTAATTATATATATTATTATTGTATATGTTATATCTATCTATTTATATAGCTCAAAGATAGTCGAAAGTTCTTGGCCACATTTCTCCAAATGTCCCTATCCTGAGCCCTTGTCCTATCTCTCTTACGTCCCTTCCTATGCGTCCATGGTCTTGATTCCCTTTGATAATAATTTTGATGAGATAAGCCTCTTTACTGCATGATAACAGGCGTTTCCCGATTGATACCTCGATTTCAAACCTCCATTAATTTTTCCTCGCTATCTGTAATTGCAATTGCCGAATCTCTTATAATATTTAAGACGTCTGCTTAGCCTAACTTTTCAATTATTTTGTTTAATTGCATTTCGAGTGATTTTTTCCCAATTTGTGTAATCACATACTCACAACATGCAACATATAATTGGTCAAAGAATATGTATATAATATTTATAATTTTTATGTTTTATTTATATTTATAATTTAATTTTGTTTTTGTTTTCTTTTAATAAATAATTCTAATATTAAAAATGCGTAGAGGACGTCTAAAAAATCATATTTTAATTTTTATATAACCAAGAAATCATTTTTCACTCATTTTCAATTGGCGTTTTGATATACAAAATTAAAGATTATATAAATAAGTAATTTTAATTTTGATCTCATAATTGGATTTCCTTTTTCATGTAAGTATATAATTAAGAGTGGAATTACAATATAATCAATAGCTAATATATAATATTAAAAATATATTTACGGATTCGTTCTATAATAAATTGATGATGTCATTTAATTCTCCTACTATGTATCGAATCGAATATAAAGATAAATCTTCTTTTAAACGTTGTGTGAAACAATTTCAAATAATTTAAATGTAAAACTATTAATGAAATTAAAAAATCAAATATATATGAATATAATATAAATATTTGTAATTTTATTTTAAGAATAGATATATATATATCTCACAGGCGGTGGTTGTGACGTCATCCATATATTATAAATTTAAATTAAGAAGAACTAATAAAGATGTAGTTTTCCAGAGATGTGGTCAATAAAACTCAATTTTTCTTTATAAATACTATCTCTGTTGTGAATTTCAAAAAAATCGTTAGAGCGGTTTTTGAGAACAATGAAACAGAGAAACAATTTTTACTCGTATAAGAAGATAAGATATATGTATAATATACATTTGAATTAGTATACGATATCATTTTTACTATCTCGCCAAAGATAGTATTGCGATCACGAAAATTTTCGATGTCAAGAATTTGATGTTTTTATATGTTTTGAAGGTCCTCGAGTCATTTTCACTAAAGTTGAGAAAAATGTCTGTATGTGTGTATGTAGACAACATTACGCAAAAAAGGTTTGAGCTGGAATCATGAAATTTGGTATACGAGGATTATTCAAAATTCGTAGTTTTCTATCAACTTTTGAGAAATGTAGCTCAACCGGAAGAGGGTCATTACCTACAATGTTTGATTATTTTTCCTCTAAAGTGACCGTAAAAATAAAGATATATGTTTGATAATTTTTCATATGATTAAAGATTGTATAAAACTGCTATATATAGAATTTCAGCTTGATTGAATCGCTGAAAGTACCGGAATTAATTTTTTATTAATTTTAATTTATAATTTAATTAATTTGCGAGATCGCCGAGTGGAGACACTCCAGCTTATTAAACTTACAAGAACATTATTCTCTATATAGTTAATTATTCTATTCCGTTGATTGTTTTTTAAACACTAAGAATTTAATTTTTTGACCATGTTTCTCATATCAAACTATGAATCTGACATTAATATCTATTTTATCACAATTATTAAATAGATTTAATTTCATAAAGTATGATTATTAAACAATAAAGTAAATTACTCTATTTTCATTCAGAAATATATTACAATGCAATCAATAGAAATATATATTTACATATCTGTACACTTTGCATACGTCCTATTTTAGAAATGAGTACATTTGTTGTTTGCTGATGTTAATTATAAATAAAATTTAATAAATAAAATTGAATAATAATAATTTAATAGTAAATCTTCACTTTTCATTTGTCAATTATGAAATTGATTCATATTTTATAATTTTATAATAATTATCGAAAATTTTTCTTTTTACTATCTCGTAAGAGATAGTATTGCGATCACGAAAATTTTCGATGTTGAGATTTTGATGTTTTTATACCTTTTAAAGGTTCCTGAATCATTTTCACTAAGGTTGAGAAAAATGTCAGTGTGTGTGTGTGTATGTGTGTGTGTGTGTGTGTATGTAACCAAGATTACGCAAAAACGGTTTGAGCTAGAATAATGAAATTTGGTTCTCGGGCATTATTCCAAATTCGTAGTTTTCTATCAACTTTTGAGAAATGTAGCTCAACCGGAAGAGGGTCATTACCTACAACGTTTTGATTTTTTTTCCTCTAAAGTGCCCGTAAAAATAAAGATATATGTTTGATAATTTTTCACATGATTAATAATTGTATAAAACTGCTATATATAGAATTTCAGCTTGATTGATTCGCTGAAATTACCAGAATTAATTTTTTAACACTGCAAATCTCACGCTCCAACACGTGACGTGGTGCAATCAACAAAAAGTCAAACATGCGCTGGTTTAATATTTATTATTTATAATTTATAATTAATTAAATTTAATTTAAATATAATATATTATGTTATTTAATCCAATTCAAATTTGCGAGATAGTCGAGTGAAGACACTCCAGCTAATTTCTTTAATTGCAGATATTTTTCAATAAATAGGAACATTTGTTTGGCGTTGATGATGTTACCTGGAATTTGGTGGGATAGCATTAATTGGTCTCTTCTTTTTATGAAAGAAAAGTCCAAGAAATCAAAAACACATTCAAAATTATAAATTGTATAGTTAAGTAAAAATTTAAGTTAATCGAATTATAAATAACAATCATATATATTTTTATAAGTATAATATTGACATTCTAATAATAATATTTCTATATAAGAATTTTGTAACACCTAATGATATCTCTATCTTTAGCAATTCTCAATTTGAAAGTTTATGATCGCAACAACCATATTCCTCTAACATATGAATCTAATTCCTATATTCACCCAACGCATCTTTTTTCACGCACTGGTCGCTCTTTAATTGATATTTTAAACTTTTCGTCCATCTTTTCTAACATTAATTTCAAAGACATGTTTCATCCATTTTAATCTTCTTAATTTTACTATTCTATTTATATAAGAACGTGCGTAGAGGTTATGTAATTCCTTATTGGAGCGTTTCTAAACAATTCAGTATTCGAGAATAAGTTGTAATAAGTATATTGAATATTTGGATGCTTTTTACCGACCGACGATAGTAAGGGAGGTATTGTTTTCACACCAAATTTCACATGTGGAGATTTTTACATATCTCCACGAATCATGCATTTTCTAAACAGAAAAAAGTATTTTTATCATGATGTCTGTCCGTCTGTCCGTCCGTCTGTCCGTCCGTATAGATGTGTACAGCCTGAACGGCTCAACCGATTTTGATGAAATTTGGTATATTTACTTAATGCATCAGTGGGATGAATTGATCAACTTTTGGTGCAATTCCGGAAACCGGAAGTGGTAGTATTAGCGATCGACGATAGGAAGGAAAGGGTTATTTTCACACCAAAGGAGATTTTTTTATATATCACCACGAATCATGCACTTTGTATTGGTTTTATCCTCGAGAAAAATCATATTTATTAGTTTTTTCTTGATTTAAAATTATATGACGTCATCCAGCCATTCATGACGTCACAGCCTGGTCTTGCATATATATTATAAATAAAATAAAATTAAAAATGTTTATATTTATTATTTATGTATCCATATCTGTTTTTTATTACATTAATAGATATATGAAAATTATTTGAAATTGTTTCTGTAGCTGGAAATTAATTTATTTCAAACCGTCGGTCGGTTCGGACCTGGCCACAGGTCAACTTATTTTTAAATTATATTTAATTAACTGTTAAAACAAGACTTTTTCTATGTATATCTGTGCTTAACCAGTCACTTATTTCATTTTTTTTAATATTTTCTCTTGAATATTCTCGCGCCCCTCTCATCTAGTGTGCTTGCGCCCTCTCTCTTGGAATGTGCGCCCCACAAGTTGAGAATCGATTATTGTGCAATCTGAACTATTCTCTTGGGATTTCATTAATTAATATTAATAATTAAATAAAAAAAAAAAACATTAAAATATTTTCTTTTATAAATTTATTATTAAGTAGAAATGATTGTTCAAAGTTTTTATGAACGATTGTGGTCATTCCCTTGCCAGGCCCGGGACTTGAACCCAGGAACACGAAAATGTGAGGCAGCTTCGCCCTGTGGTGCCCTTGATTAAAATGATTATTAAAAAAAAAATACATAAAGAAAAATTTAATAAAAATAAATATACTAATTGAACTATTCGTATATCTATAAATTATATTCGAAACATGATTTATGACTTTGGAGGATAAGAAAAATTATTTGAAAAAGTTTGAAAAATTTCAATATGAAAACAAAAAGTATATATATTAAATGAAGTTTCAACAAAATACTATATATCACTAAGGGAGTACAGGGGGCAGAGTTCTTTGTCCAGAGATGCAAAGGTACTAATAATTAATAAATCTCCAAATTTATTATAATTTACCACATTATTTATTTTCTTCTATTCTATCTTCTATTTATTAGAATAATCAATTAATTAATAATTGCATTTATATATTATTTGCATTGTTCTTTCTTTATCAATTTCATTCCCTCCATTGATTATCAATGATTTTAATTGATATTTCGCTTCTATCCTGAACTTGGATTAAACTTAACACCTTCTTTGTTCAATGAATTGAGTAAATATTCTTGTTTAATCAATTTCAATTGAATTTTCAATATTTATGGGTGATAAAATAAATTTTTTTATATTGACTGATTTTTCTCATCCATTTAAAGATTTAACAATTCTGATTTGTCTGTTCGTAATTTTTATTTCTACCTCCATTACTCTACCCTGAAGAATTGGGGTGGTTATTTGTATGTCTAGGCTTCCATTATCTCACTCTTATCACAAGTTTTTGTTTGATTAATCGTTTAACAAGTTGAAAACTGTTGTATTTGCCGATGATATCCTCAAAGCGACTGCCGCATCCACAAACTTCCTTAATCCTATTTCAAGGCATGCCTGCACGATGAATATCAATTGATATCACCATTCAAGGAAGATATTCTTATGGGGTGTATTTATAAGAAAGTTTTACTTTTTTTAAACAAAATAATAATAATAATAATCAAATAAAACAGATAAAATTGGATATAACTTGAAATATTATAAAAGAATAAAAAAAAAAATTTAAAAATAATTTAAAAAATCTGGAGTGTCTCCACTAGAATATCTTGCAATTGAATTGGATTAAATAACATATATTATATACATATTTAAATTAAATTTAATTAATTATAAATTATAAATTAAAATTAATAAATAATATTTATTAAACCAGCATATGTTTGGCTCTTTGTTGATGGCACCACGTCACGTGTTGGCGCGTGATTTGCAGTGCTAAAAAATTAATTTCGGTACTTTCAGCGATTCAATCCAGCTGAAATTCTATATATAGCAGTTTTATACAATCTTTAATCATATGAAAAATTATCAAATATATATCTTTATTTTTACGGTCACTTTAGAGGAAAAAAATGAAAACATTGTAGGTAATGACCCTTTTCCGGTTGAGCTACATATCTCAAAAGTTCATACTACGAATTTTGAATAATACCCGTATACCAAATTTCATGATTCTAGCTCAAACCGTTTTTGCATATTGTCTACATACACACACACACACACACACACACACACACTTCAAAACGTATAAAAAATCAAAATCTCGACATTGAATATTTTCTAACGAGATAGTAAAAATCAATTGAAACTACAAAAATGGAAATTTGTTTTGATTTTTTTTTAAATTATGGATATTGTTTAGTTATTAATTTATTTTATTAGAAAAGGCAATTGTTTAGTCTAATCGATGTATGATGGATTTTGTAAAATTACCAGTGGATTCCTTTTTTGATTCAAAACAAACTTTCCATAAGCAGTTATTTAATTAATTAATTTTTTAATCTTCTTATGTCCGAACCGAAATTATAAAAAAAAAAACAACAGAAAATTAGTGGAACCCTCTGGTGGTCAAATAATAAAACATGGCAATTGAATATCAATAGATTTATATACAAATTTTAATAATTTTTATCTCGTAAACTAGAAGCGGCCGCGGCATACCGTTTAAGGAAAGTTTGTTTGGAATCAAAAAAAGAATCTGCTGGTAAAGTTTTATCCAAATCCGTTATATATTGATTAGACTAAACAATTACCTAATAGAAAAATACTAATTAAGCTTCAAAGAATATAGGAATCGTAGTATTTTACTATAAATTGGACAAAAATTAGACAATTGGACAATTATTAGGAATGGGACTTGAAGAGCCTGTTGCCCCTACAGACAACATGGCGTCTAATTTGTATTTAAAAAATATATATACATTTATAATAAAAAAATAAAAAATTATTATTATTATTTCTACAATTTATAAAATCTATTCATCCAATTTCTTTTGATTTTATTTGTTGTTGTTGTTATTAAATGAAATAATGGATATTATTTCAATTTAATTTTCCATTAGTTATTTTGTTCTCAAATCCCTCAAGGATAGAAAAATGATTGATTTCTAGAGACAGTTTCTACACGTAATAGGATCATGGGTGTTACTACTCAAAGGGCTCTACTTTTATCGGATATTTCAGACATTTATTATACACATTGAAAACTTTTTTTCATCTTTTCGTCACTTTCACTTTTATTTTTCACTTTTCATTGTTTATTTTTTTATTTTTTTGTTTCTTTTTTTTTTTATTAAAATTTCAAAATTAATAATATTTATAAAATATCTAAGTGAATTTGATCGAATTTTATCTGCAATTGAGATTGGATGAAATTAATAATATAAAATAAAATAATTCATATGGTTGATGTAAGATTATGATTGGATCGATGATCATCGATGATCATCTTAGAAGTCGAGAATAGATTCAAATTCATTTTTTTGAAAATTGGATTCTTACCTGAACTTGCATTATTTTCAAACATAATTATATATATAAAAGCCATAATCATTGTATGTAAAATTTTCACCTAACCCCATAATTCGGCCACATGACACTAGTTGGCGTCTTTCGACGTGGGTCTTTCAAAACAAATAAAAATATATTCTAAAATGGTAATTTGATTTTTATGTGTTTTTAAAAAAATGTTAATTGAATACTAGATTTTGTATTTTATATATATATATACCTATATATATATATATATATATATCTTTCAGCTGGAGTGTCTCCACTCGACTATCTCGTAATTTGAATTGGATTAAATAACATAATATATTATATTTAATTATAATTAAATTTAATTAATTATAAATTAAAATTAATAAATAATATTTATTAAACCAGCGCATGTTTGGCTCTTTGTTGATGGTACCACGTAAGGTGTTGGCGCGTGAGATTTGCAATGTTAAAAAATTAATTCTGGTACTTTCAGCGATTCAATCAAGCTGAAATTCTATATATAGCAGTTTTATACAATTTTTAATCATGTGAAAAACTATCAAACATATATCTTTATTTTTACGGGCACTTTAGAGGAAAACAAATCAAAACGTTGTAGGTAATGACCCTCTTCCGGTTGAGCTTCATTTCTCAGATGATATTAAACCAGAATTTTGAATAATGCCCATGTACCAAATTTCATGATTCTAGTTTGAACCGTTTTTGCGTAATCTTGTCTACATACACACATAGACATTTTTCTAAACCTTAATGAAAATGACTCATGAACCTTCAAAACGTATAAAAACATCAAAATCTCGACTACATCTGGCGAGATAATAAAAAGTTAAAGTATTAAAAAAATAATTTTGTCTTTATGCATGCCATTAAATTTTTCCGACGTGCCACTTATGACACGCGTATCATATTTTCGCCATCCCTGGCTTTAGAGAGATAAGTCAAGTATTGAATGAAGGTGGTGACTTAACAGGAAGACAGTCGGAGGAATGTGATTGTTGCGACCATGAACTTTCGACTTTAACTTTAAAACATGTCAAGTTTTCAGTCGAATGAGTGCGTGTATTAATAAATGTTCGTGAACAAAATTACATTCCAAATGTGTTTAACAGATCTTAACTAAAATTTTCTATTTATACATAAATTAAGATCTTAAGGGCCTGGAATTATATTCGTTAAGAAGAGTAATAGTAACAATTTACATATGCCTTGAAAATAATAAATTGACTATGTCCCGTTTCCTAGAAATAATATGAAATAATTAAATACATTTAAAACCATTTTTTTATTTATTTTTATGTTTTTTAGATATTTTTATTACATTTGAAATAATATTTATATTTATTATTGTATTTATTTAAAAAAAAAGTAAATTTTGAATTTTCGCGTGCTGTGTACATTCGATTATCGAATTTTTTTTATTTTGATTTGTTGGTACACATATGTTTCTCATATGTTGAAATTATCAGCCATTTTGGATTAGTATTTTTTTTTTTTGTTGTTGTTTTTTAAACTGAAAAAGTTAGTCACGTTATTGTCTGTTCTTCGATTTTTTACTTACTAAAAAGTGGATCAAAGAATATGTATTAAATTTTGCATTAAAATTGGAATAAAGTGCTCCAACGCATTTGAAATGTTGACTGTGGCATTCGGCGAATCTACTTTGTCTCAAAAAAAATTTACAAGCGCTTTACAAAGGCCCAGAAGTTCGATCAAATATGAAGGTTTTGCTCACTGTTTTCTTCGATTTCAAAAGCGTGGTGTATCATGCGCCCTTGCTAACAGGTTGTACTACTAATAAGGAATACTACAAGAAAGTTATGCACTTTTGCGTGTAGCAATACGGCTCAAACGATCAAAATTGTGGAAAAAAAATGATGGATTCTGAATCACGATAACACATCATTGCCTGTTCGTGATTTTTTGATCAAAAACAACACCGTAATCATGCCTCAACCACCCTATTCACCAGATTTAGCTCCCTGCGACTTTTTCCTATTCCCAAAACTGAGGAGACCAATGAAAGGAAAGCGTTTAGACAACAATTGATGAGATAAAGTCGTAATCAAAGAACGACCTGATGGCCATACTGAAAAGGGCATTTCAGACGTGCTTCGACGATTGGAAGAAGCGCTGGCATAAGTGCATTATACCTAAGGGGAATTATTTTGAAGGGGACAAAATGGATATTGATGAATAAATAAATACTTTTCGAAATAATTCAAAATTCACCTTTTCTTTTGAACAAACCTCGTATAATATATGTGTACATATTTATCATAATTTATTTTTTTGGATATACCTAAGAATGTGATTTGATTTAATTTATGTGAATTTATTTATTTTTTCCTTAATTTAAGATTTTTTTTTTCAAAATCTTCTTATAAAAATATTTTTAATATTCTTTGGTTTTCATTGTAAAAATATATTTAAAATATTCATATTTTTAATATTCGTGAATTTAAATATTTTCATATTAGAAAATAATTTTAAATAATAATAATTTAATAAAAATGATAAGTAAAATAAATTGAAATACGCTTCATTAATAAAATAATATATTTTCATTTTATTTTAATCATTTATTTTCTTTTATTTAAATGAAGTACCTTTAATGATTAAATCTTAAAAAAAAGATAATTTCTTTCTTTTTATATGCATTCATAACGTTTCTTCAATTTTTTCCTAAATATATATATAATCAATCTTATTATGCTAGCTAAAATTATATATATTTGTAAATTGGTTCTCAGAAACCGCTCTATCGATTTTTTTTGAAATTTACACTATATATATCTTATATATAAAATTCTCGTGTCACAAAACTTTGAAATGATACTCCTCCGAAACGGCTGCACCGATTCTTATGAAATTTTTTATGCATAGTCAGTAGGTCTCAGGGCATGTCAGACTTCTTTTATTAAACCGCTAATTGGTAAGGTGTGTCCAGGGGGTGCTAATTAATTAAAAATAGTTTAGTTAGCATACTAGATCATAGAGGCGCTGGTAGCGAAAATTTGACATCTTATATATATCCTAATAGGAGACTTGCAAACAATACTGGTTCGTAGGTGGGCGGGCTAGGGCGTCATCTTATGACTTTGCACTCTCAGTTCGAAACTCGCAAAGGCACATTTTTTTTTAAGTATTATATATTTTTTTTACAAATTTATTAATTTTTATTATTTTAATATTTTATTAAATAATTTTATTTTATTAAATTAATAATTATGTCAATTAATTTTTTCTGCATAAATAAACATATATAAAAAACTATAGAGATGGGACAGGGTAGGAGTTAGATGGTTATAGCTCAGAATAGGGACACTCGGGGGGGTACAGGGGGCGGAGCCCCCGTCTAGGTGCGGAGAGCGCCGAAGGCGCTCGGAGCAGCTAGTATATATATATATATATATAGATAGATAGATAGATAGTATTTATAAAGAAAAATTTATCTGTATTTGTTTCGTCCTTGGGAAATATCATCTTCATTAGTTATTTTAGTTTAAATTTATATGACGTCACGAATGACGTCACCCAGTCCTTCATGACGTCACATCCAGCGCCTCTTATATCTTATATTATAAATATAAAATAAAATTAAAAATATTTATGTTATGTATGTATACATTTAAATTATTTGAAATTGTTTCAAAACGTTTAGAAGATTTATCTTTATTCAATATAGGAGAATTAAATGACGTCATCAGTTTCGTCATTCAGCGCCTGCGTAAATAATTCCGTATAAAATATAAACTACCTGAAAATATGCAAAATTTTTAAATTCACAGCAATGTGTAGACAAAAACCTTTATATATATTCATATAAATAAATCAAATTTACGATAATATATATATTTTATATCAACTTTTCTGTCTTTCAGTGCATTAATACATACGTTTAAGGAGTATATGTTTTATTAGTCATTTATGTTCTTTTAAATTATTTGAACGGTGACTCGGTGAATCAGGTATATATATATAATATAGGATCAACTATTTTATTTTATCAAAGAAATTTTAATATATTTTTCATCTTGAAATGCAAATCAAGTTATTTTAATTAATTTGTATATTTTAGGAAAAAAAAACCAATAATAAGGAATCATTTTTTTTAATTACCGAGCGGAGGCTCGGTGTCCTGCTACTATATTATAAAGTGACTAATTTTGAATTCTAATTATAATTGGAGTCATCTTTTTTCTATTTAGTTGCTGAATCGGCTTTTCGATTGGAAAAAAAAGGTTTGCTTCCATTTTAATTTTACTTGTATTTTCAATCGTTGTCATACGAATTCGATATTACCATTTCAAGACTGGCTAATATAATAACCAATTTATAGAGATGGATGAGATTGACATTCAAATCTATTTCTCTTTATCGAATTTTAAGGTATGTTGTGTATACTTCATATTCTATTTTAAATAACTTCCAATGATATATTGACATAACTGGGCTTGGGAAATGAAATACCGAGAGTTTTTTTTAAATTCAATTATTTTTGTTTTTGAATTACCGACTTTTTTATTTTCCTTTACCATTTTTTTTTATAACAGTTGAAAAACAAAATTAATTAACATATTTTTTTTTCTCTCTCTTTTTTTCTCATTCAACATATTTTTGTCTTTCTTTACTGTAGATAGAAGAATATTTGCCAAAAACTATTCCTTTTCCATCTCTCGTTGACTGTCTCGAAGGAATTTTTTTTTTTTATCTTTTTGATAAATAAATACATTCTTCTAAAAGTCTCTCTCTCCCCAATAGATACGTCTATAATGGTACTATTATATTGTATATAACAAGTTTTTTCAAAGGAATCATTTATATAAATCCCAATAAACAAAAAAACATCTTGAATTCTTGTAAAACAATATATATTTTCAAATTCTTCATTTGATAGTAGTATTAAAAAGGAATCTTATGACTTTTGGGCATCCTAGGAAAGGACAACGCCTATCAAGTCGATTGCCGTTTAAGTTGGGTAAATGTTTTATCTGATTAGTAAAAAGTACTTTTTATTTAAGGTAGTTTTCTAATTTTGATCACGTTGACTAGATGGACCTCGTTTCCATGGACTGAGTGAAATTCTCTTGTCAGGCCTGAAGTGTGTTGCCACCAGACTGTTTGGCATTTTATTAGTATTAATATATTGGGTTGGCCAAAATGAAATCCATTCAAGGCGTTACATGGTGAGAGGTTAGCGTAGCTGGCTCACATTCTCGAGGTCCTGGGTTTTAGTCTCGGGCCTGGCAAGGAAATTTCTCTTGGGACGGAGTCAACCCAGCCTCCGGGATTAACATTGGGAAAGCTACTTGATAGCACCTCCGATCAAGAAAATGTAGGTAAAGGTTAATAGGACCCGTTCTACTGATCATAGAACACCTAATTGATATAACCGACTTGCGTAGGACATACAAAAAACAGAGGAAAAAGAAAAATCCATTATTTTTGCACAAATTCAAGACTTTAATTAATTTGTTTTATATTGTCCGATTTGAGTCAATTGCATTGCATGCACTGTTTTGTTAGATAAATTTTTGCCATTTTAAAGGTAAATTCAATGCCTCTATCAGAAGTTTTGGTTCTTAATGGCGACAAATCCTAATAATCGATTTTCATAATCTTCTCTTGATACCAATTTATTACCACGCAGGAAGTTTTGCAATTCGAGAAAAATGTTGTAATTGTTTGGTGCCAGGTCCGGATTATATGGTGGATGAACTAAAATGTCCCAACCAAGCTCTACGAGTTTCTAACGAGTCACTGCAGACGTATGAGGCCCGGCGTTGATGGAACACAACACCTCTTTTGTTGTCCATTTCTTGCCGTTTCTGCTCAATCGCTAGCTTCAAACGATCCAAATTTTAACAGTAAAGATTTGAATTTAGTGTTTGGTCATACGGAAGTTACTCATAATAAATGATTCCTCTTCAGACCTACCAAATAACGGATTTATTTTTTCCCAAACTATTATATATATATTTATATATATGTATACATAATAAAAAAAAATATAAAAAATATTACATTATCAGGTTTTGAAATTTTCATATTTATTATTATAGAGATTATTATATATTTTATATTAATATATAAAGATGAATTGAAAAATGTATACTAGCAACATTTCTATGTATAAATTAATAAATTCATAGAATATTATTAATAAAATATATGTATTATAACTTGTAGTTAATCGACTAATCATTTCTCATTATACCTATAATGTTCATATAAATTATTTCAAAATGATAATTATTTAATATTTATTAATCACATATTAGATTGTAATTATTTATAGAAGTAATAAATTTATTATAATTATAAATATTTAAATTATATTATTTCATTTTCAAATAATATAGGTAATAATCATTAAAATTAATCAATAGCATCTAATAAAAAAAAATAATATATATTAATCAAGTAACTTAACAAAATCTAATATAATATAGCTTGGTTGGGACATTTTAATGGATCCACCATATAACCCGGACCTGGCACCAAACAATTACCACATTTTTCTCGCATTTCAAATCTTTCTGTGTGGTAATAAATTGGGATCAAGAGAAGATTGTGAAAATCGATTATTAGGGCTTTTCGTAATTTATTTATATTTTTTTTATAATTAGAGCATATACTCTAATTTATAACATCTGATAATTAAAAATTTAATCAAATTTATAACATTGCTGAGTATAATTAATTTTTAATTATAATTAATATTTAAAAAATAAGATGATTTATTAGTTAATACACAAGCCTATTATAATACATTATTATTTTGTAGAATATTTAAAATAAGAATTTGTATTTTCTCTTTCTATTTACTTTTTAATTTATTTGAAATTTAATCATTGAAAATAATGATTATAATCTCATAATTCATTAGACGATGGATAAAATATAAATGAATAAATTATTTACAAAAAAATTGATACTATCATCTGTTTAGTGTGGGTTAATTAGAATCCAAATTTTAAACTTAAAGTATAAGGATATTTATGTTTATATGAAATTTGATCAAAATCGTTTTTAATGAAATACTCGGTCGCCTGTAAGGTAGACATCCAGTGAGCCACGGTCGCAACTCTCCCACTTCTCACAACCCACAGTCTCCCTCAGTCAACCATTAACATAATATTTTACTATTTAATTAGTCCTCTTTTTATATTTTTGACAAAGATCCCTAATGTATATTTTTCAATTTAATTAATCGATTGGTTAAAGAAAAATTAAAAATGAATAAAAAAAAATTAAATAAAATTTCTATAATCTAAGTGATATGATGTTATTTATTTAAATTTATGAATTTACTTCTTTACTTCAACTTAATGTGCAATAATAGTTAAGTTTGAATATAAATTCACGAATAATATATATTATTATTATATCTATGTATATTCGTATATTTAATTGGTACAGTTTATATACAATTGGTCTCTTAGGCTTTCGTATAAATCAGAAGTATTTTAGTGATAGTGCTAATGCCGATCATTCTTCAAAGCACTAAACCAAAAATTACACACCCATTCTCTATAATGGTTCCTGACTGAAAGACAGACCCAGAATCTCAAAAATTTATATATATAAAAAAAAAAAAAAAAAAAATTGAAAATGGCTTCGGTAAATAAAATGTGAAAAACCTTGAAGTAACTTCTCCTATTAATAAAAGCTTTCACAGATACATACGAGGTTTGTTCAAAAGAAAAGTGAATATTGAATTATTTCGAAAAGTATTTATTTATTCATCAATATCCATTTTGTCCCTTTCAAAGTAATTCCCCTCAGATTTAATGCACTTTTTTGAAACAAAGTAGACGCGCCGAATGCCACAGCCAACATTTTAATTGCGTTGAAGCCCTTAATTCCATTTTTAACGCAAAATTTAATATTTGATCCATTTTTGTTTTTAAATAAAAAAATCGAAGAACACACAAAAACGTGACTAACTTTTTCAGTTGTCAAAAACAAACTACTAATACAAAATGGTTGATAATGTAAGCATATGAGAAACACATGTTTACCAACATAACAAAATATTTCGATAATCAAAATGTACACAGGCCGCGAAAATTCAAAATTCACCTTTTCTTTTGAACATACCTCGTAAATTGACAAAGTAGGTTACGTTTTGTAATTAAGACAAAACTAAGTACAGGAAAATGTTTTTTATTATATACACATTTGAAAGAGCAACTAAAATACTATTTTTCTACATAATCGCCAAAAAACTTAAGACATTTATCGTAGCGATGAACGAGCTTCGAAATTCCTTCCTCATAGAAATCCGCCTCCTAAGTGTGGTAATCACCTGGCACAAAACTTATGGTAGCCTAACTTTTGAGAAAAAATTTCGTACATGGTTAAACGACGGTTTCCTCTAATTTTTTCATTGATCTTTTCCACCAGTTCATTTTTTTTTCACCGTCATTTCACCATAACCGAACTCTCTTTCAGTTTTCCGCAAATTTCACGCATTTTATTGTACGAAATTGTTTCTCAAAAGTTAGGCAACCAGAGGTTTTGTGCCAGGTGATTACCACACTTAGGAGGCGGATTTCTATGAGGAAGGAATTTCGAAGCTCGTTCATCGCTACGATAAATGTCTTAAGTTTTTTGGCGATTATGTAGAAAAATAGTATTTTAGTTGCTCTTTCAAATGTGTATATAATAAAAAACATTTTCCTGTACTTAGTTTTATCTTAATTCCAAAACGTAACCTACTTTGTGAATTGCCCTCGTATATATATATAAATGAATCAATGTATCTATTTTCCTTTTTCAGGCCTTATCAAAGAATTGATTATTAATTGACCTTCAATCGGAAACTGCAGTTAAACTGTAATCATAAGGTGATCGTATTTTCATCGAATTGAACCCTGATGGGCTTGTCTAATTGTGAAATTCCATAAATCGAGGGGAGTCAATCACTATTATTTATAGAGGATGAGGGTTAATTATTGGAATACAGTAGGTGTCACGTTAAAGCCTAGGAAATGAAATCGTCATTTCGATTCTACCCTTTATTTTCAGATCGTGCAATATTTGCGATGGCATTGATCATCCTCATTTACCAATACCAATTGGAATGACCCATTCATTGGAAATTTAAATTCAATTTTAACCCAAGATATTATTATTATTATTATTATTATCCGAAAAATATCCTGTTATTGTGTATTGACTTTTTTTTTTCTTTGGCCAAAAATAAAAAAAAAAGTTAATCCATCGAGAAGTGAGGGAAAGATAAAGGGGGTAGGCTGTTAAAAGGGTGATGTTGACAAATGAAAGTTAAATAAACAGCGACAAATAAACATTATCAGTACTAAATAATTATTTATTCATTTTTGAGATAAATCCAGGAAAACACCTGCAGATATCTGTTAGTCGTTTTCTTTTTTCCTTTACCTATGCAGAATAATTTAAATGTTATGTTTATATAAATTACTGTTTAATGCATGTTGTTGTTTCGATTCGGTGTTGGAGCCCATAAAGCCATGTATATAACTGGAGTTCTGTTATCGGAGAAAGCCCAAGGGTACTTAACCCACTACGTATATCTATATTTATCTATAGGTATAGAGAAAGGGAGAGAGAAAGAAAGAGGAGGGAGGGGATGTTGGAGAGGTGAGGGACGCAGTAAATTTTCAGAGCTGGAGAACACGTATCGTACGTGGTAACCATGTCGGCATCAGTGGGTATGCACCAGCGGTGGCGCAGATGCCTCATTTCATAACGATTAGTCGTCTCGTGATAAAAATCATGGAGAGGATTAAAAAAAGAAAAAAAAATGCATTGAATTTGGGCTAATGCCTCTCACCATAAATCAAAATTTATTTCAATGAGAAGTTGGCAGGTCTGAATAAAAAAAAAATAAATAAATAAAGAAATAAATATCGGTATATCGAATCGGGTCTACTATCTTGTTATTAATAATTTCTATTTTAATCAAAATTCAAGTGGATAGAGGCAAGAAAAATAGTCTAATTAAAGTACATAATGGGTTAACTCAGGCATGGCCAACATACGGCCCGCGGGCCAAATCCGGCCCGCGTAACGAATTTATCCGGCCCGCGAGTAATTTTTCAATATTTACGTTTGCCTGACACTTACATAGTATTAATCAAGTAAATTCAAGATATTTCTGGTTTTTCATATGAATTAAACTTTTCGTGATTATTTGTTATCTATAATCACACTGCAAACTCTTTAATCTATGTATTTGAAGTGGAACAGTACGCCAGTTCATTCAATGCTTTCCGTAAGTAGCAAACTTGTTAGTAATAGCTTGGTCCCTTGGAAGTTCGTGTTTCGCATATACATTTTAAGAAGTTAACCGTTAACTCCTTCGTAGGGTTATCCAATTTCTTGTCTACACAATTCCGAGTCTAGTATGAATAATATTTTTCTAACTATCTATCTTTGTGGCTCTGCGGAACTCGAAAGTTCTTGAACACAGCAACCACATTTCTTCAAGTGTCCCTATCCTGAGCAACAATCATCCAAATCCTACCCTCTCCCATCTCTCTCACGTCCACCCAAAGTGTTCTTAGTCTTCCAAGAGGAAGTTTCTCAATCGGCATCTCCAAAAATATATTTTTCGCCATTCTTTTCTCTCCCATTCGAGCCACGTGCCCTGCCAATCGCAGCTTTCACGATTTTATAATCCTAACTATGTCTGGAGATGCTTAGAGGACGTGCAATTCCTCGTTATGCACTCTCCGCCATTCCCCGGTCGGTGCCTTTATCTTTCTTTGGCCCATAAATACTGGAAAGAATCCTATTTTTAAATACGCTAAATGTCATAGACCATGCCTCACAACCATATAACATAAAATAATTGCTTTATATATATTAATTTTGATCCCCTTTAATAATAATTATGTCGAGATAAGCCCCTTTACTGCATGCAACCTTAATTTAAATTCTTCTCGAATATTCTTCTTCTTCATGATTACAATTTTCAATTTTTCTTCATTTTCAAATTCTACTTTTTTTAGATTAAGATTTTGTGTGTCAATAAATATTTTTCTGTCACTTATTTTTTATTATTAAATTTTTTTTTATATTATATTAAAATGGATTTCATTAAAGGATGAAATGTTATATGCCTTATCCTAATGAAATGATGAATATTATGGGGGCTGGTTTAATAAATTGACAATTTATTTTTTATCAACGTACTTAAAAAATGTATTTATTATAAATATATGTGTGTGTGTGAATGAAAAGGAAAAAAAAATTTAAATTAATTTTAATAAAAATTTTATTTTTAATAATTCTAATAATCAAATGTCATTTAAAATATTGAATATTATGTAAAAGTACGAGTATTATTTTAATAAATATAATTTTTTTAATATTATCAGATGATCATAATTATTGAATATTTTAAGTGTAATAAGATATTCTCTTTAATTATCATTTTAAATGAATATCAATTAATGAAAGAAATTATTTCTAAAAAATTATAAATTTATAATACAGTGACAATATTCAAGATCAGAAATTAATATATATATATTTATACTAAAGTATATACATGGTTTGTGCTAGTATTACAATTTTGATATAATATTTAAAGTCTTTTCAATTATACGCGTATGTTCATTTGTATTATTATGTTGCTAACTTCATGTCCATTTTTTTATCGTTGGAAAATTAAATGAATATTAATTTATTTATTTTTATTAAAATCAAATAATTAATTTTAAAATAAATAATAATAATATTCATATAAATATTTATAATGCTTTCCAAATCTCCCTTTGAATTATTGTAATATTCTGATTTGGACATTTATTGATACCTGTTATTGGTGTTAATTAATTTAATTAAAAAAATAATTAAAATAATTTTTCTTATAAATAAAACTTATATAGATCGATTATTTACCTCCAAATCTTACTATGAATTTCATAAATATTCTGTACATAATTTTTAAAAAAATATACAGGGCCGTTCCGACCCAGGGGTGCGCGAACCGCCTTAAAAGTACTTATTCATTTTATATGTTGTTTTAATTTTTTTTTCAATATGGTTCTAAAAGAAAAGATCAAATGATTTTGCGATCAGGATCTTAAATACTTTCGATTTTTTTTTTCAATTTTTAAAAAACTAAATTAAATTAAATTTACTTTATCTTTTTTATTTGTAAATTTTTAACAACTTTGGGAGAAGGGGTTGGGTTAGGGAAGGGGCGGCAAAATTATACTCGCACCCGGGAGGTATATACTCTAGGAACGGCCCTGCATATATATATATAATATATACAATTTTTACTATCTCGCCAGAGATACAGTATTGCGATCACGAAAATTTTCGATGTCGAGATTTTGATGTTTTTATACGTTTTGAAGGTCCCTAAGTCATTTCCACTAAGCTTGAGAAAAATGTTTGTGTCTGTATATATATATTATATATATATAGGTATATATATATATATGTGTGTGTGTGTGTGTATGAATGTATGTATGTACACAAGATTACGCAAAAACGGTTTGAGCTTGAATCATAAAATTTGGTATACGGGCATTATACAAAATTCGTAGTTTTTTTATCAACTTTTGAGAAATGTAGCTCAACCTGAAGAGGGTCATTACCTACCACGTTTAGATATTTTTTCCTCTAAAGTAACCGTAAAAATAAAGATATATGTTTGATAATTTTTCACATGATTAAAAATTGTATAAAACTGCTATATAAAGAATTTCAGCTTGATTGAATCGCTGAAAGTACCGGAATTAATTTTTAAAACTTCAAATCACGCGCCAGCACGTGAAGTGGTGCTATCAACTAACAGCCAAACATGCGCTGGTTTAATAAATATTATTTATTAATTTTAATTTATAATTTAATTATTTAAATTTAATTTAAATATGATATATGTTACAATTAATTCAAATTTGCGAGATAGCCGAGTGGAGACACTCCAGCTTATTGCTACTATAATAAGATTAGATAGATATAAATTAAAAATAATAATGAATAATAAGTTAGTGAATTAAATAATTAAATATGAAAGTTTGATTTCTAAATCAAGATAACTAATTTAATATTATTTTATTTGACTGGACTAATTCGTATGATCCTCTAAAAATTTCAGAGAGGACTAATTAAATAAAATGGGGATAATATTTATGTTTAAATGGATGACATCTTAAGAGTTTGCAGCTGATATTTTGTTAAAACATCGATATTTTGCGACTCTATTTTTAACATACATCCCTCTTCCTCATCCCCTCGTTACCCCTTCCACTCGTTTTCATGTTTTCCTCTTGAATCGTATTTTTGTCAGAAATTAAAGAGATATTTGAAAAATCATCATCTGGTGTAGTGGTGGGTCTTTTCCTTTCGAACATTGTCTAGAACATATTCAGCTCCATATAAAACCACATTAAATAGAGAGAGATCTTTCTTAATTAACTCTTTTAACTTGCGGCGCTTTTTTGGACGAGTTAATTTTAGATATATCTTTCCACACTGGGACATATCTCATTGGAAGCGAGATGGAATGGAATAAAAGGAAGATGCCATTTCAACGAATAAAAAATCGTTTTTCTTGCCTCGCTTGCTGAGTGATCAATCGCATCACATTACCAACTACTTATAACAACCCCACTTGCTATCTACTTATTTATCTTTCTATCGGAGTTCATATATTATAATTTCGAAATTATATATATATATATATATATAATTACTATAGAGGAGGGTCTAAGGGTCCACTGAAATTAAGAAGCTACTTAAAATAAAAAGTAGCGCCTCTGTCCAAGATAATCAAGATAAAGTTTGAGAAGACCCGTTTTACTGATTATAGAACTACTTTATTCCAATTCGTTTTGCTTTCGTAGTATGTACTAAAAACAGAGGTTATTATACACAAATACTATCCAATATATATATATATAATTACTATAGAGGAGGGTCTAAGGGTCCACTGACATTAAGAAGCTACTTAAAATAAAAAGTAGCGCCTCTGTCCAAGAAAATCAAGATAAAGTTTGAAAAGACCCGTTTTACAGATTATAGAACTCCTTTATTCCAATGCGTTGTTCTTTCGTAGTATTTACTAAAAACAGAGGTTATTATACACTAATACTACCCAGAGGAAGAATTATTATCAATTGATCTGAAGCCGCCATTTTATTATTTTCACTAATTTGAAGATACATTGAACTAATATCATACCTACTTAATGGAATTCCCTTTATTCTTCTATAATTTATGCCTTTATTTAAAAAAAAAAATTAAAGGAAAATCAATCAATAAAGATAAAGAATTATTACACTGTATGATAATTTTTTTACAAGCGTGTAATTAAAAGCAAATACCTGCTTTTTCGTCCCTTAATAAAAATTAATTCAAATTAAGTAAGAAAAGTTGGTTGCATAACCATCAAAATCTATTCTACTTAAGGCAACGTTTTCCAATCTGTAAGGGGGGCGCGAAGGTATTAGAACCAATTTCAAGTGCCCGCAAACTTTTGAAAATTATCAATTTTTTTCAATTTTTTCAATATGGTTCTAAAAAAAAAAAAAGTTAAAATTATTTTGCGATGCTCTGAAACATTGTCCCTCCCCTGTTGTTATATTATTTCAGAAATGTTCTCGAAAAGGAAATTAGATTATTACAAAAATAAGCTGGAGTGTCTCCACTCGACTATCTCGCAATTTGAATTAGATTAAATAACATAATATATTATATTTAAATTAAATTTAATTAATTATAAATTAAATTTAATAAATAATATTTATTAAAGCAGTGCATGTTTGGCTCTTTGTTGATGGCACCACGTCACGTGTTGGCGGGTGAGATTTGCAGTGTAAAAAAATGAATTCTGGTACTTTCAGCGATTCAATCAAGCTGAAATTCTATATATAGCAGTTTTATACATCTTTTAATCATGTAAAAAACTATCAAACAAATATCTTTATTTTTATGGTAATAAAAAAATGAAAACTTTGTAGGTAATGACCCTCTTCCGCTTGAGCTACATTTCTGAAAAGTTGATCGAAAACTACGAATTTTGAATAATGCCTGTGTACGAAATTTCATAATTCTATCTCAAACCGTTTTTGCATAATCTTGTGTACATACATACACACATACACACACACAGACATTTTTCTTAACCTTAGTGAAAATGATTCAGGAACCTTCAAAACGTATAAAAACATCAAAATCTCGACATCGAAAATTTTGATTTGATCGCACTACTATCTCTGGCGAGATAGTAATTAAGGGGGGGGGGCGTAAGACTTTATTTAAAAAAAGGGGGGCGCCGGTACAGAAAGGTTGGAAACCATTGACTTAAGGACAATTAATAATGCCGTTACTCAACAAATTTTCAGTGATATCTAATTTACTTAAAATATTTGAACTATATTTGAACTACACATACAAGTTAGTTCAAGTTTAAAGAAATGAAATTATTGATATAATTTCAATTTGACTTTAAATTATAAATAATAAATTTCATAAAATTTAAAATTAAAATTCAAATACTCTATTTAACTGAAAAACAGACAGTGTGAATAACAAGTGAAAAAATGATTATCTTTGATGTCACAGATCATTTTTAACATTTCTAACTTGAGATGAAACAATTAAGATGAAGATCGTAAATCACCTTAAGAAATTAAATTCCTTGCGCGTCTCTGATGGAGTCTTCCAACGAGATATTGACACTCCTTTAAGGACGTAGTTACTTCACTTAACTCACACGAGGAAAAAAAAATACTAAAGCTGCCATTCAACGAACAAATAACATTTAAATAATCCAAAATGAAAAAAACTAATATATTATTAATATATGTATACATCTATATTATATTTATTATATATAATAAACCTTCTAATTTCCACTAATTCAATAAAGATAATTTTAATTAGATATTTTATACGAGCAGTGATAAAAGATGAAATTAAGATGAATAATATTAATATAATATATATATATAAATTAGTATAGAGAATAATATTCAAGAAGAACCTAAATTAAATTAGTGCTTCACTCAAGCTGAGATTCTATATATAGCAGTTTTATACAATTTTTAATCAAGTGAAAAACTATCAAACATTTATCTTTATTTTTACGGTCACTTTAGAGGAAAAAAAATGAAAACGTGGTAGGTAATAGCCCTCTTCCAGTTGAGCTACATTTCTCAAAAGTTGATAGAAAACTACGAATTTTGAATAATGCCCGATTCCCAAATTTCATTATTTTAGCTCAAACCGTTTTTGCGTAATCTTGTCTATATATATAAACACACTTACATTTTTCTCAACCTTAGTGAAAATGACTCAGGGACCTTCAAAACGTATACAAACATCAAAATCTCTACATCGAAAATTTTCATGATCGCAATACTATCTTTGGCGAGATCAAAATTGAAATGTATATAATATCCTTTTACCACTTATTTTATATGAATGTGAGGCGTGATTTATGACTTTGAGGAACGTCAATCGATTCATCATATTAAAAAATTAGACTCCTCGTAGAATATAGTCCATGGCACCACGTCACGTGTTGGCGCGTGAGATTTGCAGTCGTGATAAAAAAATAATTCCAGTACTTTCAGCAATTCAATCAAGCTGAAATTCTATATATAGCAGTTTTATACAATTTTTAATCATGTGAAAAATTATCAAACATATATCTTTATTTTTACGGTCACTTTAGAGGAAAAAAAATCAAAACATTGTAGGTAATGACCCTCTTCCGGGTGAGCTACATTTTTCAAAAGTTGATAGAAAACTACGAATTTTGAATAATTTCATTATACTAGCTCAAACCGTTTTTGCGTAATCTTGTCTATATATATACATACATACAGACATTTTTCTCAACTTTAGTGAAAATGACCCAGGGACCTTCAAAAACATCAAAATCTCGACATCGAAAATTTTCGTGATCACAAAACTATCCTTGGCGAGATCAAAATTGAAATATAATATCCTTTTACCACTTATTTTATATGAATGTGAGGCGTGATTTATGACTTTGAGGAACGACAATCGATTCATCATATTAAAAAATTAGACTCCTCGTAGAATATAGTCCATGTAAAAAGATAAAATCACAAGTAAATGGCGAAAATACGTACTGACACAACCACTCTGCATCTCGAAACGTGAAAAATGACTCATAAAAAGTTCGTTTATAGAGAAATCACTTCGGTGGGTAGACCAAAGACAGATGTGCTAATAATTTAAAAGTAAAGATATTGTTATATAAAAGTTGGTAGATATTAGCAATTGGAATCAATGGAATTTGATTGCTGTGTCTATGAACTTTCGAACTCAGTAGCGACACAAATATATTAATAGATCGACATATATAAAAAAAAATAGATAAAATTGTAATTAAATTAAATAATTAAATTATTTTCTAACATTTAAATGTATATACATATTTTTTACCGGACGTATTATATGAATGAGAGACGTGATCCATGACTTTGAAGGACGAGATACATCATGTTTGAGAATTAAATTCCTCCTAGAATTTATAATGATTCGAGTTCAGTATCGATACAAATATACCAATAAATAAATGTATATAAAAAAATATCAAATAAATAAATGATTTAATTTTAAAATATTCTCTCTATTTTGTATATCAAATAAAATAAACAAATAGAGTAAATGAAAATTTGAATTTCATTTATATCATATATATATTTAGAAAGTACTATTATTTTTTTGTTAAAAATTATAATATTAATATTCAATTTGTATTTACTCTTTTTTTTTTTTCATTTCCTGAATAAGTCAACTTTCCCATTAACCAATTCTCATATTCTATCGAAAATAAAAAAAAAACGAATGTTTAGTATCCAAAAAGATGCCTGGAAGAATTATAATTAAAATATTAAAGAACAAAATAAAAAAAAAATAAATAAATAAATAAAAATAAAAATAATACAAAAACAAAAACAAAACACAACAGAATAATAATCGAGAGAAAAATATGAATATTATTTTATATAACCGCAGGCGGTAAACAAATGCATTGGCTCTCATGCCGGTGCAAATTTAATATAGAATTCTACTCATTCATTTAAATATATCAATCAAATTCAATAGAATTTATAATTTTAATTTTGTTTATTTTTATTTTTTAAAAATTATTATTATGATACTATTTTTGGATCCTCACTCCATGATCGTGGATCGATTGATTTGTTGATTCTAAAGTCTATTGAAATCAATTGAAATGTAATAAATTGATTATTAAGACTAATTATGATCAATATTAATTATTTAAAAACAATATATATATATATATATATTTAATTTATTTATTTATTTATAGGTCACCGGGGAATGGCGAAGATTGCATAACGAAGAATTGCATGACCTCTATGCGTCTCCAGATATAGTTAGGATTATAAAAACGAGAAAGCTGCGATTGGCAGAGCACGTGGCTCGAATGGGAGAAGAAAGAATGGCGAAAAATATATTTTTGGAGATGCCGATTGGGAAACGTCCTCTTGGAAGACCAAGGACGCGGTGGGTAAATAATGTGGGAAAGGACGTGAGAGAGATGGGAGAGGGTAGGAGTTGGATGGTTGTTGCTCAGGATAGGGATACCTGGAGAATTGTGGTTCCTGTGTTCAAGAACTTTCGAGTTCCCTAGATTCACAGAGATAGATAGATAGATATTTATTTTTTATTTTAATTTAAATTAAATGCGCTTTAACCTTTATATATATATATATATACTTTATTAATTCAACCACTGTAAAATAAATATTTCAATCTATACATAGATCGGTGGCTGGATCCGTGGCTAGAATACGAGAGAAAATAATCATGATGGGTATTTTGGTGGGGAAACCGATTGGGAAACGTCCGCTTGGAAGACCAAGGATACGGTCGGTGGATAATGTAGAAAGGGACGTGGAGAGATGGGAGAGGGTAGGAGTTGGATGGCTGTGACTAGGGACACTTGGAGAAATGTGGTTGCTGCGGCCAAGAACTTTCGAGTTTTTTAGACCGACAGATATAAATAGGTACATATATCGTTATAATTAATTCTTTTATCACACTTTTTTTTCAAAATTATCATTGAAATTATTTACTAATTTTTTTTTTTTCTATTTCCTTCTTATACTTTGTTTAAAATGGTTTTTCATTATCATAATCGTACAATATAAATATTATTCATAATTCATAATGTATCGCTATAATAAACATAAATTAATAATTTCTAAAACAAATATATACATAATATTGTTTTTAATAATTCAAATTGATCAAAGAGTTCAAAAAAAAATGTTTAATATAATTATATTTCAATTCGCTCATAAATTTATAAATTAAAAGGGTTGAAAATCCATATATTTATTTACAATTGAGAGTATTAGTATTAAAATGATACAAGTGATATTTAAAATTAAATTGAGTTTAAGTACTTATTGTTAAACTGTAGATGTATTGGTTTTAGTAAACAAGTAGGTGAGAACTAGTGCTAATTAACATACAGGTATAGATTTTTAAATTTCAAGTTAAAAGACTTTAATATCATTGTTCTCCGTTTTATAAAAGTCTCTTGTCCCATTTTGATAATAAGCCTCTCAATTAATTTATTATATACATAATAAATAACATTGCAAGTAAAAATATTAAATAAGTTGTTGTTACCCTACGGCCACACAGAGAGCAGTTTCAAGCAGCAATCGCTAGGTGCTCACCAGCTTTCAGACTGGCCCCACCTATTACACAGACCTGGGTTTCCTTCTTCTTCTAAAGGTGCCATGCCCAGCCATCATCATTTTTCTTGGGAATGTTAATGCGGTGGTTTCCCGTTGCCTTCCGCATGGGTTTCCTAGTTGCTGCTTAACTGAATAATGTTTCTATCTTGCACTTGCTTCATCAATCTCCTCTTCGTGTCGCCGTAGGGAACGAAAATTTTCGAATCCGACTTTTATATTCAGTTTATCTGTTGAGTGAATTTCAAAAGAAAAATGAAGATATCTAAAACTTTTCATTTTGTCTTTAGGCATATTATCTATCGATTGAAAAAATGTTAATAAAAAAAATCTGAAGAGTTAAGAACGGTTTTCGATGGTAATGTAAACTTCAGAGTAAGAAATTAAAGTCTTTTAGTGAAGGAAAAGCAGGTGAATTCAGTATATATATGAGAAGGATATTTTTTTCGTTTGGGTGAACCTCGGACGAAGGCTGGGGTGATTATTGATGGGATACGTGGAGTCCGTGGGCGGAGGGAGAGCCTGGAGGAATGACAAGGGATGCACGAAATATTAGAGGTCACTCCTAAAGGGACGGACATATATCTTTGTGGTGACATCGAGATTGGGTTGATGTCAGTCAGTGGTCGCCAATATTATGTTATTATTAATTGATTGGATTTCGAACTCGAAAATAAGTTCCACCCGAATATTCCCACATTTCTATGTATATTCAAGTTAATAGTAATTCTATTTCTGAAGATAACATTTATTTGTACACTATATTGGAAATTTCAACCAGTCTAATCACTGATATTTGAAAATAAACTATTCAAATTAATTAAGTAAAACTAATACTGGCTTCTAATCAATGATTCATTCGACATATATCTTTGTGGTGACATCGAGATTGGGTTGATGTCAGTCAGTGGTCGCCAATATTATGTTATTATTAATTGATTGAATTTCGAACTCGAAAATAAGTTCCACCCGAATATTCCCATATTTCTGTGTATATTCAAGTTAATAGTATTTCTATTTCTGAACATAACAATTATTTGTACTATTGGAAATTTCAACCAGAGTCTAATCACTGATATTTGAAAATAAACTATTCAAATTAATTGAGTAAAACTAATATTGGCTTCTAATCAATGATTCATTGGACGAAAAAAATAAAATTAAATCGAGATCATTTTTCCAGGTTCCATTTAATTAACTAGGAGGTTGAAGGGTTTGTTCCTAAATTCGATTTATTATTTTTTGACCTAAATACATTTTATTTATTATATCAAGAATCTTGAATTACTAAAAACGACTAATAATGTAAACCCTCCTGGAGAGAAATTCATTTATTTTTTTAGGGAATAGGAGGGAGAAGAAAGTTCAAATTAAGAATATATCTTCAAAAATTTTCTAAAATGATAATATGCTAATATACTTAAATATCATTAGAACAATTGTGATTTATTTAATTATTCTATAATTTCTCACATCCCTATTATTTTTTAAAAAAATTAATCATGTATAAAGATTATACAACACCTTTACCCCGCTTAGTCGGTAACTAACTTGATAGACACTGCTTTTCTCAAATGTCAGAGGTTAAAAAATAATAAAAACGAAACAAAATTCATTAAAAATTATTAATACAGTATTCGTTTGATTATATAGTACCTGGTTCACCGAGCCACCGCTCGGTCGTTAACAAAAATGATTCCTTATTATCGGGTTTGGCTGCTAATATTAATACCTGGTTCACCGAGCCACCGTTCAAATAATTTAAAAGAACAAAATTAAAAAAATTAGTCATAAAACATAAACCCCTTAAACGTACGTATTAAGACAGAAAAGTATGGCCAGTGGATATAACATAATATATATTTCGTAATTTGATTTTATTTATATTTATAATATTTTGCATTTAAGTAAGCGTTCGGTCTGAAGTAGTTGCTGATGTTATTGAAATTTTCTATTTTAAATTTAAAAAAAACTAATAAACGCTCTGAAACAATTTCAAATAATTTAAAAGTACATATTAGTGCACTTGAAAAACAGATGCATATAATATAAATATTTTTAATTTTATTTTATTTATAATATTTTGTATTTAAGGCTGTCTGAAGTAGTTGCTGACATCATATATTTTCCAATTTTAAATTAAGAAAAAACTAATAAAGATTTTTTTCCCGAGGCTGAAACTAATACAGATCGATTTTTCTTTATAAAAATTATCTATGGTGGGAATTTCAAAAAAAAAGGTTTAATATTTCAAAAATACATATATATATATATATATATATATATATACAATTTTTGCTAGTAAATAATAAGATAAGATCATTTTCTTTAACTTTCATTATATTATCATTTCTTATACAATGTATTTTTACGAATTAATTGAAATCATCATTTTCTGAAATTCAATTTCAAAATTAGATTGTATTTTTTTTATCCTATTCATCTATAAATAAAGTTAATGCCTTAATACCCATTTTGGTCAAAATCTATATTTTTTATTAAAGCCTTTTTGCGGAAATTCTAATCTCTCTATGAAATATTTGTTAGTATAAATATAAAGGAAAACAAATTTCTCTAGAAATATGAATGGATGAATTTGGTTTGGAAATCCTTTAAAATATTATCAATTGGAGATCGTTTATACTTTTTAGAGGTGGGGATTAGTAAAATTTATTATATGATAAAAACATGTTTCATCAAATACCGTGGTTATTTATTTACTTTAACGAGCATCAATCATCATTTAAAATAATCAATATATATAATACGATTTGATTCACAATAGAGATATTGTAAATTGATTTTATTGGTTTTTAATTAAATGCACTCTTAAATTTAAATTTAATTTACAGATTGGTTATAACAATATTTTGATAGATATATATATATAAGTTAGCGATATGTCATATGTATTTCCCTTGAGAGTGGAATCGCTCTGTTTTTAACGGTATAACATAATCTTTAATGTTCTATAGCTAAATATTTTAAGTGATTTTGTTATTAATTGAATTTGTTAATTAACAAATCAATTAATAATTGATAGATTTTAAATATATTTAATTTTTATTGTTAAATGTAGATTAATTCTTAATTAGTTATTCTGAAATAATATTGAAATTTTAATTTTAAATTTATTTTTATTTTTGGGTAGAAAGAATTCATTTTGGGGCCTATAATTATGAGTATCTGGTTCACCGAAATTAAAACAAAAAATTCTTTATGAACTGCGAATATTGTTTTAAAATTATTGAAGTTATGGTAATTGTTTCCAACACGGAAATCTTCAAGGATTTGGTTGAAACTTTGCCAATAGATTCCTTTTTTAATTCCAAAGATACTTTTCTTATTCAATATTTCTCGGTCTTTTCTAGTTTATGAGATAAAAATTATTAATGTTTTACAGATAAACTACAATAGTTATGAATGAGCAACCATTTAATAATGTTTTATTGAATAATTCACTAATTATTCACTAAGTCACTAATTTTTGTTTTTTTTCAGTACGGTTTGGATATATTTATTTAAATATTTTAATTAATTATTTTTTTTATTTTCATATATCCAAACCGAACTAAAAAATAACCCCGAAAATTAGTGAAGCTCTCTTCAGGCCAAATAAATAAAACATGGGAGCTAAATAGAATGTAAATGGATTGATATGCAAACTTTAATAATTTTTATCTCGTAAAAGAAAACGAGAAATATTACATAAGAATTAAAAAAGGAATCCACTGGCAAAGTTTCATCCAAATCCATGAAGTTTCCCGTTTATATCTGAGAATATTAATAAATTCGATGGGGCTTTTATAAAAACTATCCTCCATTCTATCTTAGTATCACTTAGTATCACCTCCGACCCAATTGGTATAGATTAAATATTACTCAATTTCTTTTTTCAAAAAAACAGAAATAATTTTTTGGTATAATACATTTAATAAAAAGTCCCACCGCTCACCTGGGTTAAAGAATCTGTTCATACATGTTCGACAAGGAATATAAAAATATTATATATAATATTATTTTATTAACACAAAAAATTATTCAAATATATACATTCTTATTATTCACAATCATATTTCATTTAAATTATTTAATTTATTATAAAAGTATTATTTGAATGAATATAATTGGAATTGTTAGATCATATTTATTCAATATTTTAATTGAAATAAGATATTCTCTTTAATTATCATTTTAAATGAATATCAATTAAAGAAAGAAATTGTTTCGAAAATATTATATATTTATAATATGTTGACAAAAACAGTATTTGAACTTTATTCAATTATATTTTAATTATTTATTTGTAATATTGGTAACTACATTGGCATTTTTTGTTTTGTTTATTCTAAATCTACTCTCGTTTCTCAGGATCATAGACCACGCCTCACACCCATATAATAATTGTTTTATATATTTTAATTTTGATACCCTTTAATCGAGATAAGCCCCTTTACTGCATGATAACAGGAGTTACCTCCATTGCAACATCACTTTAAATTCTTCTCGAATATTCTTCTTCTTCATGATTACAATTTTTCAATTATATTTTAATTATTTACTTGTAATATTATGTTGCTTACTACATTGGCATTTTTTGTTTTGTTTATTCTAAATCTACTCTCGTCTCTCAAGATCATAGACCACGCCTCACACCCATATAATAATTGTTTTATATATTTTAATTTTGATACCCTTTAATCGAGATAAGCCCCATTACTGCATGATAACAGGCGTTACCCCCATTGCAACAATCACTTTAAATTCTTCTCGAATATTCTTCTTCTTCATGATTACAATTTTTCAATTTTTCTTAATTTTCAAATTCTACTTTTTGTATATTAATATTTTGTGTGTCAATAAATATGTTTCTGTCACTTTTTTTTTTTTTTGTTTTTTATTAAATTTTTTTTATATTATATTAAAATGGATTTCATTAAAGTGTGAAATGTTATATGCCTTATTCTAATGAAATGATGAATATTATGGGGGCTTGTTTAATAAATTGACAAGTTATTTTTTTTCAACGTACTTAAAAAAATGTATTTATAATAAAAAGGAAAAAATTTCAATTGAAGTTTAATAAAATTTTTATTTTTAATAATTCTAATAATCAAATGTCATTTAAAATATTTAATTTCATGTAAAAGTACGAGTATTATTTTAATAAATATAATTTAATATTATCAGATCATAATTATTGAATATTTTAAGTAAATATTCTCTTTAAATATTATTTTAAATGAATATCAATTAATGAAAGAAAAGGTTTTTAAAAAATCATTTGTATTATTATGTTGCTAACTTCATGGTCTTTTGTGTTTTTCTTAGGAAAATTAAATGATTATCAAAGATTATTTTTTAGTATTTATATAAATATTAATAATAATAATATTTATATAAATATAATTTAATATTATCAGATATTATTATTATTATTATTAATATTTATATAAATATTTATATAAATATTTATAATGTTTTACTAAAGTCACCTTGAATTGATGTGATATTTTGATTTGGTCATTTATTGACACCTGTTATTGATTAATTAATTTAATTAAGAACAATAATTAAAATAATTTTTATTTTTATTTTTATATAGATGGATTCTTTATTTGAAAAACCCGCAATACCCTTGTTTGGACTTAAAGAACCCTCTCAAAGCTTTAACAAAATTATACCTGAATTTCATAAATTATTAATTTTAAATATTCTATACATAAATATTAATTCCTTGTTATTTTCACATTTAATGGTCAGATTTTGGTCTCAACGTCCATCGTGGCACTATTTTAAAGAGTTTATTTAAGAGGGATTTTTTTTGGATTCTGGTTCTCACACACTCTGTGTGATCAAGAGTCGATGTTAACATTTTGGGTTAAATGGGTGGGTGATTTTGATTTTTCTGTGTTCTGAAGCCTCGAAGAATCCTTGGCAGTAACACTACCGCTTACGGCAGTCCCGATTAAAATCCAGAATCTCAAAAATAAAAATAATCCCTCCTAAATAAACTCTCTTGAAATTGGCCCAAAATGGGCGCCAAAACGTTGAGACCCAAATCTCACAATTAAATATTTATTTTTATATAGGATATATATTCTCAATCTTTTTTTTTACCGCGGGACACTTTTAACGGTTTAAAAATTTGGCACACAAAGAAAAAGATAAGTGTAAATATTGAAAAAAAGTGATCCCAAAAACGGTTTACCTATTTTTTTCTAGAACTAAATTGAAAAAAATTTAGAAAAAAAAGTCGGAAATGTTTAAGAGCCTCATAATCTCGCGGCACAGTGGTATAGGTAGACTCACGAAAGGGGGGATAGATTCAACATGTTATATACTAGGAGATTTTTTTTAAAATTGTTTCTGTTTCAATGTTATTCTTCAAGTGACATAACAAATTTTTCTCTTAAGTTACGCATCTTGTCTTCTGTTGATCATAACTTCATCATATTCATTGCTAACTTAAATAACTTGTATTCTTTAACATTGGATTTAAACCTTCAATGAGGTTAGGTTTCTTAACAAGTTAACAATTTATGGTGCATACATTTTAATTTCGAATAAATAAAAGTAATTATCAATTTCCTTTCAATTTCAATCAAAATCCTAAAATAATTTTATTTTAAAAATAAAAATTAAAAAAAAAAAATAAATCAAATTATAGTCAAAAGTGTACTAAACATTAAAAATAAATATTGGGATATATAGTATCAGTACTGGCAAAGCCGATTGATAAAAATAACATCAAAGGTGGATAGTGATAAAAAATATTTAAAAAGTATATCAATAGCATAAAGGGTGTGGGTATAAAATTTAGCAGAGAATAATATGGGAAAAGCTTTTTCTCTTTCAAGATAAAAGTACATATATTAAATTAGATATTACACACTATACTATAAAAGAAGAAGAGAAATTATAAAAATGTGGACGCGTTCACTTTATGGTATTGATCATGATACAATTATAAAGGTATGTCCATGCGCATGTCCCAATGTGATGTCACGTAAGTTAAAACATAAAAATGAAATCACTTTTATATGTAAATTTATATTTCAAATTTTATTCAACAAATATTTTATTTAAAAAGTATATTTTTTTTATAATATATTATATTTTTATATAATAAATAATTTGACAAAATATTTTAGAATCATGTTTTTATTTTAAGGGAATATTTTAATTAAGCGATGTAATGTGCTATTTTTGTAATTGATAAATTTTTATAGTATATTATCATTTTTTTTTTTTTTTGGGGATAAACTTCAGTATCATCGCCCGATCTTAAATAAATAAGCGTCCTGCTTAAATAAAGAATCACTCACTCCATTTTTTGAATAAAATTTATTTCTAAATTAAAATTGGTTTTATCTGGTAATTTTTTTTTAAACATAATATTATTAAAGTCACAGAGTTTACGACTTTAATAAGTTAAATAAAAGAACGGAATTCTTTATTAAAAAAAAAACGTCTGACTTTTGTACATCCTAGCGTCTTTCAAGTCGGTTATATTAATGAGGTGTCATATGATCAGTCCTATCCTATCCTATCAACCTTTATCTTGATTTTCTTGATCGGAGGCGCTACTTTTTTATCAAACAGCTTTCCAATTTTGATCCCGAAGATTGGGTTGACTCCATCCTATAGACCCCAGCTATATACAATCCCTTGCCCGGGACTTGAACCCGGGACCACGAGAATGTGAGCTAACACTGTTTTTTTCTTTTAAAAAATGTGTTTATCTAGCCAAATTACAATTTATATTTACAAAGAACATTATCCCTAAACACATTGGGATTTAACATATTTATTACAATTAAATTAATGACATTATACATTTTATGTATATTCGTTATTATACTTCTAATATTTATACACTAGGAAAATAATTGTTTTTATATATAATTATTAAGTTTATATATAATCTTATTCATAATTTTTTTTTACTTTTTTCAGGAAAACTGGCTTTACAATAACCTAAAAAAAATATTTATTTTTTTATTATCTTATCACTAGTTATATTTTATAATTTTTTTTTTTGAGCCAACACTGTTAACCAACATCCTACGAATTATTTGAATGATATTATGCGCTGAAAAGATAAATTTCAGTTCGAAAATGATCATTTGATTATAACATAGTATAGTATATATTTTTTAAAAGTATATTTATCATCAACCTTTACCATATTTTTATCAATTGTCTTTTATTATTTACTTTTTGAATTCTGTTGAATAATAATAATAATAATTTCAACATCTGATTTACATCATAAATATACAGTGAACTTCACTTTTTTTTCAATTCAGAATCCAAAAAATTATTATTTAATTTTTAAAAAATATCGTCATTATAATATTGTATAAAAAAAGAAAAATTTAAATAAATCATCTGTTTAAAATATCTAGTTAATAGGTCAATAAAAATATTATTGTTATTATTTAATATATTTCAATGTTTTTTTAATCTACATATATTAAAGGTAGTGTTGTATGATCAGTTTTATTATCAGTATTTTGTTGTAATATCGTGAATTCTAATACGAAAATTTGTAAAATTTGCCTGCATTATTCAATATGAAATTAGTTACGTATCAAAGAGTGCATATTCTTTAAATATTTCCACGTATCTATTGAAAAATCATTATAGGCTTTTAAATTATTCGTAAAATGTTAATTCAGTTCCACTGCTATAAATTTGACGAAATTGATCCCCGTCCAAATGAATATGGAAATCTATCCAACGTTCTTTCTGTTCCACCAAATATACATTTGAAAAATTCTTTATTGAATAAAACATATGAGACAAAATATATATATATATATATATCTGCGTTGGCTTTTAATTATACGCTATCAAGTGGTTGATTCTTCACATACGTACTTTTGAGAAATAATCTATCTTGTTTAAAATTATCTCAAAATGTTCTCGAACTTTATTAAATTTAACTAATTTTCACATTTCAATTATCTTTATAAAATCTTCTTAAAGCCATCTCATTTGAATAAATTTATTCCATAGAGATTTATTTTCAATATACGCGCATCTCCTTATAATTAACTTTCTCCAATCGAATGTTTATTTATAATTCAAATTTCTCAAGTTGGAAATTTATCTATATTAACAGGTGTATTTATTTATAGTATCCAACTGTATAGCATTATTATAGGTGCTTTACTGTGGGCTGCTTACAAGCGAAAATTTGAATAATTTGGTATTTAGGATAAATCAGGCGGATAAAAAAAGTGCTTGCTTTGATAAACGAAATAGATGAAAAATAATGTGGTACGAGTTTTTCCATCATAGAGGATATTTAGTGATATCTTCAAAAAGGGGGAATTCATTTTTTTCTAATTCCTGTACCAAATCTAAAATAGTGATGTATGATCAATACAACGAATCATCTTAATCTTAATCTTTACTTTTACTCAGAAATCTTCCGAAAGAAGGCTGGGTGGTCTTCATTCTCATAAACTTCAGCTAGAAAAATTCCCTTGACAAGTCTGGGACTTGAACTCTGGACCATGAATTTGAGAGTCAAGCGTATTTCCCCCCCCCCTCCCAAAGCTCATGGTCTCTTTATCTACTCTTCTACCTATTCCAATTATCTGAAATCATTTAAAATTTCATTTTTGGGTTTATTTAACTTTTTTGAAAGGCGCCTTTGGGTGTGTGGGTAGCGAACCTCCCTCACAACCTGCCTATAACATTATTTTTTTTAATATTATAAATTATTTTCATTTGTTGTTTAATTTTATTATTAATAATTATTATGATGAATGAAGTTAGTCACTCAATCTCATCAGATTTTTTTGCTTTTATTGTTAAATCATCTATAGGCACCATTGGGTGTATGGGTAACGAACCTGACTCACATTCACATGGTCCCGGGTTCAAGTCTCTGGCCTGACAAGGGAATTTCCCTAGCTGGGGTCGATGGGACGGAGTCAACCCAGCCTCCGGGAACAACATTGGGGAAAAGCTACTTGATAGCGCCTCCGATCAAGAAAATCAAAGTAAAGGTTGAGAGGACCCGTTCTACTGATCATAGGACACCCCATTGATATAACCGGCTTGATAGGTGTTGTCCTTGTCAGAGGTTTTTTTTTTTTTTTTTTTATTTAACTTTGTGTGCTCCCCGCATGAGATTATTTGTAACTTGTATTCCACTAATAGTAAATTTGTTATATTATTATTAATATTATATTGTAATCCAAATTGAATGATTAATAGTGATTATATAAATTTTACGGATCTTCTTATTGTTTCATTTACACATTCCAAATATTTTGAAGTAAAATTAATTAATCCAATCGTTTATATTGGAATGAAAAATCTATCCAAGTTTTTTTATTCAGTCTTTATCTCTTCCATTCATCCATAAGTCTAGTCATGAGTACAATCGATACATATATATATATATATATGTTAAGCCCCAACATTGCATTGACTAATTATGCATTGGCTCATTGAACGATCGTCAACTGTTATTTTACCTCTCATTTTATGGATTTTGTTTTGCACTGGCTTGATTGATTCCCGCCGTCTAGAGAATTTTAATTAATTTTCTATATACATCATGCGGCATCTAATTTGAAAAATGTTTTCAAATCATCAATCAAATCATAAAATAGCATTGTAAATAATTTATTTAACCAAGATACTCTGATATATGTATATCTATTTTTATGGTGTGTGATGAATAACTACTTAAAATGCAAACAATTATATTTCCTAAATTGGATTATTCATAAATGAAACCAGCAGGAATTTTAAAATTTAAATGAAATGGTTCTCCCTCAAGTCGCATTTTAAGGTCCCCTTAATGGTTCGTTAATAAAAGAAAAAAAAAAAAAACATTTACGTTGTTAACATTCTCAAGTCTCTCTGCATTGCGGTTCTCTAGTTTACCAAGCGCTAAAGAGCCTCTTAGTCTTGGTATAGTTGTTCTAATTACCTGAGTGATTTGATACATTTTTAACACGTTCTTGTTTCTGATGTTGTGTTTTCATTAGTTGGTAATTGACCGGGCAAATCAATTATGGTACATCATTTTCTAAACTTGGAAATGACCCACCTTGGATAGCAATCAGTCCTCAAAATAGTCAACCAAAGTTTAATCTGTTCCAAATGAATCTATCAGAATCCTTTCGGGTAGAGAATAAATTAAGTTAGGATTAATTTTATGGGTATTCGTCTACCTTTGTCAATTGAAAAATAGGAGATGCTTTAATCAAAAAGGCTTTGACATATATCTATATATAAAAATCTCTCTCTCTCTCTCTCTCTCTCTATATATATATATATATATATATATATATATACAGAATACGATTGAACTAGATATTGATTGGATGTGATTCATATATAATATTTTTGAAAACTAAAAGTATGGGAAATTTTTTCTTTACAATTTGACTCTATTTAATATATTATTGATACAATTACAAGAAAATGTAGGAAGGGACGTAAGAGAGATGGGAATAGATCTGGATAGAGTAATGTGGTTGCTTCCAAGAACTTTCGAGTTCGATAGAGCTACAATGATAGATGAATTAATTTAAAATTAGTGATGTTCAGTTTCACTTTTCCTATTCTCCATGATTTTTTTTATACTTATCGTTTCTATTTTAATGTTTCACAGAAATCACTCCAATGGTTAAAATAGAAATATAAAAAAAAATTGTATAAAATAACGTTTTTCCAATGGACTAAAATGAATAAAATAATTTTTCTATAAGCCTGACAAATTTATGGATGAATTGCTTCATATTCAACGAAAAACGTTGGGCCCATTTAGTTTTATTTATTTATATGAACAATTAAGCCAAATTTTTGTAATAATAAAAATTTTATTAAACACATAAACTGACAAATTTTTTTTATCATGCAATAAAATTGATAGTTTAAGAGCTAAGAAATTAATCTTTTATTATTTTTCACTGTCATATACTTATATCAAAGTATGTGTATCAAAATTTAAAAGAATTTTTATTAAATTTACATATTATCAATCAAATCCAAAATGGTTGATAATATTAGAAGATATAGTGTTACTTGTTAATGAAGTGTTTTAATGTGGTGTGTATGTATATATATGAATTATAGCTCTAATAATTTAAAGAATAACTGATTTTAAATTTAAGAGTATCTTTTCTTTATATGTATTTGTTTCAAGCCGTATTTATAAAATAGTTGGTCTTTTAAGTTGGCACCCCTAAACAATTGGCGCCCTTTATCCGGTCATATTGCATGTATTATACATCCCATCTCATCGTTGGTCAATCATAAATTCGAAGGGTTTACAATGAGTGGAATTCGTGGTTCGAACGCGTAACTAAAGATTAATGAAAAGTTGGTTAATAGGAAAATCCATTTATATCAACCAATGACTGGAATTAGGAGATGTTAGAAAATAGGTGGAGAATAACAGAGTGAAAATTCAATTTTGAATCATATTGCTTAAGAAAAGACATTTATTATTTAATTTAGTCTTTTCAAAAAAAAAACAAACAACGATTAATATTTTGTTGAGGTTGTTTGACGATTTATTGTCATTTCTAAAAACTCAGAATTTGTATTCTAGAAAAATTGTAAGATTAACGAATGAAAAATTATAACAAGAAATGAAATAAATCTTTCGTCTGAATAAATTGATCTTGGATCGTATCGTTATTATTGTTGGCATAAGTTTTACCCCAAGTTTCACTTAAGAAGTTACCTCTCTTTGTAGATTGACTCGATATCATATCTATTTGCTTGGTCCGGTTGATGGGATGAAATCAATGATCATTGATTTCAGATTAAAGAATCCCCTACCCCTTCTGGTTGAATACACTTTAACTGCTCCCATCATTCAGGGTGGTATCGAATGTTTTTTTTTTTACTTTTTGCCTAGATGCTTGCAGACACTTTGGAATATGGAAAAACTTTTCCCAAGAGAAAAATGATTCGACTTGAGCTTTTACTCTATATATGCATTCGATTACTTTGAAGTGCATCATTATGAAAAGCTTACTTTAAAAAGAAAATAGAAAAATATCAAATTTTTCAAACAAAAAATGTTTTAGGATAGAATATCATACTAGAATGTATATACTTGGGATATAATTTTCCTGAAAGCCTATTCGTAAATTGTATATAAAAAAAAAGAAATATACATTCAAACTACATCTTTTTCTATCTTAAAAAGTTAAGCAACATGTGACGCCAGTGACAATGGATGAAATAAACTTTGGATTATTTTGTAACCTGATAAAGACACCATGAAAAAGAAGATATTCAAAAGATCGTTTGGTTAAATGTTAAAAGTTGAATTTAAATTATCAAATAAAAAATTCAACAACATTTTTTACAAATAAAAAAATAAAACTATAAATTGATGTTAATCTCCAATATTAAATATATTAGTTCTATTCATTTCTATGGATTAACTCTATTGTTTTAATAATTTGATAACGTTTTAATTTATTTTTATTTTTTATAATTGTTGTAATTATCCTTAAATTCATTTTTTAATTTGAATTATCTATCTATTTCATTAGTGCTCTTTGCGGCAACAACCATATTCCTCTAGCAGAGATTCTATCTTCACCCAATTCCAATATATCTTTGTACAATTATTTATTTATTTCAAAATTGGTTTCTTTCTAACCTTTCCTCACCCATTCGAACCATATGTTCTATTTTATATAAAATATCTATATATTCTATATAATAAAGAATGTGAGAAGTAAAAAAAATATAAAAAAAATCTTTTTAAAAGCACGTTCTTATTTAAATGCACTAAAAAGAGGAAAATAATTCTTCCACACACCAATACACCAATATATACAATCTTACAATTAATCATATCTAAAAAATGAAAGTGTGGGCGCCAAACATGCAAGGAAAGGAAAATAATACGAAGGACATTTCAATGTATATGCATAAACCTTTCTGTTTTTTTTCCTTTTTCACTATACTTGATAACTATGTCTATTTGAAGAAGAATTTTCGTTTTTTCCCGCATGTTTTGCGCCCACGCTTTCATTTTTTAGATATGATTAATTGAAGACCTTTGAGCGAAACAGTGGTAAGCCACAAAATCAAAATGTTGAGATATTGCAGTTTAAAGTTTAGAGAAAAGATAGAAAACATTGGGTTTACTGCATATATTTCAAATTTGCTCAATATGTAATATCAGTAAAGGGAAAAAGTCAGCAACTATTATTTCTTAGATATATATAATTAAGAATAAAACAATTTTCTACAAAAGTGGCTTACCATTGTTTCGCTCTAAGGTCTTCAATTGTAAGAAAATTGTGGTGTGTGTGGAGAAATTATTTTCTCTTTTTAGTCATTTAATTAAAAGCCTGTTTTTGAAAAAAAAAAATTTATATTTTTTTTATTTTCTTATTTTTAGTATTGACAGAAATTATAGGTTATAGTGTGAATGTTGAAAGAATATAATTCAGGTCAATTCTTCACCTCAAAATACTATATTTCAAATCGGTGGTATAGGGCTATAGGGGACTGATTATTATTATTATTATTATTATTATTATTATAATGTGAATGGATCATTGAGGATCGCATAAAACTTTTACTCATTTTTTATTTCATTTTCAATTCTGATTCTTCTCAGTTCCTGGATCCGGAAGCAGTTAGTTATTATTAATTAATTAATAATTAAATGCCATCTTGATCTTGGTTGGTCTTGAACCCAGAATTCCTGCTTTCTGGATGTCAATCCTAGTCATTTGCATACTTAATTATATTTAAATATTTGAATTATATAAACGACAATTTATTAAATTAACACTTTTCCTATTTGAGTTTGAAATTTAATTTTAACGAGTATTTTCTCAGGGATTTGAAAAATAGAATATTTAATTAAATTGACTGATATTTAGTTTCCAATTTAGCTATTTTGGATTGACTATTTATTATTGACATTTAATATTTAGGATATATTTTCTTTTTTGCTGATATAAATTAGTAATAGATAATTAAAAGATCAAGAGGTAAAGCTAAAGAGAGTTTAACCTGAAAAGATATTAAATAAATAGATTAATAGACAAAAGGATTGAAAAAGATAATAGACAAGAAACAATTATAACATTTTTAAGTAGAAAATAATTATTATTTCTTAAAAATATGAATAAGAATAGTGTCAAAGCATATATCGTGACAATTCCAGTCCTAACCTCGATTGATTAAAATCATATCTTATTAGTCCTGTACTTGGCACAGCAATTACCTCTTCGATAAAAGCTGAAATAATCAGGGGCCGTTAACTTCCGATGAGGATGCAATTCAAGATATCAACGAATAAAGAAACTCAGATTTCTCCTTAACAATATTTTAATAAATGGATATAGACAAATAATAGATATTATAAAATAATACAATGAAAATGTTTAGATATAAAAATAAATATAAATATAAAGAATGAATAGTGTAACCAAATCCTGGATGTTGTAGAAATGGAATCCAAAGATACTTAAGCGAAGTAGATGACTCCAAGCCAGTGAAATTCTCTCCCATATGGTGTGACTCGTTGTGGATGTGGGTCGCCTTGGTTTGTAGTCTGGGAGTGGATGGCGTCTTCCCAATCCGTTTGTATTGTGGATGTGTTTCTGTTTGAAACGCGATCTTGATGTTGAGTTGAATAAAATAAGGGAGAACTAGATTCACTGGAAATGTGTACTGCTACTGGAATAAGATTTGGATCCCCTGGATAAATTGATAGATGTAAGGACTTGGTTACTTATATTAGGTTATGAGAGGTTGAACATGTTTGTTGAGCCTAGCTGTGGTTGGAGTGTAATGGAAGAAGTAGACTGTTGGATGGTTGTGGCTAGACTGGCGATATGTGAAATGTGAGGGAAGTGGGAAGATCTCAGAGGTGTTAATTAAGATCACAAACTCCTTTGAGCTACCGGTCTCCCTCTAGAGTCAGAGAAGGGAAGTAATATTTAAAGCAATCATTTATTCCAATCATTGGCCTAAACACACTCCCCCCCAAAAATTCCCTAAAGCGGAATTTTTCAAATGAGACTAACTAAATGTGAACCAATGGTTGTTACCGAATTTAACAATTAACTAATGTACTATTTAGAAATATATATTATATGTCTGAGGTTTCTCTTTGATCAATTTGAAAAGAGTAGTTGCTAAGGAGGATATTTGGTATAAGCAGGATAAATTAATAACTTCTTGTCTTGTAGGAAGATTCTTATCCTTCTTTTGTACATCAAATATCCACCTAGGAGTTTTAAAATTGGATTATTGTGTGAAAGTTCAAGAGTGGATGTTCCTAAATGCCTTAGAATAAAATGGTCTTGATTTTTTACATATAATAATTTTAGATCTTTCGAATATGTAAATACTGGGGTTGAGGTCAGACTATGAGTCGAAATTTTATATATATGAGTTGTTCGTGAGAGTTTGTTGATATAGATGCACTTAGGCCGTGTGTATGATGATAACAAAATAATTCTAAAATTGGGATTTGGTAAACCTAAAGGTATAGATGAATAGGATTTTTCGTGAGGTGTTAGGGTATTTTGAGTGCAGTATGATAAAATTGATATTGTTGGTTGTAGATTGACTCCAAAATTCCTAAACTTATTTGGAACCTCATTGTACCAATCCGTATTCAAATGCAATACTTGGTTCAATCTGAATTTGAATGGAATATGATGCTTTATTGTTTCTGTCAAATATTGATTAGTTCGATTAGCAAAAAGAAGTGGAGTTGTGATTTTAGAGAAGAGTTGATAAAAGGCATATACGTTGATGGGGGGTATTGGAGTATCGCAGAATAACATTTTTAAATATGCCCTTTTGGTAGGTGCATATGCGATTGGGAGAAACATTTTCTTGATGTCTGCTGTGACTGTAGAACAATGCATTTGATATCTCATTGAGTTTAATTTGTTTAAAATGTTATTTTGCAAAATATCTCCAGTTTGGTGAGAACCGTTTATAGAAAAATGGGATGTCAATTTAGTTGTATGATTTACAACCCTTTGAACATGACTTAAACACCTTTTATAACTTTCTCGAAGATGTGTGTTAGATTCGCTAATCGAACTTGATTGCCTATTTTGAATTGGATTTGAATGTTCACTAAATTTAAAATCTACTAATTGTCCAATGAAAAATGAATATAAATTTTTTGTAAATGATGTTCTAATTAAATCTATAATATGTTTTCTAAATAATGTAAGAAATTTTGATTCATATTGAAATGCGATGTCGTGGTATTCGAAATTTTGGAAATAATTGAATTGAATGTTGCATAATTTTGATGGTTTCCTAATGAAAGATAAATTATGTTGAAAGAGCCCTGATTTAATAATTTTGATCGATTGTTTTAATTCTCGCTCTTTTGGGAGAGGAGGTTTGTGTCGCATGCAATGTGAAAGAGGACATTCGTTAATCTTATGTGCCTCCTTACACTTGAGACAGGATATTTGAGGAGTATGAGTTAAGGAGATTCTGAAATTAGTTACAGGTCTGGGGGTCCGGTTGAAGACACCAGAACGTGGAAGTCGTGTTGTCTGGAGGGTGGAGATTCGGGAATCGGTCCCATGTCTTGGGATTCGGTTGGATACCTCGCGATTCCTTATAGGCATCTCCGAACGTCCAGTATATGTTTTTGTTATAGGTGAATTATTTAACTGGATGAATGAAAGGATCGATTGATATTCTGGAATGATGTCTTCATTCCCGATGGAGAGAATCCACTTTTCTTTGAGCTCCGGAGTCATTTTCTGCATGATGATCCGAACTAGAATTGGATTCCATTCCTTTACATTACACTCCAGGATTATTAGTTGCTCAATTATCTCCTTAAACACAGAATAAAAATAATTAGAGTCTGATATATTGTGCTTTTGTATGGGCTTACATTCTAATAATTTATTTAGCAAGGGAATAATTGTTCTTTTCCCTTTTACAAAATTATCTTTTAATATGGGAAATGTTGAATTATAATCTTTTGGGCTCAATGAAACAATCAAATCATCAACTACATCAATATATGTGGAGGCTGATTGCATTAAAATTTTGAAATTGGGATGGTCTTGTAAATGATTTAAAAGTATTTCTGCTCGAAATATAAAAGAATCTTTTATTAATTTATTGGCCATCTTAATAAACCGTGGTAAATGGATCGAATAAATGGAATTTTTTGTTTTACTGACCATTCCGGTAAAATCATTTTGAGCTGCCTCGAGAACATACCATTGATTAGTTAACGATTCTATTGATGGAGCCATTTTAGATTTTAAATTTTAAATTAACAAAATATAAACAATAATATGAAAAGTGAGATGTATAAATAAATGATATTGAATTGGAAATAGATGGCGTTGATTTAGCTTCCAAATTTTAAAAATTCAAACATAAATTAAACAATGAAATTAAATAAGAATTAACCAAAAACAAATGTTTAAAATAATTCAATAATAAACCATTTAATTAATTCAACCGTAAAATACCTTGTAATACAAATTTAAAACAATATTTTGTATTTATGTAGATGATGTTGATTGTTCTATTTTATTTTCAAAACATTCAAAAGCTAACCAAACAATCAAATGTGCACCAGAATTAATTTCAAACAGAAATGTATAAACCAAAAATATTTTAAAATATAGCTTAATTAATTTTAAATTCACAAACAAATTGAAATTAATTAAGTAGATGAAATAATAAAATGAAGTTAATTTAAAAACAATTTAATATAACTGAAATTAGGTGATAATTTAATCTTAAGGGAAATTTTATTATTCTCAAAACAATATGGCGGAGACCACGTGATATGCAATTTTTCGAAAGCCAAAATAGTGTTTAGACTCCACGTGTTTTATAAAAATAAACTTAAACTAATACAGCAAAATGAATTTTAAATTCACAAACAAAATTGAAATTGATTAATTATATGAAATAATAAAAATAGACTTAATTTTAAAAAATTTGAAACAATTTAATAGTTGAAATTAGATGATAAATTAAATTTTAATTTTAATGAAAATTGTATTTTGCCTAAACCAATATGGCGGAGACCACGTGATATGCAATTTTTCGAGAACCAAGATGGCGGACACCACGTGATATGCAGGTGTTGAAATGATGCTACCACGTGGAGGATTAACGAAAATCTTATCCTCTCTAATCAAAATAAATCAAACCACACCACAAATCGAACCAAACCGTCCCTGTTCTCGGGCGCCATTATGTCAAAGCATATATCGTGACAATTCCAGTCCTAACCTCGATTGATTAAAATCATATCTTATTAGTCCTGTACTTGGCACAGCAATTACCTCTTCGATAAAAGCTGAAATAATCAGGGGCCGTTAACTTCCGATGAGGATGCAATTCAAGATATCAACGAATAAAGAAACTCAGATTTCTCCTTAACAATATTTTAATAAATGGATATAGACAAATAATAGATATTATAAAATAATACAATGAAAATGTTTAGATATAAAAATAAATATAAATATAAAGAATGAATAGTGTAACCAAATCCTGGATGTTGTAGAAATGGAATCCAAAGATACTTAAGCGAAGTAGATGACTCCAAGCCAGTGAAATTCTCTCCCATATGGTGTGACTCGTTGTGGATGTGGGTCGCCTTGGTTTGTAGTCTGGGAGTGGATGGCGTCTTCCCAATCCGTTTGTATTGTGGATGTGTTTCTGTTTGAAACGCGATCTTGATGTTGAGTTGAATAAAATAAGGGAGAACTAGATTCACTGGAAATGTGTACTGCTACTGGAATAAGATTTGGATCCCCTGGATAAATTGATAGATGTAAGGACTTGGTTACTTATATTAGGTTATGAGAGGTTGAACATGTTTGTTGAGCCTAGCTGTGGTTGGAGTGTAATGGAAGAAGTAGACTGTTGGATGGTTGTGGCTAGACTGGCGATATGTGAAATGTGAGGGAAGTGGGAAGATCTCAGAGGTGTTAATTAAGATCACAAACTCCTTTGAGCTACCGGTCTCCCTCTAGAGTCAGAGAAGGGAAGTAATATTTAAAGCAATCATTTATTCCAATCATTGGCCTAAACAAATAGTAAAAATAGAAAAGATAGATAGTAAGATTTATTAGAAAGATTTTGACGGGTAACGGGTAGTTTCTTCTCTATGATCCCAATAGAAAAGATTTCTACTTCAGGGAGTAGCGTCCCTGCCCTCACGTGAGCTCATGATTTCTTCTAAATCCCTCTTCTACCTGGAAGAATCATATTCTTTACCCGTTGACTCCATTCCATCCATTCCCTTACGCTTACTCTTCCCCCCCTCCCCTCCTTGATCCTTCAAAAAATCAAATTTATTTGGATGAAGGAGAATACCTAGCATAGATTCATTAAAAAGAAAAAAAATGAAATCTTGTCTCTTATAGGAGACTCTTTAGAGTCTCCTATATATATTTGAATTAAACCCCCTTCGGGGGTTTAATTCAAATATATCCAGATCACGTCAATTCTTCGACTAGCAAAACCCTTTAATTGACAAGTGAGACATATCAAGTGCTTCTGAGAGGACCCACCTCTCCAACGCTTCACATTAGTAGAAAATTTGGAACTCATATTTATAGAACGCTTTGGAGAATTAGAAAAAACCAAGCAAATCCATGTTTTTAATTTTATTAAAATTTTTGACTGAATCTTGGAAATTGTGACCAAGATAAATCCATTGAACATAATTTTAGCCAGATTCTAAATAAAATTGATTTTTCGTATCATGAAATGGAAATTGTTAATTAATTTTAATATCGGTTTATTTTTACAGTTCAACAAAAAGTATTGCCTTATAAGAACAGGTAAAACCTATACGAATCGATTCATTATGAAACGTAGATTAATTTTCACTACTATTATATAATTTTACGGTGCTTCGTTAATTAAATATTAATTATTGTATTTTGACAGATTGAAAAGATTTGCCGCCATGATGATTCCCCCGCCACCTCCCCTCACCCCACCACCCTCCCTTCTGGCCTGCCTGCTTCGAGTGCATTTAGTTTTCCATTCTCTTTCCTGTCGAAGACGCTGACCGGCCTCTCCGCCGAATTCATTCCTTAATCAAACTTATTTATTCCTATTAATTAAAACAGAGATTCCTGAAATTTAAAAAAATATTCCTATTAAAATTAAATTTTATAAATTATAGATTTATCACTTTTTACTGATATATTACATTAATTATATATATTTAATAAATTTCGCCCCCACCTCCAATGCCTTGCATATCCGTGACCTTGAAGGGGAATATATAGTATATACTCTACATTAATTTGACAAATTCATCTTCAATTTTAATATATTATTTGATTTTATTTAATTATAATAAATTCTTTTATTATATTATAATATAAAAGCCAATATTTTTATCAATCAAGTTATTTACATTCATTTGTACCATTTTAGGAAACAATTTTTGTTGGCTCATTTTTAGAAAATCCATTTAACAATTGTAATAAATAATTAAACAATTGTATAATTTTTAATGTTTATAATAATAAATTGTATAAATTAGTTAAGAAGTCGCCATTGGGTGTGTGGGTAGCGTACCTGCCTCACATTCACATGGTCCCGGGTTCAAGTCGCGGGCCTGGCACGGGTATTTCCCTAGCTGGGGTCTATGGAACGGAGTCAACCCATTGAGTATATAGGATGAATAGAAATATAAAAGGAAAGGATAGGAATGTTAACTCTAAATTAAAATAAAATAACAAAAAGAGAATAATTATGATATTAACATATAATTGTTATCTCTTTGAAATCTATATATATAAAAAAAGGTTTTTGTCTGCCCATTGCTCAGAATTTAAAAATTTTTGCATATCTTCGCGTTTCATGACCTCTAGAATCCAAAAGTGACTTTAGAATTTTTCATGTCTGTCTGTCTGCCTGTCTGTCTGTCGGTCTGTCGGTCTGTCTGTCCGGAAAATTACTATTTTATAGACTCAGAATTGGCTGAACCGATTTCTTTGAAATTACATCACAATATTCTTATATACCCCTAGAGTAACATAGGCTATAAATTTTATTAATATTTAATCAATAACCGCAGAAATTAATTTTTTAAAGTTTATATAATTCTCCGTGTTGTTCATTCAAGAGCCTGGCGTGGCCCACTGTCCTAGCGGAATCATTTCAAACAATGAATTATCATAGCGATTCCCAATTAAAGAATTATTATAATATTTCACTTTTTATTTTAAATTCTAATATTCAAATATCAATGCATTTAAATCATTTATTCTAAAAGTTCTCATTTTAATTAATTTAATAAAATATTTATTAGATCATATTTTTATCATAAATTATTTTTTATTTAATTGAATATTTCTTCTTTTCTATAATATATATAATATAATAATATATAAATTTTATCATTGAATAATAAAAAAAAAATATTATTTAGTATTTTATGAAGTGAAAATATATAAAAATTAAAATATGATGATATAAAGTTATTTTAAATTTTTGACATTTTTAAATTGGGTATATTTTTTAAATTTATTAAAATGTTTTTTATTATTATTATCTATATATATAAAAAAAGGTTTTTGTCTGCACATTGCTCAGAATTTAAAATTTTTTGCAGACCTTTCATGATCTTTGGAAGCCAAAAGTGAGTTTAGAATTTTTTATATTTGTCTGTCTGACCGAAAAATTTTGACGTTAATTATATCACAGTATTCTTACATATCTCTATGAATGTTTTATGTAATATACTGATTGAAACAAAATGGATGAAAACCTTTTACTACTGTCAAGCAAATACTATGTACCACTCGGGGGTACAGGGGGCGGAGCCCCCGTCTAGGTGTGAAGAGCGCCGAAGGCGCTCTGAGCAGCTAGTAATATATAAATAAATTAATGAAATATAATATTTTGATAAAAACTTTCCAAAATATTCCTTATGAAACATTCATGAACATTCAATTGGTAGAGAATTGAAAAGTAATAGGATTTTAAAATTTCATAATATAACATGTAAATTATTTATGTATTTATCCAATTATTCGATGTTTTATAAGAAATAAAGAATAGAAATAATAGAACAATATAACGAGAAATTGAATTCAAAAAATAAAAAAGAATTAATATATAATTAATAATTGATATACAAGTACAAGTATAACTGATTGACATGGAATGTTTGTTATTATTATTAAAATAAACTTTTTTTTTTTTTTAAAATTGTATTTTTCAATAACCCAAGAGGATAATTATCGGATTAGAATTGTAATATTAATAAATTGTTTTTTTCTATTTCAGATGATGTGAGGCTTTCACGGAGTCACTTTGATATGAAATGCCAAGCCAACCACAACTTCAAAGGTGGTTGGCTTGGCTTGGTGGCCACAATCAGAAGACATCATCATCATCCATAGAATAAATGCGCAGTATCCTTTCGAAATTTCCCAAAATATTAGGTTCGGATTTGAGTGCTAAGGTTTCCAATGGTTTGCATTCCAATAGTTGCCTGCTTACCTGGAGAATTGCTGCCAAAAGAGACGGAAGTCATACACTTATTGACCTAAATATAAATTATACATATATACTTATTATATATATATATATAATATATATAATGAGAATATATAATAATAATTACATACATAATACATTTATTTATTTTGAATGAATATCTTGACTTTTTTTAAATTTAATAAGAATTCTAATTTTACAATTCATTCTTCGCGTCAAAAGAATGAATTGAAATATTGAATATTGACATAATTCAGAAAATCAATTTTTTCTCTCATTTGTTATAATAACTCTCTAAAAATCAAAAATTTCTCTCAGTCCATCTCTTGTTTTAATTTATACTTACTAAAATAATTAAATTAGTATAATTGAATATTTAATTCAATTTTATTAATTTGTTTATTTAGATATTTATACTAATATTTTTTTCTCCTGTTCAAGAACTATGAACTTATTCTTACTAATTTCAATACACTATAATCACTATATTATATTATTGGAATGTTGAAAACAAAATAGGGGATAAATATATATATATATATATATATTATATATAGCAATGTACGTTAATCAATATATTTATTTATAAATATAAATTATTATATTATTATATATATATATATATATATTATTTTACACTTCTATTTTTAAACTTTTTTTATTTAATTTCAAATATAATGTTAGCACAGTAAGTGAAAGAATTAATATTATTAATATTACTTTTAAGGGAGATTTAAAAATTATAAAATATTTAATCGAGAAAGGAGCGGATGTGAGTGCAAAGGATTCAAGTGGATGCACTTCTTTAATTTGGGCATCTCAGAATGGATATTTAGAAATTGCAAACTATTTAATGGAAAATGTGAATACTAATGAATCAAGTGAAAGGAGTCCTTTAATTTTGGCACCTGAGAAAGGAGATTTAGAAATTGTAAAATATTTGATTGAAAAAGGGGGGATGTGAATGTAAATTGTTTTTTTCTATTTCAGCTGATGTGAGGCTATAATAATAATAATAATAATAATACATTTTAATAAATAATTTATTTTATTAATATTATTATTAGGTGAATGGATCATTGAGGATCGCATAAAACTTTTACTCATTTTTTATTCCATTTTCAATTCTGATTCTTCTCAGTTCCTGGATCCGGAAGCAGTTAGTTATTATTAATTAATTAATAATTAAATGCCATCTTGATCTTGGTTGGTCTTGAACCCAGAATTCCTGCTTTCTGGATGTCAATCCTAGTCATTTGCATGCTTAATTATATTTAAATATTTGAATTATATAATCGACAATTTATTAAATTAACACTTTTCCTATTTGAGTTTGAAATTTAATTTTAACGAGTATTTTCTCAGGGATTTAAAAAATAGAATATTTAATTAAATTGACTGATATTTAGTTTCCAATTTAGCTATTTTGGATTGACTTTTTATTATTGACATTTCATTCATTGATTTTCTTTCTTGCTGATTTATTTTAGTATAATCTATCAAATATTTTTTATTTTAATAATAATAATAATAATAATAATATATATATAACTATACTTCAATTAAAATTGTAAGACCATTTCGTTTATTAACAAACTTTTCTAAAGTTTGAAAACTTGAGTAAAACCAATATAGGAACGTAACGATAGGCCCTAAGGACAAGAAGTAACGGGGGAATGGGCTGTCTCAAAAAGGGACTTTTTTAAATAAAAATTCTATTGAATTAAAAAAATAAATATAAAATATAAGATTTATTAATAAATGACTAGAAATAAAAATTTTTCGTTGTATTAATATTTTTTTAGAGGAAATAAGGATATAAATCAGAATTGATTGGTTGAGCATTGGGGAGTGCATTTGTGCATTTTTGATTGGACATTTAAATAGACTCATAAAATGAAGTTGGACATATACGAGGGTGGGGTGAAAAGTTTCCGGTCTGACCAAGAAAAACGATGTTTTTAAAGTTTTTTTTTTTTTGCTTTATTTTTCAACATTCAAGATAGCTGAGAGCTGTACGATGTTAGCTGAACGTGTGCGAAATATTTTGCACAAGCCTTTGAACAAGGAAAGCTGTGTGCAAGGTGGGTGCCGTGTTTGCTAACGTTAGACCAAAAACTGCTTCGAAAAACCATTTCTACCGACAATTTGGCACTGTAGGCGAAAATCCAAAACGAAATCATAACTGTTGTTGAGACTTAAATAAAATTTAATTTAATTTAATCAATTAATTAATTAATTAGAACACCGTTATGAGAAATGTATCAATGTTGATGGAGATTATGTTGAAAAATATAGAAAAAAAAAATTTAAAAACATCGTTTTTCTTGGTCAGACCGGAAACTTTTCTCCCCACCCTCGTATCTAACCAGTAGGCACCTAAAGTGGGAAAACCACATCAGTCGGCTTGTCCCGTGCTTAATTTAGTAACCCTTCGATGATTGATGGAAATGTACTCGTCTTTGTTGAACAACGAATCATTATAAAGTTTCTTATCTACGTAAACGTCAAAAGAGCTGAAATTTACCGCAGACTGCACACCCAATTCAAGGACCCTTCTCCAGAATGAAGATTCGGTGCGAATCATGTACATCCCATCGTTTTTGCACATTCATGCCCAATTGGTTAGACACAAATCCAACTTCATTTTACCAACATGGAATGAAAAAATTACCACACCGTTTGGAAAAATGTATAATAAAAAAGAAGAAATTATAAAGAGAAAAATAATTTGTAAAAATGTAGCTGTTTCCTGTATAGTAAATTTTGTTTATTAAAAAGATTCTTTTATATTTGATTTTGAATATTTTAATTAATATAATAATTAAAAATAAATTAAATATAAATAATAATAATGCTTTTTTTTTGGTGTTTTGTTTAATTAAATTTACAAAATCAATTTCTAAAATATATTTACCATGTAATATACTCATTCACAACCAAAATATCAAATTTATATCTAAATTATGATATCAATTAATATTATTCTAATGTCTATGTTCTATGTTACACAAAGCTGTGAGGAGACCATATCTTTTATATAAATATATGAAACTATATATAATTAAAAGTCAAATTTTAAGAAAGTACAGGTAGTTTGATATATGAATTATTTTAGTTACATTATATTTTAGGTTATTCGGAAAGTAATTTCGTTTTTTCCGCCATTTTAATTATATTTCACAACTTCACACTTAAACCGCATAATCATGATATGTTTGGAGAGTTGATATTGCAATGCTTACCTATGTAATTTAAATTAATTTTATTTTGAGAATTCATTGATAAGAAAAATCGAAATATGCCTAATCAATACACAATGAAACTATAGTATCTTGAATACAGTTTTGGTTTTCTATTTTCTATTAATTCTTTTTATTTATTTATTTTTGATTGATAAGAATTAGTGTTTTTTTTTTCTCTCTCTTCCTCTTATCCGAATTTTAATTGTTTGGCATAATATCAATAACTTTTCGGTTCATCGAGACTCAATCATCTTGATCCTTTTCAAGGCACCACCCCTCTTAATCCCATTAATAACGATCCACGTCATTTACGCCCTTGCCTAAGCCCTTCTTTTTTCCTATAAATAATCTCACTTATTATTTTATTAATATTTATTTATTTAAATCCACCCCTATAGAGCTTAAAGACTATTTTCATATTTTTATTTAATTTATATATCGGATACATACAAACCCACACACATTTCCCTAAATAATTAAAATTTATAGGATTTTTTTTATTTATACCACAACACAGGTTATGTATATTTATATTTATCTCTCCCTAACTTTCCTAGTTCATTTTCCGGTGAACACATTTGCATCAGTGACCAATAGGGAAATTTGGATGCCATTTCCATATATAATAAATATAATACAATTACTATATGCTATTTACAATTAGTAAATTTATTTATTATTAGATTTTATTTTGAGAAATACATGTTTTAATGAATGAAATACCTAATCAGATTTGACATTTGAATAGAATAGAATTAGAAGCACCCTGGTGGCCCTAAGATCGAAATTATTACCCTTATCAAATCATGCAGCATTTCATTGCACTAATAAAACAATTTCATTTCCTCGTTAGTTTTGATCTTTTTTTTAACCCGCATGGTTAGTTTATTATTGTTTCATAATAAAATCTACCATTTTCATAATTACATCTAACTTTGAAGATCGTGATGGCATAACAATTGGAATACACTACAACAGCAAATTTTTAGGACGCCTCGTAGGGTGTTGGTTAAATGTGTTATCTCAGTGATTCCCAAACTGTGAACCTCGCCCCTAATACTTGAAATATTTTGGTTCTAAAAAAAAAGGTAAGATGATTTTTTGAGGAAACTTTTGAACATTTTCGATTATTTTTAAAATTTTTCCAATTTGTCTCTTAAAAGAAAAAGTTCAACCGTTTTATATGGACCAAGCTTTTGAACATTTCGAACTTTTTTTTCAATTTTTTCAATTTATCTCTAAAAAAAGCTCAATCGTTTTTTGGACCCAGCTTTCGTACTTTTTTTCAAATTTTCTTTTTCAATTTGCTTCAAAAAAAAAAGTAAACCGTTTATCCCGGTTTGGTGTTTTCGAAATATGGTCACCCTAATTAAGGGAGCCGCGGAAAAAATCCGATGTATTATGGGAGCCGTATACCAAAAAAGTTTGGGAACTTCTGTGTTATCTCATATTCTCGTGGTTCAAGTTCCGGGCAAGAGATTTTCTTTAGCTGGGATATATGGGAGGGAGTCAGCCCAGCATCCGGGATCAAAATTGGGAAGCTACTTGATAAACTCAGATCAAGAAAATCAAGGTAAAGTTTGATAGGACTCGTTTTACTGTCATAGGACATCTAATTAATACGAGTATAACCGACTTGATAGATCTTTGCGTAGGATGTACAGAGGGTTTCTTTTGAAGATCTTGAATCATGCAAACCCTGACTACTTATGTCGATGGATCCGACATTCGACTCTAATCTGGGCCCTTGTAATACATATTTTATATTACTTAAAGACGCTGAATAGACTAAATAGGAGAATGGCTTTGAAGTTCATCTCTGCCTATATAACCATCCCGAAATTACCAGCCTTAACCTAGGTAATCATAGTAATAATGGTAAAGATTATAAACCTTAGTTAGTATAAACCTTAGTTTTGTGTCCAAATTCCAGTTAAAAAGTAATTTCATTTTTACTGACGTGGATTCAAATCAGTTAAATTAGATACAATTTAACATCAGTAAATAGAATAAGAATAAATGAACACTGGATGTGAAATTGGTGAATTTAAATTAAAGATCAAGGAAATTTTCTTAAATTTGCTGGTCATTTTTTTTTTTTTAATTTTTTTATTTTTTCTTTAAAATTAAATTTAAAGGATTTAGTGTTTCGTGCAAATCCGTCATTAATGGAAGACAAGCAAAAAGTTAAAACTTGAGAGTTCATAATTAATTAGAACCACGCTCCCATCTCCTTTTAAAATATTCATGTAAAATTAGACTGGGCATTATAAGGGGTTTATTGATTTACGCAATCCATTCATAATATTAATATTAATATATATATATATTGAATTATTGATCTTATCTCTTCATCAAACATATATATTATAATTCTAATTATATATTATAATTGTATTAAATAACTTTTATATAAATGCTATTACTGATTTTTAAATACTTAATGTTTTTTTTTATTAATGTCCTTTGGGATCTAATCTCATTTTAGTCAGTTTACACATATATTTTATAATTCATCTTTTAAATATACACATATATATTAAATATTAAATATATTTTATTAAAATATGTGTGAAATTGCATAACGAGGAATTGCATGATCTCTATACATCTCAAAACATAGTTAGGATTATAAAATCGAGAAGGGTGCGATGGGCATGGCATGTGGCTAGAATGGAAAAGGAAAGAATGGCGAAAAATAGATTGGTGGAGAGACCGAGTGAGAAAAGTCCGCTTGGAAGACCAAGGACGCGGTGGGTGGACAATATAGGAAGGGACGTGAGAGAGATGGGAGAGAGTGGAGATTGGAGGGTTGTGGCTCAGGATAGCGATACTTGGAGAAGAGTGGTTGCTGCGGTCAAGAACTTTCGAATTCTGTAGAGCCACAAAGATAGATAGATAGATAGATGTGTGATATTAGTAATGTTTGAACGAACGACCTTGGAAAAGCAAGGGTGTTAAAGAATTAATGGAAAATTAATAAACAGTTAATAAAACATTATAAAATATTATAATGAAATAACAATGTGAATTTGAAATTGTTATCAGCAATATTTTTGAGAATTTTAAGGTAATTTAAGGAAATTTAAGTTTAATAAACGAATAAAAAGAATTAAGAAAAGTTTTACCATGTGGGTTTGTAGAAAAAAGGAAATATAGGGAGATTGGAAAAATCATTATAATTATAATAAAATTAAAAAGGATTTTTATCTGAAAAGAAAGGTTTTAAAATTAAAACTAACTAATTTATGATTATAAAATATAATAAAGAAAGTAATTTAATATTAAAGAAAATAAAAAGTATCAAAAATCAAACACACCACATTTCTCCAAACGTCTCCTATCTAACTTTTATTTTCTCCCATTTTTCTCACTCTCGTTTCTACATTGTCTGCTAGCTGAGTGCATCCTTGGTCTACTAACCTGTCTCGTTTCCCAAACGGTCTTTCCACAAACAAGTTTCTTTTCCCATTCTAGCCACATATTCTTTCTATTGCAATAGGAAGTGCAGTCTCCAACATCCTCAATGACCTCATCCTTCTTCAACACATAAATTCAAAAGAAAAACCCTATTTTCAAATACTCTAAATATATTTTCTTCTCTCAAAGTCATAGACCACGCCTCAGACGCATAGATTACAAACAATTATTTTATATATTTTAATTATGCTAGTCTTGGGATTCACTGGTATCACATCCAACTAGTAAACTAGGAGTTCAGTGTTGACAAGAGCAAAATTTTCAATAAAATTAATTTAAAGAAAAATTGTTGCTCAGTAACAGGAGTAGCGGGTGGACCCTCTCTATGATCCAGATAGAGATAGGTCCACTTCAGGGAAGCAACCCTGCTCACGCAAGCCACGACTTCTCCTCACCTCCAATTGAGGAAGTCGCGTCCCAAACCCTAATCAAATCTACAATCCCATCTATTCAATATTAAAAATCCTTCACATATCCCACCCACTCCGGCGTCTGATTCTCGTAACAAGTTGCCTGGAAGTTTTCTTCGAGTTGGTATCACAAATGGATAGAACCCTAGGAGAATGACCAAATCAGTAGACCCCACAATAGACAAATGCTAGGAAGAAGAAAATGTAAACAGAATTAAAGATAAAAATAATATAACTAAAAAAACAGCAGGTGTTCTTTAATGATAAAAGAAAAACCAATTTGTTGTCTTGGAAAACATTCATTTTTGAAATTTTTAAAACTAAAATAATTGAGCAAACCTAATATTTAGTAGTTTTTAATATTCTTCTCTAGCTGGGGTCTCTGGAAACAAGGTCCGCCTTACATAAAATAAAATTGAAAAATATGTGAAAGAAAAAGTAGCGCCTCAGATTAAGAAAATCAAGATAACGGTTGAAAGAATCCATTGAACGTTTCATGCAATATCTGTATCCCGTTTAAGCGGCAACCGACTTGATAGGCGTTCCATTCATTGAATGTACAAAAGTCAGAGGTTTGTTTTATCTAATCTTATTATGCTAGCTAAAATTGTATATATATATATATATGTAAATGGGTTATCAGAAAGGGCTCTAACGATTTTTTTGAAATTCACACCATAGATAGTATTTATCGATCTTTATTGATCTCATCCCTGGGAAAGATCATCTTCATTAGTTTTTTCTTAATTTAAATGTATATGACTTCAAAACCAGCCCCTTCTTTAATCGTATCTTATAATATAAATAAAATAAAATTAAAAATATTTATGTTATATTCAAATCTGTTTATTGCATTAATACATACATTTAAATTATTAAAAATTGTTTCAAAACGTTTAGAAGATTTATCTTTATTCAATATAGGAAAATAAAATGACGTCATCAATTTCGTCATACAGCTCCTCCGTAAATACAAAATATTATATATTCAGTCCGCCTTGGGCGTTCTTTACGTATTTAGAGTTGATTTCTGTTTAAATTTCTTTTCACAATAATTACATTCAAAAGATTTTTCTCCCGTATGAATTAATAAATGTTGATTTAAATTTCCTTTCAGATAAAATTTCTTTTTACAATAATTACATTTAAAATGTTTTTCCCATGTATGAATTAATAAATGTGTATTTAGAGTTGATTTCTGATTAAAGCAAATAAAATAGTAAATACAAATACAAAGTTAAATAAATAAGATTTGTATTGATTTAAACTATAATTTGTGCTATAAAGTTATTAAACTATAATTAAAGAAAATAATGGTATTTTTCGAACATTTGGATTAATAAATGTTTGTTTAAATGTTATTTTTGATTAAATCATTTTTCACAATAATTACGTTCAATAGGCTTTTTTCCTGAATGAATTAATTCATGTGTATTTAAATATGATTTCTTATTAAACTTCTTTTCACAATAGTTACATTCAAAAGGTTTTTCTCTTTTATGAATTAATAAATGTTTATTTAAAGTTGATTTCCGATTAAATTTCTTTTCACAAGAATTACATTTAAAAGGTTTTTCTCCTGTATGAATTAATAAATGTCTTTTTAAAATTGATTTCTGATTAAATATCTTTTTACAATAATTACATTTAAAAGGTTTTTCTCCCGTATGAATTAATAAATGTTGATTTAAATTTGATTTCATATAAAATTTCTTTTTACAATAATTACATTCAAAATGTTTTTCTCCTGTATGAATTAATAAATGTCGATCTAAATAAGATTTCCCATTAAATTTCTTTTTACAATAATCACATTCAAAAGGTTTTTCTCCTGTATGAATTAATAAATGTCTATTTAAATTTGATTTATCATTAAATTCCTTTTCACAATAATTACATTCAAAAGGTTTTTCTCCCGTATGAATTAATAAATGTTTATTTAAAGCTGATTTCTGATTAAATTTCTTTTTACAATAATTACATTCAAAATGTTTTTCTCCTGTAGGAATTAATAAATGTCGATCTAAATAAGATTTCCAATTAAATTTCTTTTTACAATAATCACATTCAAAAGGTTTTTCTCCTGTATGAATTAATAAATGTTTATTTAAATTTGATTTATCATTAAATTCCTTTTTACAATAATTACATTCAAAGCGATTGTTTCCTGTATGGATTGAATCAGTTTCTTCTTTAACTTTTTCGTCTAAATATTTCTCAGTATCCTTTTTGAGTTTTATATCATTTTTTAAAATGGAAAATATTTTTTTATGAAAACATTTTTTTAGATGTTTCGATAAAAATTCCTCACTTATAAAATTGGTATGACAATATACACAAGGATACAGAGAACCTAAAAAAAAGAATTGTTTTCGTTATTTTAAATCATTATACAGGGTCCGTCATGTAACATTTTTTTTTTTAAAATGCAAAAAAACAAAAACGGTTGGATGTATTTTCAAATTTATTTTTTCATAGTGAAGTATAGACCTTCCTTTTATTTATGAAATACTATTTGATTCAAATTGCTGCCTCGGCTGGTCTTGCAGTACGCCAAACGGTCGGTCCAATTTTTGAGTACATTTGTGATAGTATACGGCTCTATTTTAGCTATGGCTGCACGAATGTTGTCCTTCAAAGCTTGAATTGTCTCTGTTTTGTCTGCATAACATTTGTCTTTGACGGGTCCCTACAAATAATAGTCTAACGGTGTCAAATCGCAGCTCCGAGGCGGCCAAACCACATCTGAATTTCTGCTGATAATTCGGTCTCCGAAGACAGTGCGCAAAAGATCGATTGTAAGTTTAGCTGTGTGACACGGAGCGCCGTCTTGTTGGAACCAAATGTTGTCCAAGTCTTCCTCTTCAAGTTCTGGGAACAACCAATCAGAAATCATGGCGGGATAGCGGTCGCCATTAACCGTAACGGCGGCTCCTGCCTCATTTTCAAAGAAAAATGTGGGTTTTCCGTCCCCCAGATGCGGCAATTTTGTTTGTTGACGTATCCGCCAATATGGAAATGCGCCTCATCCGAAAATATGATTTTTTGGCCAAAATCGGCGTCTCCTTCAATGGCGTACTGGAAGGCCAGCCGAGGCAGGCATTTGAAAGAAATAATATTTCATAAATAATCAGTAGGTCTATACTTCACTATGAAAAAATAAATTCATCCAACCTTTTTTGTTTTATTGCCTTTTAAAAAAAAATGTTACATGGCGGACCCTGTATTTTTATATATCTAACTATTTTATAATTCAATTTAAGAAATAATATCATTCCAAATAATATTAAAAAAAATAATTTTAGTGACAATTAACATTACTTTTAATGAAAAAAAAAACAGAAATAAAAACTAACCTATATATATTGGATAATTTGTTTCTTCTTGTGAATAAACATCCATTTTTAATTGATTAATTGATTAATGAATTATCTCAATTATAAAATATATACTAGGTAATAAATAATATAAACCAGATGGTTTGTGATATAAATGTTTTAAATTTTGATTTACAAATAAAATAACAACCAAATATTAGTCTCTAAATAGATACGTAGCAACGAGGTGGGTGACACGGAAATTTGACTTCCGGAATCCTTATGTGTTTTTACTGTTATAATTGTTAGATGGCGCTGCTGTCGACAAATTACATTTTTTTTTACCGACCAACGATAGGAAGGAAAGTATGTTTTCACACCAAATTTCACGTGTGGAATTTTATACATATCTCCACGAATCATCCATTTTGTTAATAGAAAAAAGTATTTTTAGCATCATGTCAGTCCGTCTGTCTGTCCGTCCGTCCATAGTACATTCGTATAGACGTGTACAGCTTGAAATAAAATTACGAAATATATATTATGGTATACCACAGGCCATACTTTTGTCTTTCAGTGCATTAATAGGTCCGTTTAAGGAGTGTATGTTTAATTACTATTTTTTATTAATTTATGTTCTTTTAAATTTAAATGATTTGGGCGAAGTAACCAGTATATATCATGCCCTACCTTTACGGGAACCTACATGATAGGCGCTGTCCATTTATTGAATGTCCAAATGTCAGAGTTTTTTTTATTGATGGACAAATGCTAGGAAGAAGAAAAGTATCCTTGGATAATAATTTTGACGAAGTAAGCTACTTTATTACACGATAACAGGCGTTGCCCAATTGCAACCTTAATTTAAATTCTTCTCGAATATATTATTATCCTCATCATTCTCCTACGTGTTTTAATTCAATTCAATTAAATGTTATTTCATCTAATTATTTTTATGGTTCTAAGATAAGATTAAAACCTCTTTTATCATAAATTTGAATGAGTTAAATATATTTTTTATTTATTTACTTTACATTAATAAAGATGAATTAAAGTGGAATTAAATAATTTTTACATGGACACAATGTTTTCACTTTTATGTATTGCTTGTATATTTTATTGGAGTGGTATTAAAATTATAATTTATATGAAATAACATATCCTACCGATCGTATCATTTAGAGAGATATTTTATTTTATTTTTTTTTTTATATCTATTTTCTCATTACTTTAATATATGAAATGACATTCTCTTTTTATTATTGATAAGTTGATAAGTATCAATTGGTCATTTCCGCCTTATCTAACATCGATCCGAATAAATTAAATTCTTTTCATATTTCATGGAAAAAAAAGGTAGAGTGTCTCCACTCGACTATCTCGCAATTTGAATTGAATTAAATAACATAATATATTATATTTAAATTAAATTAAATTAATTATAAGTTATTAATTAAAATTAATTAAATAATATTTATTAATCCAGCACGTGTTTGGCTCTTTGTTGTTAGCACCACGTCACGTGCTGGCGCGTGATTTGGAGTCGTGATAAAAAATTAATTCCGGTACTTTCAATGATTCAATTAAACTGAAATTCTCTGAATGAGCTAGATTTCTCAAAAGTTGAAAGAAAACTACATGCGCTGATTTCATAAATATTATTTATTAATTGTAATTTATAATTGAATTTTAAATCATGTGAGGTAGTCACAGATTTTGTTAATAATTTATTGTAATTTTTATCCTACTTTTAATAAATATATTACAAAGAACATCGAACATTTCTCGAGATGTGTAAATTTCCTAAATGCAATTTAAAAATTGTGGAATTTTCAGTTAAATGAAAAATTATTTATTTGGAGATAAAACCAACGTTTCAGCAAAAATATAAAAAATAAAAATTTATTGATGAAATGTCAGTTTTACCTCTTAAATAAATAATTTTCACTAAACTTAACTTAAAATTCCACAATTTTTTTCATTTCAATAATTCTTTCTAAATAAAAATAAATTTCAAAAACCATTCAAGCCCCCCCACCCGCTATTTCGTCAATTAGTTATTCTTATTATAGCCAGGAGGCGCTTAATAAGTTTTCAAAAATTAACATGGTCGTGTCAAGTCTGTTATACGATCTGTGCATCAAAAGTGTTAATTTGAAACTGAATCGTTGCCACAGACTATTTTGCTATCTTAAAGACGAATATTTCGTTGTTATTTTGATTGTAAATCAAAATCAAAATTTAAACCCTGTGTTTGAAACGTTTATATTAATTATTAACTAGAATCTATTTTTAATTGATAATAGATTAATGAATTAAAAATGGATCCACATTCAGAAGAAGACAGAAAATATCCAATATATATAGGTAATTTTTATTTCTGTTTTGTTTATCTAATGTAATGTTAATTGTCACTAAAATGGTAATTATATAAAAAAAGTTACTCCAACATGGATTTGAATAAAACTTTACCAGTGGATTCCTTTTTTATTCAGAATAAACGTTTCTTATGAAATTTTTGCGGGACGTTCCTGGTTTATGGGATAAAAACTATTAAAATTTGTATAAACATCTGTGCAGTCGGTTAAATTTAAATTATTTTGTAAGAAAATTAAATATTTGTTTAATAAAAATTAAATTAAATATTGTATTAAATAATAAATATAATTTTTAAAAATAAAAAAATAAAAAATATTCTATAAATATAAAAAATATTATTTTAAACAGAATTAAATATATTTTAAATGGGATTAAATATTATTTGAATAAAAATAAAATATTTTTATATATCTAAAGTTAAATATTTATTTATTTCGTTAACAATTACAATTGTCACCAAGATTATTTTTTTTAATATTATTTGTAATGATATTGTTCCTTAAATTGGATTATAAAATTGTTAGATATATAAAAATTTAATGATAACGAAAACAATTCTTTTTTTTAGGTCCTCTCTATCCTTGTGTATATTGCCATACCAATTTTATAAGTGAGGAATTTTTATGTAAACATCTAAAAAAATGTTTTCATAAAAAAATATTTTCAATTTTCAAAAATGAGTTAAAACTCAAAAAGGGTACAGAGAAAAACACAGACGAAAAATTTGAAGAAAATAATGATTCAATCCATAAAGAAGACAATCGCTTTGAATGTAATTATTGTGAGAAAAAATTTAATGTGAAATCAAATTTAAAGACACATTTATTAATTCATTTAGGAGAAAAGCCTTTTAAATGTAATTATTGCGAAAAGAAGTTTAATCAGAAATCACATTTAAATACACATTTATTAATTCATACAGGAGAAAAACCTTTTGAATGTAATTATTGTGAAAAGAAATTTTATAAGAAATCGGATTTAGCAAAACATTTATTAATTCATACAGGAGAAAAACCTTTGGAATGTAATTATTGCGAAAAGAAGTTTAATCAGAAATCACATTTAAATACACATATATTAATTCATACAGGAGAAAAACCTTTTGAATGTAATTATTGTAAAAAGAATTTTAATCTGAAATCACATCTAAAAAACCATGTACTAATTCATACAGGAGAAAAACCTTTTGAATGTAATTATTGTGAAAAGAAATTTAATCGGAAATCACATTTAGATACACATTTATTAATTCATACTGGAGAAAAACCTTTTGAATGTAATTATTGTGAAAAGAAATTTAATCATAAAATATCTTTAAAATCACATTTATTAATTCATACTGGAGAAAAACCTTTTGAATGTAATTATTGTAAAAAGAAATTTAATTTGAAATCAACTTTAAAAACACATTTATTAATTCATACAGGAGAAAAACTTTTTGAATGTAATTATTGTGAAAAGAAATTTAATCATAAAATATCTTTAAAATCACATTTATTAATTCATACTGGAGAAAAACCTTTTGAATGTAATTATTGTAAAAAGAAATTTAATTTGAAATCAACTTTAAAAACACATTTATTAATTCATACAGGAGAAAAACTTTTTGAATGTAATTATTGTGAAAAGAAATTTAATCATAAAATATCTTTAAAAACACATTTATTAATTCATACAGGAGAAAAACCTTTTGAATGTAATTATTGTGAAAAGAAATTTATTACAAAATCACATTTAACTCAGCATTTATTAAATCATACAGGAGAAAAACCTTTTGAATGTAATTATTGCGAAAAGAATTTTAATCTGAAATCAACTTTGAAAAAACATTTATTAATTCATACAGGAGAAAAACCTTTTGAATGTAATTATTGTGAAAAGAAATTTAATGATAAATCAAATTTAAATAGACATTTATTAATTCATACAGGAGAAAAACCTTTTGAATGTGATTATTGTAAAAAGAAATTTATTCGGAAATCACTTTTAAAATCACATTTATTAATTCATACAGGAGAAAAGCCTTTTGAATGTAATTATTGTGAAAAGAAATTTATTACAAAATCACATTTAACTCAGCATTTATTAAATCATACAGGAGAAAAACCTTTTGAATGTAATTATTGCGAAAAGAATTTTAATCTGAAATCAACTTTGAAAAAACATTTATTAATTCATACAGGAGAAAAACCTTTTGAATGTAATTATTGTGAAAAGGAATTTAATGATAAATCAGATTTAAATAGACATTTACTAATTCATACAGGTGAAAAACCTTTTGAATGTAATTATTGTGAAAAGAAATTTAATCGGAAATCACTTTTAAAATCACATTTATTAATTCATACAGGAGAAAAGCCTTTTGAATGTAATTATTGTGAAAAGAAATTTATTACAAAATCACATTTAACTTTGCATTTATTAAATCATACAGGAGAAAAACCTTTTGAATGTAATTATTGTAAAAAGAATTTTAATCAGAAATCAAATTTAAAAACACATTTATTAATTCATACAGGAGAAAAACCTTTTGAATGTAATTATTGTAAAAAGAATTTTAATCAGAAATCACATTTAAAATCACATTTATTAAATCATACAGGAGAAAAACCTTTTGAATGTAATTATTGTAAAAAGAAATTTAATAGAAAATCACAATTAAATAAACATTTATTAATCCATAATGTTTGAAAAATACCATTAATAATGAAAACAGCATTTTCTTTAATTATAGTTTAATAACTTTATAGCACAAATTATAGTTTAAATCAATAAAAATCTCATTTATTAAACTTTGTATTTGTATTTACTATTTTATTTGCTTTATTAATAAATACATTATTACTAATTATCTATTTTCTATTACATTTTATTATCCATATGTTAATTTATTTAATATTTATTTTTACAATTCTAAATTATGTCCAATGATTCCTTCATTTTACTATTCTATAATTGTAAATAAAAAGAAACTTTATAAAAATCCTTATTTTAATTCTTACACGAGAAAAGCATTTTAAATTTCATTTAATCATATTTACATTTTCATTTAGAAATTTATACAGTTAAAATGTTTTTACGTATGAAATTATTGTAAAAAGAATATTATTTAACATTTATTAATACACACTGTTGGAGTAAAAGGCGTATTAATGCTGACTAAAGATTATTTTTGATTCTTTCTTTGATTAATGTTATATACTTTATAGTTTTAGGTTCATTTCTTTAAAATTTTATATATTTAGCTGATTATTAATATTAATGATTGTATTTCGGTCAAATTTTTAATTTTTACAAGGGTGTGCAATATGGATATACTTATTGTAATTAATTCATTGTATATAATGTGTGTGTGTGTGAAAAATTTGCTTTATATTTTCAATTCTTTAAATGTTATTGATAATATATCTTTATTACCTGGAACACTGAGCTATCGCTCGATCCTTTGACAAATTTATTCAATTTATTATTATTTCTGTATTAAACTTTAAAAATTTTACAATTTTTTAATTAATTATTTCAATTGTTAAATGCGTTTTCTAAAAATGGCCCATCAAAAATTTGTATCCTAAAATGGTACAAATTAATTAAAATAACTTGTTTTTCATTTCAAGATGAAAAATGGATTCAAATTTACTTGATACAATATTTGATCCTATACTATATATATTTTGTTATAATTAGATGGCTTCAGTTTAATATTTTTCAAAATAGCAATAGCTTATCGACTGTATCAACCACACACACACACACACACACACAAGGATTACTACTCATAACAATATAAATTCTGAAATTATATTGACACCTGTACTTGTCTATATTTGAATTAAGAAAGGAGGTTATATTTTTTCTTTTTATTTCTAATAATCAAATATCACTTAGGCCCGATTCACACACAAGTGGCGTATGGCACTGGCGTGGTTCTGGCGTGGTTCTTAAGATTATGTGAGTAAATTATTTTAATTAAGAAAATTTGATCTCATAATTGGATTTTCACGTAAGATTTTAATATATAATATATTTTTTAATATTATTTTTATAGTAGTTTAGTGTTATGCTAATTTTATATTTTATTTTTATTTTGTTTACTTTGATTTTTTTTTAAATAAATTAATAACATTTAAAGTAGCATAAAAAAAGTAGCACAAAAAACACGTTTTTATAATTAAATGCTGGCAAAATATAAAATTTGATTAAAAAGTTGAAATGAATAATGAAATGGTCTAGAAGTGGCGTGCAAAGTCCCTACGAGCCACCGGTCGCGTCGGAGTGGAGTGGTCTTCGTGCCATTTTCCACGCCTCCAACACGCCATATCTGTGGGTATTGAGTCATAAGCTAATGCAATTACATTAACAAACCTGTTCCACGCCAGAACCACGCCAGTGCCATACGCCACTTGTGTGTGAATCGGGCCTTATATCTTTTTTTTTTTTTTTTTTTTTTTTTGGAAGGGGGAAATCCTCATGGACACTCGAAGGATGTTATTCGAGTAGTGTCGGACTCTTACCGACTAAAACCTTCCTCCCATAGGATGATACTCCTCCCGGAACTGTAGCGAACATTGCTCAGGAGGAAGACCTTTAAGGGGGCGTGGATGTTATGTGAGCCCCCAAATGCTCTTCTAAATCTTTTTTCTGCATGATGTTTCTGCACATGCCAGCAACTTTGTCCCAATTTTCCTGGTTTTTAAGCATCGTGTCGATAAAGTTGTCAGCTGTAATTTTGTGCCCAAGACTGGCCTCTGTACTTTTTCTAATGCCCTCCCATCTGCAGCAGGTGAAGATGGTGTGCTCAGGGGTCTCGGAAACCAAACATCTCGGGCATAGGTCGTCGGCTTTTTTACCAAATCTTTTGAGGTAACTCGCGAAGTTACCGTGCCCTCCTAGCACCTGCGTCAGATAATAGTCCAGGTCACCGTGGTTCCGCAGGCACCACCTTCTCAGGTCCGTGATAAGGGTGTAAGTCCATCTTCCAGTATGGACCGTATTCCACCTGTCCTGCCATATGTCAAACAGCCGTTCCCTGTTTGCGGGCCCTGTCGAGCCGTCACTATCGTAGTTCCAACTCCTCTCATAGGCAAGCAAGTCGATAGGAGGAACTGCCGCAATCACTTGCACCGCACACGCAGAGATCGTCCTATAGGCTCTGGTGACTCGTATTAACGTACTCCTTTGAGTCCTGATTAATAAGTCCCTATTCTTGGCAACACTCAACGCGTCCACCCATACAGGTGCCGCGTAAAGTAGTATAGAGTTTACCACAGAGCTCAAAATTTTCCTCTTGGAGGTTGATGGTCCACCTATTCTGGGCATCAATTTATATAGTGCCATAGCAGATTTGTTGGCCTTTTCTATTGCCTTTCTGATATGTTCTCCCCATTTGAGGCTCTTATCCAGTATAACACCCAGATATTTCATGCTATTGTTAGCCTCGATATTGGTCCCTAGTATGTTCATTGACAGGTCGCCAACGTTTTTCTTTCCTGTGAATCTAACTATCTCCGTCTTCTGGGGTGCTAGTGTGAGTTCCCTTTCTGTCATCCATTTGTTGATTTTAGCAGCAATTTCTTTGGCTTTTTCACAGAGCCCTTCCTTTGTTTTATCAATCACTACTGCTATAAGGTCATCGGCAAAGGCGATCAGCCTGCAGTCCGGCGCAACATCCAGGCGCAGAACCCCGTCGTATAAAATGTTCCATAATAATGGTCCCAGAACGGATCCCTGAGGAACTCCGCAGGTTACCCTTCTGGACCTTCCGTCGACTGTTATACACCTGTTGGTAAAATAATTTTTAACTAGGGTAATCAGATATGAAGATATCTGTCTTCGTTCAAGTTCTTTTACGATATGACTCCATGATGCAGTGTTAAATGCATTTTTAACATCTACAGCGAGTCCCAGGCACAGTTCTCTATTTCTCCAATTGCCCTGCATTGCGCTTCGAGCCATTTTAGAAACTTCCAGTATGGCTTCTGTGGTGGCCTTATATCTTATTTATAATGTAATCTAAAAAACATTTTAATTAATTAATTATAATTTATTTATTAATAGTAGATCAAATTTATTCAACAATTTATTTGAAATTCCTTCCTTTATAATTGTTCATATGTATTATATGTTGTTAACCTCATGAATATTATTTTTTTGGGTGGGGGAAAATAAATATATTTCGTAATTTTATTCTAAAATATTATTGAAATAAATATTTTTAATTTTATTTCGAAATTAAATAAAAATTTTAAAATATTTTAAATATAAAAAAATATTAATACAATATCAATTAAAAAATAAGCTGGAGTGTCTCCACTCGACTATCTCGCAATTTGAATTGGATTAAATAACATAATATATTATATTTAAATTAAATTTAATTAATTATAAATTATAAATAATAAATATTAAACCAGCGCATGTTTGGCTTTTTATTGATGGCACCATGGCACGTGTTGGCGCGTGAGATGTGCAGTGTTAAAAAATTAATTCTGGTACTTTCTGCAATTCAATCAAGCTGAAATTCTATATATAGCAGTTTTATACAATTATTAATCATGTGAAAAATTATCAAACATCTATCTTTATTTTTACGGTCACTTTAGAGCAGAGGTTCCCAAAGTGGTCTATTTTGACCTGCAAGAGGTCTACGGCAGGTAAATCGTTTTTCCGAGATGGCTTTTGAAACAAGACTCTAAAAAAATGGTTAAAAAAAAAAAAAAAAAATTTATAAAAAATCAAAATCAATTTAAAATCAAAACCGAAAAACATGGCAAGGGGTCTACGACACAAAAAAGTTTGGGAACCTATGATTTAGAAGAAAAAAACAAAAACGTGGTAGGTAATGACCCTCTTCCGGTTGAGCTACATTTCTCAAAAGTTGATAGAAAACTACGAATTTTGAATAATGTCCATATACCAAATTTCATTATTCTAACTCAAACCGTTTTTGCGTAATCTTGTCTACATACACACATACTAACATTTACACACACACACACACACAGAGACAGACATTTTTTTCAACCTTAGTGAAAATGACTCAGGGGCCTTCAAAACCTATAAAAAAATTAAAATCTCGACATCGAAAGTTTTGGCGAGATAGTAAAAATGATATAATTAAAAAGTTTAATAATAACAAGAGAATAAAATAATAATTATTTTGAGTGCACATCTTAAATTTTTTAAATTAATTTTTAAAATTGTCCAGGGGTTGTTCACTCTAAAATTGGTAAAAAGCAAAGAAACGGTTTTTTTTGTCATAACACATGAGTATATAAAAAAATCATTTTTTCCCTTTGAACCAATTTTGGATTACACTTCAAGATGATTTTATAAACACATCCTGTTTTTTTATTTTATTCTCATACACATCATTAATTTAATCCCATTTATTTTGAACAATAATGTAGATATTTTTCATTTAGAAAAATAATTAAAATTATAAAATTTACTCACAAATTTAAAAAAAAAAATTCAATAGATTTTTTGAGTTTGTTAATGTGGATTTTTTTTTATATTTCTAAACTGAATGATTTTTATTTAATAAGTTAATGCTTATTTTGTCATAGAACAATCTTTTTTTTTAAAATATAACACTTGTTAAAATTTTAAATTAAAAATAATAATCATCATAATAATTAAATGGACAAAATGAAGGGTTCTAAAGAATTCATTTAAAAAAAATTATAAATAAATATAACGTTATTTTTTTTAATATTATAAATTATTTTCATTTGTTGTTTAATTTTATTATTAATAATTATTATGATGAATGAAGTTAGTCACTCAATCGCATCAGATTTTTTTGCTTTTATTGTTAAATCATCTTTAGGCGCCATTGGGTGTGCGGGTAGCGAACCTGCCTCACATTCACATGGTCCCGGGTTCAAGTCCCAGGCCTGGCAAGGGAATTTCCCTAGCTGGGGTCTATGGGACGGAGTCAACCCAGCCACCGGGAACAATATTGGGGAAAAGCTAATTGATAGCGCCTCCGATCAAGAAAATCAAGGTAAAAGGTTGAGAGGACCCGTTGTACTAATCATAGGACACCTCATTGATATAACCGGCTTGATAGGCGTTGTCTTTGCGTTAGACGTACAAAGTCAGAGGGTTTTTTTTTTCTTTTTTGTTAAATCTTCAACAATTATCCAAAAAAAAAACCAAACAAATAAAAGAAAAAGAGATTATATTATTTATATTCTTTGGACATCTCCAAAAAATATTACTAATGATAATAAAAATAATTTTAGAATTAAAGTTCTAAAATATTTACTTTATGCAGCAGTACTGTGACTGGAAGCAGTGATAAAATATAGATATGAATGTCGGGTCAAATGAATAACGAGCGTATGCGAGCCGTGAAATACGGCAACGTAAGAACTCGGTTCTGGTTAGAGAATGAAAAATCCAAGAATCAGTCTTAAATCATGAGACGAGTAAAGACGAGAATAGCTGTGACAGAAAGAAGGACCATTTGGTGTCATCGGTCTATCGCATGCAATTAAGAAGGTGGAATTGAGCCTGTCGAGCAAATGTTTATTCCCATATCATTTTGAATAATAATATCTAAAGGGTTTAAGCGATGGGGGTTGGATTTAAAATAAAATTGGTTATTTGTCAATCGGTTTTCAGAAATAAATAACTCGGCAAATCTCATTTTAATTCTCTAGCTATCAATCACACTTTCGGTGGGTAGGGGGGTGGGGGAAACAATTTCATACACAAATCGGTATTTCAATGAAACATAACAAAGAACAAACAATTCTTTATTGAATTCATCTTTTCTCAATCCTTTTAAAAGAATCTCTCCTCACCCTTTTGCAACTTTTCTCTTTGCATTAATATCCCACAAAGTTCTTTACTCAGTTAATTTTCATTTTCAAAAATTTATTAATACCTGGATCAAAGAATGTAGTGTACTTCATTATACATCTACATTTCTAGCCCTTTCATCAATTCTCGAAAAGTAAATATCTCAAAGAATCTTATTTACATTCGTTCTTTAATGTTGATGTAACCAAGCTTATTATTAATTTAAGCAAACAGACCAAAGATTAAATTACAGTGAAAATAAATAAAATAATTCTGTTTTTTTTTTCTTATTCTTAACCCGTTCAAATAGATATTTATTTAATATTTTTGGAATAATAAATGTTCAATTATAATTATTCTAATTGTTTTTTTTTCTAGAATTGTAAATAATAAAAAAATCCTCCGACTTTTGTACATCCTACAAAAAGACAGCGCTTACCAAGTCGGTTGACGTCTAAGCGGGATAAAGGTGTTATATGATCAGTACGGATCCTTTCAACCTTAATCCTGATTTTCTTGATCGGAGGCGCTACTTTTTATCAAGTAGAATTCCTATTTTACCTCAGAGGCTGGGTGGATTCCATCCCTTAGATACCAGCTAGTGAAATTCCCTTGACAGGCACGAGATTTGAACCTGGGACCAGAAGGATGTGAGCCAACAGCATTGACCTCGAGACTGTGTCCCGTCTTAATGCAAGTAATGATTTATTGAATTTTTTTTTTAATTTCAATTCATATAATTTCATTCATCATAAGAATACTAAAAAAATTTTCAATGTTGAGATTTTGAGTTTTTTATACGTTTTGTAGACAAGATTACGCAAAAACGATTTGATCTAGTACATAGGTTCTTAAACTTATGTACTCCACGGACCCCCACTTGAAAAAATTTTTTTTGACGGACCCCCATCACAACTTTAGGTACTTTTCGTCATTTTATTAATTAATTTCTGGCTTACGATCTCATAAGGACAAGGATATATGATGAATATTTCTAACAGTGATTGGTGAATAACGATTTTTTTGCATATTGTAGAACACATTTTATTAGAAATTATAATATTGAAGAAAGAAAATACAAACATTGTCATAGCAACAAATCTCACAAATTATAATGGGTACTTACATTAAATTCATATAAATATTTTATAATTTTTTTCAGAAAATATTAAATAAGAAATATTTTAAAAAATAACTGCATCTATCTCATTAAATATAACTTACATATTTAATGAGATGTATGCAGTTGTTTTCTTGAAACAAGAATCTCAATATCTGGCTTAATATTGGAAACTTTTAATCTAAGATCCGGCTCTACATTTAATTTGTTTCTATATTTAGACTTAATATAAAATAGTACCGAAAAAGCTTGTTCGCATAAATATGTTGTGCAGAATGGAATCAAGTGTTGAAGTGCTTTATTTGCAAGCGCAGGATAATCTGACCTGAGAAGTAACCAAAAGTTGCTCAATTCAGTTTTGTTAAATTTTAGTTTATAAGTTGTATCACATGATAATTCCACGAGAATATCTTGTTCAGGTGCAGATAAATGTTTAGCATTTGTAATTTCCATATTAAATGGATCTCTGATCCAGTTATTGCAAGGATCAGGAGTAGAAAAATACTTCCTGAAGTTGCTTTTCAAAGTAATTAAATGTTCAACAAATAATTGACGCGTTTGATTAAGCAATTTTTCACTGGAGCTTTCTATGAAATCATTGAGAGTTGGAAAAGACTCATATACACCGTTCTGGATGCGTTTCGACCACAAGTCGATTTTTTTAATCATTGCTTCTATTTTATCTTCAACTTTAAATATATTTACAACAGTACCTTGCAGGCTCAAATTAAGTTCGTTCAATTTTGTAAAAATATCAGTCAAGTAAGCCACCTTAGCTAACCAGATAAAATCATTGAAACATTCGGTCAGTTCAAAATGCGCATCTATTAAAAACAATCGTATTTCATCTCGAAGCTCAAAAAGGCGAATGAGTACTTTCCCGCGGGACAACCAACGTACATCTGTATGTAATAATAAATGTGTATGTTGACTACCCATTTCCTCACACAAAATTTTAAAAACTCTGGAATTAAGTGGACGAGCCTTAATGAAATTGACAATTTTAACTACTTCGCCTAATGTTCTTTTCAAATCTGGTGACATATTTTTGGCTGCTAATGATTCTCTGTGAATGCAGCAATGATTCCAAACAACCTTCAAATCTGGTGACATATTTTTGGCTGCTAATGATTCTCTGTGAATGCAGCAATGATTCCAAACAACCTGAGGCGCAACATTTTTAATAAGAGCAATCAATCCAGTTCTTGTACCTGACATTGCACGAGCACCATCAGTGCAAATTCCAACACATTTTGGCCACTCTATTTCATTTTCGGTTATAAAATTATTCAAACTGTTAAATATGTCATTAGCTGTCGTTCGTGAAGGTAGTGAATCACAAAACAATACATCTTCTTGTATTTGATTTTCAAACTCATATCTAATGAAAGCTAACAAATTGGCATTATTAGTGACATCAGTACTTTCATCCAATTGTAATGAGTAATAGTGACTTTTGCGCACTCTCGATATTAATTCTTCTTTTATATTACATGACATGTCTTCAATCCTATTCTTAACCGTATCATTTGATAATGAAATCAAATTTATATCGTTTGCTGCTTTAGTTCCTAACATTATATTTGTAATTACTTTTGTAGCAGGAAGAATTAATTGCTCTGCTATATTATGCGGCTTTCCTGCTTTAGCAATAAGTAGAGCTACTTCATATGATGCCATTACTGCTTTCTTACTCATACCACCAGATCCCGTCTTTACCATCAATTTCTGACTTGAATTAAGTTCTTCTTTTTTCATTTTAAAAAATTCGATAGACTTACTAACATGCTCGCTGTGCTTTGTTTGTAAATGACGTCTGAGATTAGCAGGTTTCATACTTTCATTGGATAAACTTTCCTGACATAGAACGCAGACTGGTCTTTCCACATCATTGTTGCAAATATAAGTAAATCCAAATGATAAATAATCATCCGAATATTTTCTAGTTTTGCGTTTCTTGGTAGAGTTTGCTGTTGATGCCTCATCATCTGATTCTTTCCGTTTCTGTGTTGAACCAGTTTGTAGCCAACGATCCATTTTATGGAGTAATTTATTAACATTGAACTACAATAATATAAATATAATATAAATATAATATAAATATAACGAATTATTATTTACTAGCTATGTTTTAATATGATTTTAAATGAATGTTTTAATATCATTTTAAATGAATGTTTTAAATCATTTTAATAAATGTTTTAAATCATTTTAAATAAATGATTTAATATCATTTTAAATGAATATTAATTTATATAATAAATATATTTCGTAATTTGATTCTAAAATATTATTAATTTCGTAATTTGATTCTAAAATATTATTAATTTCGTAATTTGACTCTAAAATATTATTAAAATAAATATTTTTTATTCATAAAACTAACTTATACTTACTCTCAAAAACAGCCTTTCTGGGAAATTGCAAAATGTGTTTAGTGTTTTTATAAAATAATGATCATGCAAATTACACTAAAAATTAAAAAAAATTATTAGCTATAATAAACTATTATTAGCTATAATTTAATTATAATTAATTAAATTAATAAAAATAATTTAAAGATACAACTCGTTGAGAAATGAACTTATAATTAACATTAATAAAAATAATTTAAAGATACAACTCGTTGAGAAATGAACTTATAATTAACATTTGCTTTAAAACTGTTTAAAACCCCAGAGTGGACGCTGACAATTTGGGTTTTTCCGGGTAAGACTGTCCCCTCCCCTGGTTTTCCCCAATAACAAAGTGAAAGAAAATTCCCTTATATGCCTCCCCTTCCGAGCCCCTAAGAGGGGTTATTTTAAAGGAACAATCGAAAAATGATTTTAAATGAATGAATGGATGAAAATTCAAATTTTATATATAGTTTTTTATATATGTTTATTTATTCACAAAAAATTAATTGACATAATTATCAATTTAATAAAATAAAATAGTATTATTAATAGTATTAAATTATAGCCGTAATTCTCTAGGAGGATATAGTTAAACAATGAACTTTAAATATTTATATATGTATATATTTTTACGATGATTTTTTTCCGAGGACCGCGGACCCCCAGTAAAGGCTTCGCGGACCCCCAGGGGTCCGCGGACCACAGTTTAAGAACCACTGGCTTAAATCATAGGTTCTTAAACTTATGTACTCCACGGACCCCCATTTGAAAAAATTTTTTTTGACGGACCCCCATCACAACTTTAGGTACTTTACGTCATTTTATTAATTAATTTCTGGCTTACGATCTCATAAGGACAAGGATATATGATGAATATTTCTAACAGTGATTGGTGAATAACGATTTTTTTGCATATTGTAGAACACATTTTATTAGAAATTATAATATTGAAGAAAGAAAATACAAACATTGTCATAGCAACAAATCTCACAAATTATAATGGGTACTTACATTAAATTCATATAAATATTTTATAATTTTTTTCAGAAAATATTAAATAAGAAATATTTTAAAAAATAACTGCATCTATCTCATTAAATATAACTTACATATTTAATGAGATGTATGCAGTTGTTTTCTTGAAACAAGAATCTCAATATCTGGCTTAATATTGGAAACTTTTAATCTAAGATCCGGCTCTACATTTAATTTGTTTCTATATTTAGACTTAATATAAAATAGTACCGAAAAAGCTTGTTCGCATAAATATGTTGTGCAGAATGGAATCAAGTGTTGAAGTGCTTTATTTGCAAGCGCAGGATAATCTGACCTGAGAAGTAACCAAAAGTTGCTCAATTCAGTTTTGTTAAATTTTAGTTTATAAGTTGTATCACATGATAATTCCACGAGAATATCTTGTTCAGGTGCAGATAAATGTTTAGCATTTGTAATTTCCATATTAAATGGATCTCTGATCCAGTTATTGCAAGGATCAGGAGTAGAAAAATACTTCCTGAAGTTGCTTTTCAAAGTAATTAAATGTTCAACAAATAATTGACGCGTTTGATTAAGCAATTTTTCACTGGAGCTTTCTATGAAATCATTGAGAGTTGGAAAAGACTCATATACACCGTTCTGGATGCGTTTCGACCACAAGTCGATTTTTTTAATCATTGCTTCTATTTTATCTTCAACTTTAAATATATTTACAACAGTACCTTGCAGGCTCAAATTAAGTTCGTTCAATTTTGTAAAAATATCAGTCAAGTAAGCCACCTTAGCTAACCAGATAAAATCATTGAAACATTCGGTCAGTTCAAAATGCGCATCTATTAAAAACAATCGTATTTCATCTCGAAGCTCAAAAAGGCGAATGAGTACTTTCCCGCGGGACAACCAACGTACATCTGTATGTAATAATAAATGTGTATGTTGACTACCCATTTCCTCACACAAAATTTTAAAAACTCTGGAATTAAGTGGACGAGCCTTAATGAAATTGACAATTTTAACTACTTCGTCTAATGTTCTTTTCAAATCTGGTGACATATTTTTGGCTGCTAATGATTCTCTGTGAATGCAGCAATGATTCCAAACAACCTGAGGCGCAACATTTTTAATAAGAGCAATCAATCCAGTTCTTGTACCTGACATTGCACGAGCACCATCAGTGCAAATTCCAACACATTTTGGCCACTCTATTTCATTTTCGGTTATAAAATTATTCAAACTGTTAAATATGTCATTAGCTGTCGTTCGTGAAGGTAGTGAATCACAAAACAATACATCTTCTTGTATTTGATTTTCAAACTCATATCTAATGAAAGCTAACAAATTGGCATTATTAGTGACATCAGTACTTTCATCCAATTGTAATGAGTAATAGTGACTTTTGCGCACTCTCGATATTAATTCTTCTTTTATATTACATGACATGTCTTCAATCCTATTCTTAACCGTATCATTTGATAATGAAATCAAATTTATATCGTTTGCTGCTTTAGTTCCTAACATTATATTTGTAATTACTTTTGTAGCAGGAAGAATTAATTGCTCTGCTATATTATGCGGCTTTCCTGCTTTAGCAATAAGTAGAGCTACTTCATATGATGCCATTACTGCTTTCTTACTCATACCACCAGATCCCGTCTTTACCATCAATTTCTGACTTGAATTAAGTTCTTCTTTTTTCATTTTAAAAAATTCGATAGACTTACTAACATGCTCGCTGTGCTTTGTTTGTAAATGACGTCTGAGATTAGCAGGTTTCATACTTTCATTGGATAAACTTTCCTGACATAGAACGCAGACTGGTCTTTCCACATCATTGTTGCAAATATAAGTAAATCCAAATGATAAATAATCATCCGAATATTTTCTAGTTTTGCGTTTCTTGGTAGAGTTTGCTGTTGATGCCTCATCATCTGATTCTTTCCGTTTCTGTGTTGAACCAGTTTGTAGCCAACGATCCATTTTATGGAGTAATTTATTAACATTGAACTACAATAATATAAATATAATATAAATATAATATAAATATAACGAATTATTATTTACTAGCTATGTTTTAATATGATTTTAAATGAATGTTTTAATATCATTTTAAATGAATGTTTTAAATCATTTTAATAAATGTTTTAAATAATTTTAAATAAATGATTTAATATCATTTTAAATGAATATTAATTTATATAATAAATATATTTCGTAATTTGATTCTAAAATATTATTAATTTCGTAATTTGATTCTAAAATATTATTAATTTCGTAATTTGACTCTAAAATATTATTAAAATAAATATTTTTTATTCATAAAACTAACTTATACTTACTCTCAAAAACAGCCTTTCTGGGAAATTGCAAAATGTGTTTAGTGTTTTTATAAAATAATGATCATGCAAATTACACTAAAAATTAAAAAAAATTATTAGCTATAATAAACTATTATTAGCTATAATTTAATTATAATTAATTAAATTAATAAAAATAATTTAAAGATACAACTCGTTGAGAAATGAACTTATAATTAACATTAATAAAAATAATTTAAAGATACAACTCGTTGAGAAATGAACTTATAATTAACATTTGCTTTAAAACTGTTTAAAACCCCAGAGTGGACGCTGACAATTTGGGTTTTTCCGGGTAAGACTGTCCCCTCCCCTGGTTTTCCCCAATAACAAAGTGAAAGAAAATTCCCTTATATGCCTCCCCTTCCGAGCCCCTAAGAGGGGTTATTTTAAAGGAACAATCGAAAAATGATTTTAAATGAATGAATGGATGAAAATTCAAATTTTATATATAGTTTTTTATATATGTTTATTTATTCACAAAAAATTAATTGACATAATTATCAATTTAATAAAATAAAATAGTATTATTAATAGTATTAAATTATAGCCGTAATTCTCTAGGAGGATATAGTTAAACAATGAACTTTAAATATTTATATATGTATATATTTTTACGATGATTTTTTTCCGAGGACCGCGGACCCCCAGTAAAGGCTTCGCGGACCCCCAGGGGTCCGCGGACCACAGTTTAAGAACCACTGATCTAGTATAATGAAATTTGGTATACTACTTATTCAAAATTCGTAGTTTTCTATCAACTTTTGAGAAATGTAGCTCAAACCGGAAGAGGGTCATTACCTAAAACGCTTTGATTTTTTTTCTCTAAAGTGACCGTAAAAATAAAGATATATGTTTGATAGTTTTCCACATGATTAAAAATTGTATAAAACTGCTATATATAGAATTTCAGCTTGATTGAATCGCTGAAAGTACCGGAATTAAATTTTTAAATTTTTTAACACGTTGACTGCCAATCACGCTCCAGCACGTGACGTGGTTTCATCAACAAAGAGTCACGCGCTGATTTAATAAATATTAATTATTAATTTTAATTTATAAATGAATTAATTCAATTTAATTTAAATATAATATGGTATATGTTATTCAAATTTGCGAGATAATCGAGTTGAGTTGAGACATTCCATATTTTTTTTGTTGATATCCGCCCAGTCTTTCTCTACTTTGTCGCTAAAATTAACGGTCACTCCAAGTGGGGTAAAAACCAAATGAAAACAATTACATTATTTTGCTGATTTTCAAACCAAGTGACCGGCAATAGGAAAAAAAAGACACCCACCTTTCTAAAAAGACGAGTCCTAAAGTCAGTCCTGCCCGAGACTAATTATATTCGTAGTGTATATATTTCTTTTGTAAATACAAATATTAATAAGAGATTGTCTTACTTTCTTCCCCTTCTTCTATAAATTTATTATTAATAATCTTTCCTCTCTTTTTCCTCTATTTTTTCCTGATTTCCTTCCTTTTGATAATTTAAAAAAAAATTAGCTGGCGCTCAACAGACTTTCTTTTCATTTTCCGTTTCCTCCTTCTACCGTGAAACTCGTTGGCGACCGCTCTTCTTAATCTACTTAATATTTTTACCGACCGACGATAGGAAGGGAAGGTATTTTTGTCACACCAAATTTCACATGTGGAAATTTTTACATATCACCACCAATCATGCATTTTGTTAACAGAAAAAAGTATTTTTAGCATGAGGTCTGTCCGTCCGTCTGTCCGTCCGTCCGTCCGTATAGATATAGATATAGATGTGTACAGCTTTTGAACGGATCAACGGATTTTGATGAAATTATATTTACTTAATGCATCAGTATGATGAATGGATCAACTTTTGGTGTATATCAGGAAATCGAAAGTAGTAGTTTCTAAAGTAATTAATTAATTTTATATTCATTGTCGGAAATTTTTCACCTAAAATATAGTAGTAATTATTAATTGAGTAATTAAACTAAAAATAAAAACCAAGATAATATAATTTAGTTATTTTAATTTAAATTTTAAAAATATTATTTTTTTGATACTTTATATATATATATATACATATATAATGTTGTTTGGAAATTATTTTTTTTTCAAATCGTCGGTCGGTTCTGTGCCTGGCCACAGCTCATATTTTTTTATATTCTATGAATCAATATATTTTTCTCGCATTTATATTACATAAATTCTTGAAAATAAGTTGGATTATTTAAATATAACAACAAAATAACTTTATTATATATTTGCGTTTAATTGACAAATGTAATTAATTCACTTGGACTTTGTTCACCATGTCATGTGTCTTTCGTTGTACACTTCAATTAAACTCAACGAACTTGAATGAATGAAGAAAAACATTGCCACACCCGAGTTAGAAACAATTAATAAGTTGATGTCCTTTTCCCTCTCGAGCTATTTACTCAAACACAAACAAGAATAAAGAAAAACAATCGAGTACAAATTTGATTGGTTAGCTACTTTTTTTTTGTCTCAAGTTGTTTTTATCTAAACCACCGCTTCTTCTATCATCTATGAATAATTTATTTGTCATTAATAGGTTAAGAATTGGTTCTATCAACCATAAAACTTTTTATTGTCTGGGTACTGCAAAAGATAGATAAGGGAAAGTATAATATTAATTGAGATAAGGAATAAAGACTAGGATTGAATTCAAATCTTCAGTTACTACAAATTCAACTATAAAATAGAGACAAATTATGAGATATTTGTCAAAATAAATATTTTAATTCATTCATTTATTATTTATTTATTTCTTAGTAATAAATGCCTTTTCAGAATGAACTTATTAATTGTGAATAGTTTTTACCTAAACTTTATTTAACTTACTATCTTAACTTACTATCTTACTTTAACTTACTATGTTCAGGTGTTGTTGAAATATTTATTGGACATTTTGCATATTTACTTGTGCCTGATGGCTATACATGAATAAATCATCACATTTATCAAAATATTGATTAATTAATGAGAATTGATTGGTTAATTTATTTATTAAGAATAGATGTATACAGCCTGAACGGCTCAACGGATTTTGATGAAATTTGGTATATTTACTTAATGCATCAGTGGGATGAATTGATCAACTTTTGGTGCAAATCCGGAAACCGGAAGTGGTAGTATTAGCGATCGACGATATGAAGGGAAGGGTTATTTTCACACCAAATTTCACATGAGGAGATTTTTCTATATATCACCACGAATCATGCACTTTGTATTGGTTTTATCATTAAAAATCATATTTAAAAATCATATTTATTAGTTTTTTCTTGATTTAAAATTATATGACGTCATCCAGCCATTCATGACGTCACAGCCTGGTCTTGCATATATATTATAAATAAAATAAAATTAAAAATGTTTATATTTATTATTTATGTATCCATATCTGTTTTTTATTACATTAATAGATATATTAAAATTATTTGAAATTATTTATGTAGCTGGAAATTAATTTAGTTCAAAACGTCGGTCGGTTCGGACCTGGCCACAGGTCAACTTATTTTAAATTAAATACAAGATCCAGTCTGGTCTCATAAATATTCTCAAATAATATTCAAACCTTATGAGCTCCTTATATAATATAAAATTAATTAAAAAATTGAAGAAAAATCTATTAAAATCTTATTATATGTATTTATTATTTTATTAGTGAATAAATAGTTTGGGGGCTCAGTCTTACGATTTGGGTTTAAGTCCCAAACGTGGAAGTCTATGGGAACGAGATCCATTCAATCTACGCGATCATATTTGGAATAACAAGTGTGACCTCTCACAAAAAAATCATGATCTAGGATGAGAGGATCCGTTTTACTGATCATACAACATCTCTACTCTGCTTAGACTGCTACCGACTTGACATAAAATGTTCTAAAGTCAAAAGTTTTTTGTTTATTACTGAATAATTAAGTCAATAGATTATTTTGTCTTAAATTTTAATATTAATTTATAGTATTTAAACGACTTATTTTGATTGTTCCATGTGCACTCTAATTTCTTTATTTTCTTCTAATTGATTTTTTTTTTATTTCAGTTAAAAACAACGCAACCCGGCAACGGAAACTAAATTGGCATAAATATTAACCACATTTCAAATCAAAATAAATATTATTATTTATATCTAATAATGAATTATCTCAGTACGCTATTTAATAAGTGACCATATTTTTAATTAAAATATCGTATGAATATGTCGACTCTAAAAATCTTTAGGATAATAAACATTTATCATTGACAATTACAAACAGCCCAATGGAAATCCATTTTAGTAAGGCGACCTTTTAGTTAAGCTATTAAATGTTCTCAATCTGATTACAGGTACCTTAATTAATCATGTTTCGGTGTAGAATAATTTGAAATCACATCCGATGGTGAATTAAATATAGGAAAGTATTCGAATTCAAAAATTGAATTTACAATTCTAATTTTGAAAAAGTATTTATACTTAATTTATATTTTATTATCATATAATTTTTAGAAACCTGCCTTTAATTGGATAAGAAAATATTTCTAATTTAATCTTCAATGTATTTATTAGTAATTTTCTATTATTATTATTTTTTCTACTTGATAATTCTTTTTTTGATCTCCTATTTTAAAACATTCTTAGAAAGTATTAGAAAAATTAATTTTCTTTTTCTCTTATAAATTTGAAATATTAATTTTATTTTAATATTTTAATATTGTCTGTTCGAAAAAAAATAGTTTAAAAGATTTACTTTTCTTATAAATCAAGATAATTTATTAAAAATTATTTCTATATATATATATATATATATTTATTTATATCTTCTCTTGTTATATTAGCAAAAATTGTATATATACTTACTATATATTTGTATTTTTGAAATATTAAACCGGTCTAAATTTTTTTTTTTTAAATTCACACCATAGATAATTTTTATAAAGAAAAATCGATCTGTATTGGTTTCAGCCTCAGGAAAAATCATCTTTGTTAGTTTTTTCTTAATTTAAAATAAGAATTTTAATAATACAAAAAATGGCGCCGGGCAATGCCAGACAGCGCTTCCTTAAATACAAATATTATAAATAAAATAAAATTAAATATTATTTTAATAATGACATTACTAAATATATATTATATAACGTAAGAGAGAGAGAGAGATAGAAACATGGAATCAGTCATGATTCTACAAATATCTACAAATATCTACAAACATATGGAAGCTGGGTCAATATTCCATAGATTAATTGCACAAATATTCTTTGTAGTTATAATATCATAAAATTTCAAATAATAATAATAATGTGTAACAATATAGAAAAAAACAACTTAAGAGTAAATATAAAAGTCCTTAATTTTAAGAAGCCCTTGGAAAAACCTTTAAAAGGTTATACGTTTGAAAAATTGTCGAGAGATTAATATTACTAATACCGTTTTAGATAAAATAATTATCAAATATTTATAAAATTATAAAATTCACCGTATTGTATTTAATATGTAAATTAGGTTTGTTGATTGAAAATTATTTGATAAGTTATTGGTGTTATTTATTCACCTCCTACCCTCTCGGACAGTGTCTCTTTGATTTGTGACCCATATTAATATAGCATGTCATTTTTGACAAAGATTGAGGGTTCCTGAAGACAGGTTCAACATTATGAAATGATTTCCCTCTTTGAGCGGAGATAAAATTTACAGGCCAAACGGAATGGCACGAACATTTCCATATTCTTTAGAATTCTTTTGAAGAATAAAAACAACCATTGTAATATAAACACTCATATATATATATTTGGATGAGAATATGAAATTTTTCTCATAAATTGATATAAAGGGAAGATGTAACAAAAATATCTAATATGAAAATTTATATATATATATATATATATATATATATATATAAAATTGTATATATAAATTAATTGTACTATGTTTTGTATATTATTTTGGGTAATTATCCTTTACACCCTTCTGATTTTGGCCCTTTTTTGAATTATAATTGATTAGCATTAGAAACTCAAAATTTATAAAATTTATAATATCTAAAATAATGTTTATGGTAAAAAATGTTGTGTGGTAATACAATATATTTATTGTATATATTATAATTTCTTTTTTATAGAAAGATATTAGATAAATTTTTTTCTTTTGACTGAAGTTTGATAAATTAAGATTTCAATTTACATAATTTACTTGATAAGATAATATTTTCCTTGTGTATGCGTATCTATCTCTGTGACGTTATCTAACTCAAAAAAGTTCTTGATCCTAACCACCACATTTCCCAATTAACACATCTCACCTACCTCTATCCAATATTCACTATTCTTCAAATACTCTTTTTCTTATTAAATACTCCTAGATGGTATATGAATATGATAATTGACTGATCTTTCACTTTTTTTTTGGTAATTATTCAATCGAGTTATTATGACATGGATTTGGATAAAACTTTACCAGTAGGTTCCTTTTTTAATTTCAAATAAACTTTTCTTATGTAATTTTTGCGGATAGTTTCTAGTTTACGAGATAAAAATTATTAAAATTTGCATATAAATTCATTGATATTCTATTTAGATACCATGTTTTATTATTCGACCACCAGAGGCTCCACTAATTTTCGATTTTTATATGTTCGGTTTGGATTTATGAAAATTAAAAAAATAATTAATTAAATAATTTTCCCAGTGGCGCAACCAGAATTTGCTCCTGGGGGGGGTTTTGACTAGCCGCTCCACCTTCCTATGCCCCCCCCCCCCCCGGGCTCACTCAAAGACAAATTTTCATTAAGATTTTTTTTTTTATATTAAATATTTAAAAAAGTTTTGTAAATGAAACACTGATTTTACAAAATCTGGCAAACTTTGTATTTTATTTACTCGTATTTGTTACGGTAAAAGTAGATATTGTGGCAAATGTACACATTTTCCGGTAAATGTGCACATTAGCCTCCTCATTTGGGTAATGTGCATTCAACTAACATTTACAATTTCAAATAAGGGAAATTTACATTGAAATCACAATGACCATGTCGTTTTGGTAAATGTGAGCATAGATTACTAATTAATGCCATAGTATACTGATATAATTTAAGATATTTAGAGAAATAAGACTCAGGTAAGTTAAAATTTTAATTTTTCTACAAAAAAATATTTTTTAGTTAGAATTTTTGAAAAACAATGGAACAAAAAGAAAAATTTAAAAACCAACTAGAACAGATAGTATCACAAAAAACAAAAATATTGTATATGTACATATACATTATATTCAGTTCACATATATCTAACTTTTTGGGAAATGTACACATTTTCCGGTAAATGTGTACATTTCCCAAGAGTGTACATTTACCGTAACATATTCACAGTTTTAGAAAGAAAATATTTTTTTCCAGCTATAAGTAAACCATTTTAGCTTTCCTCATGAAATAAGGATAGCTTTTACGATGATCGGAAAATTTTTGCTCCGAGATTCTTCGAGATTTCCACTTTTCAGACGGTTCTGAATCCAAACTTGCAAAAAAAAATTTTGATCCGGCCGGCCGTTCGTTACCAAAATTAAGTCTAAACGAAATGAGATATTATCTTGGGATTTGATATTTAGATGTTTTTTTTTGGAATGATGGGCGGGGATTGGATTGTTTTTGGACAAGATGGGACCATAAGTAATGCTAGTTTAAAGAGGTGTCAAAACACATTTTATTGAATTTCTTTATAAATTCCGATTTTTATGAGAATTATCATATCATATTAAATTTATAGGAAATCGCATTTACTAAAAGTTTCATTATATTCATTTTTACCTAAACTTAATAATAAAGGAGTTATTTATAATAAACTACTTTAAGATGTCGAAAGCTTTTCGTCCGCCCGTAGTGGTAGGATAATTTGAAAAAATTAAACTTAAGAAAATTTAGAAAAAAAAAGATTTTATGTGTGGGAACTGAAGCTCCCGAATCCCCCCCCCTGCCTCTTCTCTGGCTACGTGAAAAAATGAAATTTGATTTTAACCCATTGGTGACCAGATATCATGTAGATAAATATAGAAAAAAATATTTTTGAAAGGGTTTTTGGTGTATAAAAATAAATGTTCCCATTTGGGAACGCTGGCTCTACAAATGGGTTAATATATATAAACAAATAAAAAAAATTAACCTTTTCAGTTGTGAAATCAACTATTTCTTTATTGTCTTCTTCGCTATTGCTATTAACACAATCTGTTGTTTCTGAAGGTCCAGCTTCACTATCTAATTCTTAAATGGAAAAGTATTTAAGAATTAATTCACTAATTTAAAAAAAAATTTTAAATCTTACCTTTCTTGTTTTTCTTATTTTGAAAAAAATCTGAAATTAGTCTTCGCTTCATAATCTTTATGAAATTAGCAATTAATGTATGTAGCAATGTGGAAGGGGTTGAATTGGTGTCTAGGGTAAATGTTCTCGATAGAGCAACTTCTTGTTTGCGAATTTCTATAAAATGGTTTATTTACAAATGCCCTACCCGTTGTGGTGGAGAAGGGGGGAGACTTTCTCCTGGACGTCACCAAAGGCCCTGTGGGGGTGAGGGCCTGCGTTTCCGCTATCCCTCTGTTAAATTTTACAACCAGGGATAAGGAAGTGGAGTGAGGAGCTCGAAACATCCCTTGACCTCGGTATCAATTTCCACATGTATTAATAAAAAAAAACTTTTTTATACAGCAATTATTATTTTTTTTCTCTCCTGGGGGGGGGGTTTTAACCCCCAAAACCCCCCCCCCTGGTTGCGCCACTGATTTTCCTATATTCAAACCGAAATTAGCAAAACCGAAAATTAGTGAATAAGTGAATAATTAGTGAATTAGTCAATAAAATATTACTTAATGGCACATTTCGAGGTTCATAACCAGCTCATCTGTCAAACTTAAAAATCTTTATTTATCTCGTAAACTAGAAGCGACCCGCAAAAATTGCATAAGAAAAGTTTCTTTGGAATTAAAAAAGGAACCCACTGGTAAAATTTTGTCCAAATCCATGTCCTACTCGATTGAATAATTACCCTTTTTTCTTACAGATATGTATAGGCATAATCATTTTTACAAGATATTTAAATCGTTTTAAATTATAACTATTTGTAATGTAAACCTTTTGTTTAATGATAGACAGGTGATGAGGGTTCAATTTCCTAGAAACCCTGTCAGTATATTTGAGCAGGATGCGAGTATCATAGACTCTGTTATTTTGGTCATTAAAATCAACAACAAACAATATCTAATTGTTTACTCAACCAAAGGGCAAGTTAAGTCTAGTTTGATGGGATAGCTGTCAATTATGGAATCTGATTCATAAACAGTCTGAGCAATCGATATTTTCACTTTATTATAGTAGTAATTTATTTTCGAAATTATATTGTAAAAAATTTGAAGATTCAGCTATATGGTCAATTCACAGTCGATATCTAATTTATTTTCTCAAAAATCAATTTCTCACTCTTTTAAACTACAGATTAAAATTCACCGGGTTATACTTTCAATTTCAAACCCAAACTAAATAACGTAGTTTTTCCAAATTTGTGCAGTAGTTTATTAATAGAAGACAATTGAAGGAAACAATGATGTATTTAAAGTAACTACATTTGAAATTCTAAAAGTCACTGACTTATCAAGATGTCTCCTATAATAGGTTATAGGGGCTCGCGCGTATATTGTGTAGTGTAATCGTTAAGTTATCTAGAGATTTTTGATTGCTCATCGTTTTACATAAAATGGATTCATATCAATATTTATAGAAGACACAGTAAAGTACAGATTGATAAATTAATTATTATATATACAAGAGCAGATAAATATTTTTGAATGAAACACAGGTTTATGGATAAAAAATTATTTTATTTTTCAATATAGTCTCTTTTGAGCTCTTTACACCTCTTCCAACGTTTCTCCAATTTTTTATCCCTTCTAAGAAATGAAATTTGTCGAGGACATCAAAATAGGTATTTGTTTGTGAGAGGATTTCATCGTTAGAGTCGAATCTCTTTCCGCCGAGCCATTACTTCAGGTTTATAAACAAAAAATAGTCACTCGAGGCTAAATCCGGAGAATAGAGGGGATGAAGGAGCAATTCGTATTCATGGATTTTCATCGAAGTTCACTTTTTTCCATTTTCTTCTCTAATTACGAGAGGTAATCTGCTATTAATTGATATCCAACGTAAACTAAAAGACCCAGCTGGTTCAAATGTCGACAGGAGTCAGCTGATAGTTGCCTGCTGACAAGGCAGTGTTGCCATTTGATTTAAGAAACGGGAAATTCAAAAAGTCTAAACAATAATAATGAATTTATCAATCATTCATGTAAAATCAGCCTTTTTCCTTTTTGTATATCATCCAAAATTCACCTTAGATATCATTTCTATTTTACTGCATTTTCGAATATCTAATGAGCTCGCAATGCATTATTTGGCACCAAAGCAAGGCACGACGTCACGATTTAAACCCTGAGTTGCGTTCTTTGTTGCCTAATGACAAGTCACTAAGCCTATTTCCGGGTCCTTTTCAGGACCTGATTATATCCACAAAAGCCCTTTTCATGGCAAACATTAACATATCAACATTAAAGTGATATTTAATACATGCATATATATCGCCAAATCTTATGTAGAATTGCATAACCACCAGTTATAATTAATTTATTGTATTTAATCTAGAAATACAGAATTAGAAAATAATTGACAATCTATATATTTATTACCAATCACACGTGATTAAATCTACTTTATTTTATGAGTATTTTATTTGAATACTTACTAAATTATGTTGTCCATTTGATTATAGAATATATAAATAATATCCATTATCGATTCGATTTCTACTTGAACAGGGCTTGTAATTCACCTCGATTTGATAGCTCTCTTTATATTTTACTTTATATATCAAAATGTGTTTTAGATAATGTTTAACATATATCACCGATAATAATAAAATAGCAAACGGCATTTATTCTTCTTTTCATTTGAAATATATATTATACTAGGATGGCTATTGATTTGTGAGATCTTGATCATTTAACTTTCAATAATAAATATTTATTGCCGGATAAATTTATGCAAAAAAAAAAAATTTTAAAAAATAAATAAATAAATAATTTTTATATAAATGGATTCGGTGGTGAGATATATTGGTATGATTTAACAATTAATAATTAGCCTCCGCTCGGTAATTTAAAATAAGCTGGAGTGTCTCCACTCGACTATCTCGCAATTTGAATTGATTAAATAACATAATATATTATATTTAAATTAAATTTAATTAATTAATTATAAATTATAAATAATAAATATTAAACCAGCGCATGTTTGGCTTTTTATTGATGGCACCATGGCACGTGTTGGCGCGTGAGTTTGCAGTTTTAAAAAATTAATTCTGATATTTTCAGCGAGTCAATCAAGCTGAAATTCTATATATAGCAGTTTTATACAATTATTAATCATGTGAAAAATTATCAAACATATATTTTTATTTTTACGGTCACTTTAGAGGAAAAAAAATCAAAACGTTGTAGGTAATGACCCTCTTCCGGTTGAGCTACATTTCTCAAAAGTTGATAGAAAACTATGAATTTTGAATAATGCTCATGTACCAAATTGCATCATTCTAGCTCAAACCGTTTTTGCGCAATCTTGTCTACATACATACACACACACACACAGACATTTTTCTCAACCTTAGTGAAAATGATTCAGGTACCTTCAAAACGTATAAAAACATCAAAATCTCAACATCGAAAATTTTCGTGATCGCAATACTATCTCTGGCGAGATAGTAAAAATGATTCCTTATTATTGTTTTTTTTCCCTAAAATATGCAAATTAATTAAAATAATTTGATTTTCATTTCAAGATGAAAAATATATTCAAATTTATTTGATAAAATAAAATATTTGATCCTATATTATATTTATATACGAGGGTCATTCAACAAGTACTTAGTCTCACCGCTTGATGGATAGATATAACATATGCAATAATAATATATAATTAATTTACTAATTAATTTAAAACATATTTTAAGTAAGAACACACAGCCCTTAAAAATACCTATTAATGCACAGAAAGACAGAAGTATGGCCTGTGATATAACATAATATATATTTCGTAATTTTATTTTAAGCTATGACACACAACGGACAGACGGACGGACAGAAGAAAATACTAAAAGTAGTTTTTTCTATTAACAAAATGGATGGTTCGTGGAGATATAAGAAGTTTGTTTATAGAGATACCAATTGGGAAAAGAGTGCTGGTTAGATCAACGATGAAATAGTATGATAATATAAAAGTAATTAGGAGGGAATTAGGAAAGAATAGTAATTTAATAAGGTTGGCTTGGGATATGGATAATTGGATTCATGTGACTTAAGCTATCGATTTCAGTAGTTTATTTATAGTGATACCAATTGGAAGAATTTTATGGGTAAATAATATAGAAGTAAATATAAAGAAAGAATATGAATTGGATAGAAATGAAATGAGATAGAAATTCTTGGATTCATTGAATTTCTCAGCTTTCAAATTCAGTAGTTTGTTTATAAAAAGTACCTGGTTCACCGAGCAGCCGCTCAAATAATTTAAATTTAAAAGAAAATAAATTAAAAAAAAATATATAGACGGACACACAACGGACAGACAGACGGAGAGCCATGATGTTAAAAATACTTTTTTTTATTAACAAAATGGATGATTCGTGGAGATATGTATAAAATTCCACACGTGAAATTTGGTGTGAAAACATACTTTCCCTTCCTCGGTCGGTAAAAAAAATGTAATTTGTCGACAGCAGCGCCATCTAACAATTATAAGAGTAAAAACACATAAGGATTCCGGAAGTCAAATTTCCCTGTCACCCACCTGATTGCTACGTATCTTAGAGACTAATATTTGGTTGTTATTTTAATTGTATATCCAAATTTAAAACGTTTATATCACAGACCATCTGGTTATATTACTTATTACTTAATATATATTTTATAATAGATAATTCATTAATCAATTAATCAATTAAAAATGGATGTTTATTCACAAGAAGACACAAAATATCCAATATATATAGGTTAGTTTTTATTTCTATGTTTTTTTCATCAAAAGTTAATGTCACTAAAATTATTTTTTTTAATATTATTTGTAATGATATTATTCCTAAAATTGAATTATAAAATACATAGATATTAGATATATAAAAATATAATGATTTAAAATAACGAAAACAATTCTTTTTTTTAGGTCCTCTATATCCTTGTGTATATTGTCATACCAATTTTATAAGTGAGGAATTTTTATCTAAACATCTAAGTAAATGTTTTCATAAAAAAATATTTTCCATTTTAAAAAATGATGTAAAACTCAAAAAGGATACAGAGAAATATTTAGACGAAAAAGTTAAAGAAGAAACTGATTCAATCCATACACGAGACAATTGGTTTGAATGTAATTATTGTAAAAAGGAATTTAATGATAAATCAAATTTAAATAAACATTTATTAATTCATACAGGAGAAAAACCTTTTGAATGTGATTATTGTAAAAAGAAATTTAATTGGAAATCTTATTTAGATCGACATTTATTAATTCATACAGGAGAAAAACATTTTGAATGTAATTATTGTGAAAAGAAATTTAATCAGAAATCAGCTTTAAATAAACATTTATTAATTCATACGGAAGAAAAACCTTTTGAATGTAATTATTGTAAAAAGGAATTTAATGATAAATCAAATTTAAATAGACATTTATTAATTCATACAGGAGAAAAACCTTTTGAATGTGATTATTGTAAAAAGAAATTTAATGGGAAATCTTATTTAGATCGACATTTATTAATTCATACAGGAGAAAAACATTTTGAATGTAATTATTGTAAAAAGAAATTTTATATGAAATCAAATTTAAATCAACATTTATTAATTCATACGGGAGAAAAACCTTTTAAATGTAATTATTGTAAAAAGATATTTAATCAGAAATCAATTTTAAAAAGACATTTATTAATTCATACAGGAGAAAAACCTTTTAAATGTAATTCTTGTGAAAAGAAATTTAATGGGAAATCTTATTTAGATCGACATTTATTAATTCATACAGGAGAAAAACATTTTGAATGTAATTATTGTAAAAAGAAATTTTATATGAAATCAAATTTAAATCAACATTTATTAATTCATACAGGAGAAAAACATTTTGAATGTAATTATTGTAAAAAGAAATTTTATATGAAATCAAATTTAAATCAACATTTATTAATTCATACGGGAAAAAAACCCTTTAAATGTAATTATTGTAAAAAGATATTTAATCAGAAATCAATTTTAAAAAGACATTTATTAATTCATACAGGAGAAAAACCTTTTGAATGTAATTATTGTCAAAAGAAATTTAATCAGAAATCATCATTAAAATTACATTTACTAATTCATACAGGAGAAACCCCTTTTGAATGTAATTATTGTCAAAAGAAATTTAATCACAATTCAGGTTTAAATACACATTTATTAATTCATTCAGGAGAAAAACCTTTTGAATGTAATTATTGTAAAAAGGAATTTAATGATAAATCAAATTTAAAAACACATTTATTAATACATAATTTTAAATAATGTTTGAAAAATAGGCTTAATAATGAAAACAAGATTTTCTTTAAATATAGATTATATAATTTAAAGCACAAATTGTAATTTAAATCAATAAAAATTTGATTTATTTAACTTAGCATTTATATTTACTATTTTATTTCTTCTATTAATATATACATTATTACTAAATATCGATTACATTTAAGAATCCTATCATTTTATTATCCATATTTTAATTTATTTATTATTTATTTATACAAATCTGAAATATGTCTATGATTCTTTCATTTTACTAATCTATAATTGTAAATAAAATAACAACATCAAGCACATGTTTAATGTTTAGAGCAGATTTTCACAGGACTTCTTGATGTATGTCATAAGTAATGAAGAAACACAACTTCGTTTCCAGGAAATGCTTCGTTAAATATGCCTGCTAAACCAGATTTCGTCTCTTTCATATTTGGTGCTCCCTCAGTAGTAATGTTACAAATACTAGTCAAAGGTACTTTCAAAGATGATAGTTTCTTGAAATTAATGAAAAATGTCTGATCCTTTTGTTGCTTTCTTTGATGAACGCATGCCAGCTCACTCTTCAGTAACACAAAAGTTGTCATCAATACTTCTTATAAATATCGGTATCTGAGCTGTGACATTTATGTCCGTGCTTTCATCCAACGCAAAAGAACAGAATTTAAACTTGGTTTATTTTGACTCCAGTTGTGAGTTGTCAGTTAATATTAGATGCGATAATACAGTTCTTAAAATGCAATGAGAAGGAAACCGTTATTCTGTTTTAGCTAGGCAGAAAATATATTTTGCCTAATTGTGTAATGTAGGTGTTATTCAAAATCCTTTTGAGGGCCAGAAAGGGCCGCACTTGGCCCGCGGGCCGTACTTTGCCCATGAGTGGATTAGATAATAATAATAATAATCAAATGAAAATAAACATTTTACTCTCATTCTTGTACTAAATTAATTTTAAATTTACATGCTGATAAGGGATTTTTATTAAAATTTTGAAATAATTGGTGGAAAAGAAAATTAAGAGTCCATAGAAATTAATAAACATCCCAACAACATCAACAAAGATGTATATAGGCTTAATAAGATGTGGAACATAGTTTCAGATAAATACAATTTGTCAAATTGAATGTCAAATGTAATTGATCTATTATATATATATATATATATCTTGATTATAAATAATTGTGTACTATCTATATAGTAAAACTTATCGTAACATCATCTTCTTGTTTGTACACACTTGCTTTGATAGTGATGACTGACTTAATGATGATATTTGAAAATTGACGGTAAAATTAGTTCCTAACTTACACTGTAGTTGGTGCTTATGTCACTGGATATAAAAGTTGGTAACAATCATTGTGAGCAACCCAGTATCACAACCCAGTATCACCTCAATGGGACCGGTGTAACTCGAACACCAGATGGCGTTACAGGAAAACGGTTGACTCTTCAGGCGCCCAATATATGGCACCGCAAAAAAATGACCAAAAATCACCCCCTCCCACAGGCCTTCCGAATTCCCTGCAATTATTTGAATATCAAACAGGACATACCATCCGTGCACAGAGTATCCGTACACATAATATTCGAAACAAACCCAGCAATTCTTGACTAATTTTTATTTTTCACTTAACACTATTTAACTTATGAAGTTATATTATTTATTATTTGATAAATATAAATATAAATTTTATTTAACATTTAACACAAATAAAATTGAAAAATTTATTATAAATTGTTTGATAAATAATTTAAATTACATTGTAACAAATCAAATATCAAAGTTAAATTATTTAATATTTGATAAATAAATACAAATTTCACAGCAATATAGAAATTCACAATAAGCACTATTAAATCAAATATATTCACGTACTCCTCTCAGTATATCTTTTATAGTTTTTCACATGTTTAAAAATTGCATAAAACTGCTATATATAGAATTTCAGCTTGGTTGAATCGCTAAAAGTACCGGAATTAATTTTTTAGGATGTTGACTAACAATCACGCGCCAGCATGTGACCAGATGCCCTCAACAAAGAGCCAAACTCGCACTGGTTTAATAAATACTATTTATTAATTTTAATTTATAATTTCATTTAAATATAATATATATGTGTTAATTTATCTAATTGGAATTTGCATGATAGCCGACCGGAGACATCCCACATTTTTTTCATTTATAAATTTACCCAAATGTTCGTAAATCAGTTGTGTGATAAACTTAGATGATTAAAAATGCGTTGGATTAATTATTCTTAGTTAATCAATGATTTATGGATTTCTTGTGATCTTTTTAAATAGTATCTTTTTGGAAATAGAAATGATTATTTATTTATTTATTTATAAATTTCCTTCTCACTAAGAACAATTCGTATGTGTTTCTCTCGTTTCAAATATTGACATTGAAGAAAATTTTTATTCCATACATATTAAATATTAACAAGAACATTATTCGTTTATTTTATTTATGTAAATTACATAAAAGTAGGTGGAGTTTTCTGTTAATTTAAAAATTATTTATTTGGATATAAAACAAAAATTTTTGAAAAAAGCATATTTGATTTCTGTAATACTAATTTTATATCTCAATAAATAATTTTTAAATTCCAAATATTCATTCAAAAAAAATTTAAAAATGCCTCCCTCGTCGGTCGGTAAAAACGCTCACACATGTCCAACCTGTCTGCCATTCCTGCCAGCACTAGAGCCGAAAAAAATAGCATTGAGTGATTTACTCTGTGTATGTATGCTCTGTGATTGTGAGTCTGTTCGCTTTAGGGACACGACATCAAAGGCTGAATATCGGCTAGGTATCGAAAAAGGTAGTATCGATTCTTCGATAGTATCGGACTCAAAAGTATTGGTATCAGAAAAAAAGCTTAATCCAGATAGACCTTTTTTTAGAACCAAATTGAAAAAATTTTGAAAAAACTACGCTGCGCTGAGCTGTGTACCATTCGATATTTTTGTCGATACCACCAGCTATGGGTATCGATGCTGTACTAGAATCGGAAGTTAAAGTATCGAGTACAAGAATCGATGGTATCGGAAGCAAAGTATCGATACTCCGATAGTATCGAAGTATCGTTAGTGTCCCTAAGTCCGATTATTTGGAGCAACCATACGGTCAGGGCCCCCAACTCGTTAGAAATCGGTGAAACCATTTTTTTTTTAATATGATGTCTCTATATGGCACCGCTAAGAGGCGCTGCAGGCGCATAACCGATAACTATGCATGCAAAAACCAGGTAAAAACACACACACAAGCCCGATTTTTTTTTCAATTAGTTACTGCCTGCACTCGCATGGCAGCGCCAAAAATTTTGTTTCAGCAAAGACAATAAAGTTTATAGATGGTCTGTGCATACGGTACTTGATAACGACTGCAGAATAAGCAGTCGAAACGTTGTACAAATCAATTATACAAATATGTGTGGTCATTTAATAAAAATCCCTTTAATAATTATTAAATAAACCACAGAAGTTTTAATAAATACATGATGATGAATGTTCAAACTTCACAAGATATTAAAAAATTATAATTCATATTGTGAGTCAAATTTTCAAATAAAACTTAATTTTAGAAATTTCCTCCTAGCGATTAGATTAGCAAAGGTATCTACTACACTTCGAAATATAATCTGTTGGTCTGTTTGACCACTTTACACTTCAATTATTTTCTATATTATTCGAGATAATCTTATCATTTGAAAATATTTAATTCAAGTTAAATTGGTTTAGATGGGAACTCAGTCGGAAATGGCACATTGCTTTTCAGGAGTAACCATCCAATGTTCTTGGAGGCTTTAGTTTAAAATCTATGTTCCGCTTCTAGGAAAGTTTGTTTCTATTCTATGTATTCCACCCAAGGCTCTCTCATCTAATATCTAATTGTATGAAGAAGCAAATAAATGAGTGAAAACATTTCTAAGATTAACTGCTTAGCTTATAAGCATATCAACGGTCTAATTGTGTTAAAATTCTTGGCTATTAAAATATTAATTTACGTAAAAGACCACAATAATGGTTTCTTTCATGTCGGAATATAAAAATAATTAATGATCCATTATAATTCATTCATTTTTGTTGTACAATTTTATTACAAATGAAATTTTTCTTTCTTTTTTTTTTATGTGAACATTTAAGGTATAATTAATGTAAATTTGAACTGACTTGGTAGGCATCAATAATGTATAAATTTAAATTAATATTCTTAAAAGAATATAAAAAAAAATTTTATAATCTTTGATATTTTGTATAATTGCTGGGGTTAAATAAAAAATAAGCTGGAGTGTCTCCACGAAACACAATCTGGCAAATTTGAATTGGATTGATGAACATATACCATATTATATTTAAATTAAATTTAATTAATTAAATTTTAAAATTAAAATTAATAAATAATATTTATTAAACCAGCGCGTGTTTGTTAATGGCACCACGTCGCGTGTTGGCGCGTGAGATTTGCAGTGTTAAAAAAATAATTCTGGTACTTTCAGCGATTCAATTAAGCTGAAATTCTATATATAGCAGTTTTATACAATTTTTAATCATGGGAAAAATTATCAAACCTATATCTTTATTTTTACGGTCAATTTAGAGGAAAAAAATTCAAAACGTTGTAGGTAATGTAGCTACATTTCATAAAAGTTGTTAGAAAACTACGAATTTTGAATAATGCCCGGGAACCAAATTTCATTATTCGAGCTCAAACCGTTTTTGCGTAATTTTGTCTACATACACACATACACACAGACATTCTATATATAGCAGTTTTATACAATTATTAATCATGTGAAAAATTATCAAATATATATCTTTATTTTTACGGTCAGTTTAGAAGAAAAAATAATGAAAACGTGGTAGGTAATGGTACTCTTCCGAATGAGCTACATTTCTCAAAACTATGAATTTTGAATAAAGCCCATGTACCAAATTTCATCATTCTAGCTCAAACCGTTTTTGCATAATCTTGGTTACATACATACACACACACAGACATTTTTCTCAACCTTAGTGAAAATGATTCAGGAACCTTCAAAACGTATAAAAAAATCAAAATCTCAACATCGAAAATTTTCGTGATCGCAATACTATCTCTTACGAGATAGTAATAAGCTGGAGTGTCTCAACTAAACTATCTCGCAAATTTGAATTGGATTAATTAACATATACCATATTATATTTAAATTAAATTTAATCAATTCATTTATAAATTAAAATTAATAAATAATATTTATTAAATCAACGCATGTTTGGCTCTTTGATGATGGCACCACGTCACGTGTTTTCGCGTGAATTGCTATGTTAAAAAATTAATTCTGTTACTTTCAGCGATTCAATCAAGCAGTTTTTTACAATTTTTAATCATGTGAAAAACTATCAAACATATATCTTTATTTTTACGATCACTTTAGAGCAATGATTCCCAAATTGGGCGCTACCGCCCCCTTGTGGGCGCTGGAGCAATCCAAAGGGGCGGTGATGGCCACAAGAGGCATTTAAGGAAAATTACTTTTATATTACTTTTCTTTTCTGTGATCAATAAATAGATACATAAATTCAATGTTTCTAATTTACATCATTATTTATAATATTTTACAAATAAGTACATTAAACTTACTGTTTAATTGTTATTAAAATTAAAAAAAGTTAATTTCCATGGGGGCGCTGTGTAAATTTATTTCTGGAAATGGGGCGCTTGTCCAAATAAGTTTGGGAACCACTGTTTTAGAGGAAAAAAAATGGAAAACATTCCGGTTGAGCTGCATTTCTCAAAAGTTGATAGAAAACTACGAATTATGAATGATTCTAGCTCAAACCGTTATTGCGTAATCTTGTCTACATACATACACACACACACACACAGGCATTTTTCTCAACCTTAATGAAAATTATTCAGGAACCTTCAAAACGTATAAAAACATTTAAATCTCGACATCGAAAATTTGCGTGATCGCAATACTATCTCGCCAGATGTATTGATCAACCTATCTATGATCTAAATATAAAATTTGGTGAAATTTGATTAAATATATTATAAGTTGAATGGATTTAGGGATGAGAGAAAATATTGGGAGAAGTTATCGTCTATTGCATTGCTGATTGTCTATCTTCCAGGAGAACTCATTGGAAATATTTATGTCAACGTGTTTACTGATAATACATGATACATTGATCATATAGTTTCTATTTAATATCTATAATTTTAGATTACTTAAATAAAATTTTACTCATAATCTATAAATTATATTATCATATTCAGATTTAAATATTTAATTTGATGAATAAATTTCAAATGTATATAATCTACCATTATACTTAATCATTAGAAGTTAATAAAACTGTTCTTCGTCTTACAGTATAGCATTATTTTATATGTTTTCATTAAATATTTCTATCAAATAATAATAAAAATTAATTTCCCAAGGAATTTCAAAAAATAATAATTTTAAAAAATAAATAGTACGATTTTAAGGAAGTGAATAATTTCAGGATATTTTTAAATAGAATTTATGATCTTATTTTTAAAAGATCAAATAATAAGTGAATGAAGGGATTTGTATAACGAGGAATTACATGACTTTCATGCATCTCCACACATAGTTAGAAACATGAATCGTGAAGTTTGCGATGGCTGTAATCGAGATTCGAATGAGTCAAGAAGTTTGTTTATAGAGATACCAATTGGGAAAAGAGTGCTGGTTAGATCAACGATGAAATAGTATGATAATATAAAAGTAATTATGAGGGAATTAGGAAAGAATAGTAATTTAATAAGGTTGGCTTGGGATATGGATAATTGGATTCATGTGTCTTAAGCTATCGATTTCAGTAGTTTATTTATAGTGATACCAATTGGAAGAATTTTATGGGTAAATAATATAGAAGTAAATATAAAGAAAGAATATGAATTGGATAGAAATGAAATGAGATAGAAATTCTTGGATTCATTGAATTTCTCAGCTTTTAAATTCAGTAGTTTGTTTATAAAAAGTACCTGGTTCACCGAGCAGCCGCTCAAATAATTTAAATTTAAAAGAACATAAATTAAAAAAATATATATAGACGGACACACAACGGACAGACAGACGGAGAGACATGATGTTAAAAATACTTTTTTTTATTAACAAAATGGATGATTCGTGGAGATATGTATAAAATTCCACACGTGAAATTTGGTGTGAAAACATACTTTCCCTTCCTATGGTCGGTCGGTAAAAAAAATGTAATTTGTCGACAGCAGCGCCATCTAACAATTATAAGAGTAAAAACACAAGGTTTCCCGGAAGTCAAATTTACGTGTCACCTACCTGATTGCTACGTATCTTAGAGACTAATATTTGGTTGTTATTTTATTTGTAAATCAAAATTTAAAACATTTATATCACAAAGCACATCTGGGTTATATTATTTATTACCTAGTATATATTTTATAATTGATAATTCATTAATCAATTAATCAATTAAAAATGGATGTTTATTCACAAGAAGACACAAAATATCCAATATATATAGGTTAGTTTTTATTTCTATGTTTTTTTCATCAAAAGTTAATGTCACTAAAATTATTTTTTTTAATATTATTTGTAATGATATTATTCCTAAAATTGAATTATAAAATACATAGATATTAGATATATAAAAATATAATGATTTAAAATAACGAAAACAATTATTTTTTTAGGTCCTCTATATCCTTGTGTATATTGTCATACCAATTTTATAAGTGAGGAATTTTTATCTAAACATCTAAAAAAATGTTTTCATAAAAAAATATTTTCCATTTTAAAAAATGATGTAAAACTCAAAAAGGATACAGAGAAATATATAGACGAAAAAGTTAAAGAAGAAACTGATTCAATCCATACACGAGACAATTGGTTTGAATGTAATTATTGTAAAAAGGAATTTAATGATAAATCAAATTTAAATAGACATTTATTAATTCATACAGGAGAAAAACCTTTTGAATGTGATTATTGTAAAAAGAAATTTAATTGGAAATCTTATTTAGATCGACATTTATTAATTCATACAGGAGAAAAACATTTTGAATGTAATTATTGTGAAAAGAAATTTAATCAGAAATCAGCTTTAAATAAACATTTATTAATTCATACGGGAGAAAAACCTTTTGAATGTAATTATTGTAAAAAGGAATTTAATGATAAATCAAATTTAAATCAACATTTATTAATTCATACAGGAGAAAAACCTTTTGAATGTAATTATTGTAAAAAGAAATTTAAACGAAAATCAACTTTAAAAACACATTTATTAATTCATACAGGAGAAAACCCTTTTGAATGTATTTATTGTAAAAATAAATTTTATCACAAATCTCATTTAAATAAACATTTATTAATTCATACAGGTGAAAAACCTTTTGAATGTAATTATTGTAAAAAGAAATTTAATGATAAATCAATTTTAAAAAGACATTTATTAATTCATAAAGGAGAAAAACCTTTTAAATGTAATTCTTGTGAAAAGAAATTTAATCGAAAATCAACTCTAAATACACATTTATTAATTCATACGGGAGAAAAACCTTTTGAATGTAATTATTGTAAAAAGGAATTTAATGATAAATCAAATTTAAATAGACATTTATTAATTCATACGGGAGAAAAACATTTTGAATGTAATTATTGTGAAAAGAAATTTAATCAGAAATCAGCTTTAAATAAACATTTATTAATTCATACAGGAGAAAAATCTTTTGAATGTGATTATTGTAAAAAGAAATTTAAACGAACATCACATTTAAAAACACATTTATTAATTCATACAGGAGAAAAACCTTTTGAATGTGATTATTGTAAAAAGAAATTTAAACAAAAATCACATTTAAAAACACATTTATTAATTCATACAGGAGAAAAACCTTTTGAATGTAATTATTGTAAAAAGGAATTTAATGATAAATCAAATTTAAAAACACATTTATTAATACATAATGTTTGAAAAATAGGCTTAATAATGAAAACAACATTTTCTTTGAATATAGCTTATATACTTTATAGCACAAATTGTAGTTCAAATCTCAATAAAAATTTGATTTATTTAACTTAGTATTTATATTTACTATCTTATTTCCTCTATTAATAAATACATTATTACTAAATATCGATTACATTTAAGAATTCTATCATTTTATTATCCATATGTTAATTTATTTGTTATTTATTTATACAAATCTAAAATATGTCTATGATTTTTTCATTTTACTAATCTATAATTGTAAATAAAAAAGAAGATTTATAAAAATCCTTATTTTAATTCTTACACGAGAAAAGCATTTTGAATTTAATTATTCACATTTAAATTATCATTTACTAATTCATTCAGGTAAGAAGTATTTTGGACTGAAAGTATTGTAAAAAGAAAATTAATATTATTTAACATTTTTTAATACATACCTGGTTCACCGAGCCACCACTCGGTCAATAAAAAAAAATGATTCCTTAGTATCGGGTTTGACGATAATATTTATACCTGATTTACCGAATCGCCATTCAAATAATTTAAAATAACATAAATAAAAAAAAATTAGTCATAAAACATACACCCCTTAAACGTACGTATTAATGCACTGGAAGACAGAAAAGAATGGCCTTAAAAAATTATTTATTTAGAGATAAATCTTATATTTCACCCATGCTGGTATTATGCTTTTCTTAGATTAAACCTGATACATTATTAGATTTTACCTGGTTCACCCATATGCAGCTCGATCATTAAAAAAAATGATTCCTAATTATCGGGTTTGACTGGTAATATTAATACTTGGTTCACCGAGTCACTGTTCAAATAATTTAAAAGAACATAAATCACTAATAAAATAAATACTCTTTAAATGCACTGAAAGACAGAAAAGCAGTCCTATTGATATAAAATCTATATATTTTCGTAAATTTTATTTATATATATATATATATATATATATTTAATGGTTTTTGTCTGGTCATTGCTGTGAATTTAAAACTTTTTGCATATCTTCGCGTTTCATGACTTCTAGAATCCAAGTGACTTTAGAATTTTCCTGTCTGTCTGTCTGTCTGGAAATTTTGATGTTATTGACTCAAAATTGGCCGTTTCGATGAAATTATATCACAATATTCTTACATACCTCTATTTTCATCGATATATATTCAATAGCCGCAGAAATTTATTCTTTCTGTCGGGAAATTTTGACGTTATAGACACATTTCGATGAGATTACATCACAATATTCTTGCATATCTCAAAAATTAATTTTTTAAAATTTGATATCTGCGTGTTGTCAATCAGCAGAGCAAAGAATACAACACGAAGAATGTTTATAATATTTATATTTTTATTTTTCTAATATTGACCTTTACAACTTATTTAACACACTGAAAACATTCACATTGGGACTATTATTACTGTAGAGCCATAGAGATAGATATATAGATAGATATAACATACACAATAATAATATAAAGTTAATTTACTAATTAAATTAAAATATATTTAAAGTAAGAATACAAAAACAAATGAATATTTTATGTAATATACTGATTGAAACAAAATGGATGAAAACCTTTTACATATAAACTTCCAACCACATTCAGGGACGGAAGTGATGACTGACGAAATTGAAACAGATATGGATATAACATAAACATTTTTAATTTTATTTTATTTATAATCTAAGGAGGCGCTGGTTGTGACGTCATGAAGGGCTGGGTGACATGATATGACTTCATATAAATTTAAATTAAGAAAAAACTAATGATGATGATGATTTTTGCGAGGATGAAACCAATACAGATCGATTTTTCTTTATAAACACTATCTATAATGTGAATTTCGAAAAAACGTTAGAGCGATTTCTGAGATCCCATTTACAAATATATATACAATTGTAGCCAGCATAATAAGATTAGATTAGATATCAATTGGGAAAAGATTGATTTTATGCCAAGTATTCGATGCGCTGATAATAGAAAAGTAAATAAATATAAAGGAATTAGAAGAGAATAGGAATTGGATAGATGTGACTTGGAATAGGAGTGATTGTGTGTGTAGATTCATGTGATTTCTGAGATTTCAGTATCGTCACACGAATATAAATAAATTATTCAGAAATTTAATATTCATATAAATTAAATTATTTCAATTAATAATATAATATTAAATAAATAAAAAATTTAATTGGATAAATTACTAGAATAAACTCGTTTCAGAAATTTAATTATGTATATTATATCTATCATTCTTTTAATTATATATCTTATAGTAAATGTGAAGTGAATCTTCTTTCGATAAATAACTCGAAATGTCGTCCAAATAAAATAATTATCTTTAATTAGTTTCGTTGAGTTATTATTCTATTTGTTGTGTTGTGGTGGTGGTTGTTGTGGGTTTTGTACTGGTGGTTGTGAGGAGAGTAGGGAATGGGGGGGGGGGTGAAAAGGAGTTGATACCATTTGATAAAATAGATTGGAGAAACCGAGGGGCTCCATTCTACAAGTAATTGGCAAACGAATGGATTTCAAATTTAAGAATGATTTCCATTTTTACTATTTAGATTTTAATGTTTTTATACGTTTTGAAGGTTCCTGATTCATTTTCACTAAGGTTGAGAAAAATGTCTGTGTATGTGTGTATGTAGACAAGATTACGCAAAAACGGTTTGAGCTAGAATCATGAAATTTGGTTTACGGGCTTTATTCAAAATTCGTAGTTTTCTATCAACCTTTGAAAAATATAGCTCAACCGGAAGAGGGTCATTACCTTCAACGTTTTGATTTTTTTTCCTCTAAGTGACCGTAAAAATAAAGATATATGTTTGATAATTTTTCACATGATTAAAAATTGTATAAAACTGTTATATATAGAATTTCAGCTTGATTGAATCACTGAAAGTACAGGAATTAATTTTTTTAACACTGCAAATCTCACGCGCCAACACGTGACGTGGTGCCTGCCATCAACAAAGAGCTAAACATGCGCTGGTTTAATAAATATTATTTATTAATTTTAATTTATAATATATAATTAATTAAATTTAATTTAAATATAATATATTATGTTATTTAATCCAATTCAAATTGCGAGATAGTCGAGTGGAGACACTCCAGCTAATTTAATTTTTTTAATAAGTGAACAGAATGGATTAATAAATCTCTCACCCCCCCCCCCCCTTCCTCTCTTCCTCACTCTCTCGTGTAATATATAATATATAAAATATTTACTTTTTATAAAACTACTTTCTTTTTTTTTAATAATTCAAATCTCTTCATAAAGAAATTGGTCAGTGAAAATTAATGTAAACCATTATTGGAAAAGATTAGTTTTTGGAAAGTAAAAATGGCAAATGATTTATAAGCAGCAGCATTGTCAATGATTTCTCTTTTTCATCAAACCATCTGTTGCCTGCACCCTTCCTTTTCGAATAGAAAAATATATTTCATTATCATTATTTTCAAAAGTTATTCTTCGCTGTTTACTAACAATAATTGAAAAGTGATCTCATTTTCTATTTTATTTTATTTTACATTTTTTTTTTTACTGTTAAAATATGAAATAATTCGATTTGTAGACACTTTTAAGCCCGCTTCTAAAAATTTTCCAAGCTTGCATGACAAATGTATATTTTTTGTTTGCAAAAAATTACTCTCTAATGGATATTGATAGCGATCAATAAATTTATTCATTTTGAGGGTTTTTTTTTGTAGGTAAAAAATATTTGTTAGATTACACCTCTCACTAGCAAATATTTAAATATATTTGAAAGGAGAGATGGATAATAATGATCATAATAACAATGAATCGGAAATGTGAGCTAGTCAACTTCTCCAAAATACATATACTAATATTATCTATCTCGGTGACATGGCACTCGGTCATTTTTGGCTGCAACAACCATGCTACTGCAAACATCCATATACTGAATTACTACAACCCAACTCCAATTCCTCTTCCTACATTGTCAGCCCGCGTTTTATTAACTTCCAATCGGTTTCCTTATAAATAGATAGTTCGAAAGTTTTTGGCTGCTGTAAACACGGTCCTGCAAACATCCATATTTTGAATTACTACCATCCAACTCCAATTTACTCCCATCTTCCTCATGTTCTCCCCTACATTACCAACAAGCGTTTTACCAACTTCCCAATCTCCTTATAAATAGGTAGTTCGAAAGTTTTTGGCTGCTGTAAACACGGTCCTGCAAACATCCATATTTTGAATTACTACCATCCAACTCCAATTTACTCCCATCTTCCTCATGTTCTCCCCTACATTACCAACAAGCGTTTTACCAACTTCCCAATCTCCTTATAAATAGGTAGTTCGAAAGCTTTTGGCTGCTGTAAACACTCTCCTGCAAACATCCATATTCTGAATTACTACCATCCCACTCCAATTTACTCCCATCTTCCTCATGTTCTCCCCTACATTACCAACAAGCGTTTTACCAACTTCCCAATCGGTAATAGGTAGCATTTTGCCTTCTATTTTAGCCATTTGTCTATTGGCAACTTTTTCGATGCTATGACTTTATGTTTAAAAATCATGCAATTCTTCAAAGGTGAAGCACAGTTATGATGATTAATTGTTAATCTTTTAAAAAAATCTATCTATCTTTGTGGCTGTATGGAACTTGAGAGTTCTTGTATGTTGCAGCAACTATATTCCTCCAAACGTCCCTATTCTGAGCTAATCCCATCCAACTCTCATTCTCTCCCAACTCCTTCACGTATCCTTCTACATTTTCTATCAACCTGACGCTTCCCAGTCGGTTTTCTCACAAACAAGTGTTGTACCACTCTTTCTTCTCCCATTCTAGCCACATGTCTATAACTATGCTTGGAGATGGATAGTGGTCATATAATTCCTGGTTATTGAGCCATTCTAGCCACATATCTCGCCTATTGCAACCTTTTCGATGATATGAGTAGGTTTAGAGATGTGTGAGATCAGGCAATTTTTTGTTGTGTGGTCTCCACGATTCCCAAGTGGTCTCATGCAATGAAGAATCCATTTTTCAAATAGTATCTATTTTCGTCTCCTAAAGTCATAGACCACGCCTCGCACCCTTATAACACGACTGGTAAGATAATTGTTTTATATATATTAATGATGATATTCTTGAATATTAAATTTGAGGAAATTATCCTTTTTCCTGAATAATAACAGGCTTTACCTGATGACAACCTTCATTTAAATTCTTCTCGAATATTATTATTCTCTGTGATATTATAATAGAACCTCTCTAACTATTTAAAATTTACTATAATTTATAATTTCAAGAATTTTTGTGTTTAAATTTTATTCTTCCTCATACTAAATATTTTGTGTTAGTACTTTTAATCTCGAGATGGCTATACTTCTAAATTAATTCTCCAATTTCCTTCCAATTGAAAATAATTACCCAATTTATTTAACCGAAAAGGAAAATAGGATAGATAATTTGATTATATTTATTTTAATTATAAACTTCCTATATATCGAATTAACGAAAATTATACCATATCTCTGTTCTTTTCAAATAAATAATATAATTTAATTTTTTTTTATATATTAATTCATTAGTGGAAGCAGATGTAATACTACACATTACAGGGTGGTATTTGTCATAAAAACAAGGCGGTAATAATTATCATGGCAAATTAAGCCTCGAGCACACAGAAAACGATCTTTTGCCGCGATACCGTTATAATTATATATTATTACTTCATTCTTGTCATATAAAACGCCAACTACTCTCACCCAATAAGCAACGTTGAATTGCAGACCGTTGCTACAAACATTTTATTAAAACATTGTTTTTTTTAAATGAATGAAACACAAACATGCATACTGCAAACCATCGAAATGAATGTTTTTTTTAAATGTTTTTTTTTTTTGGAAAAATGAAGAATCTACTAGGATTCAATCCAGAATTATTGACATTACGAATCGTGCGCCTTATTGAGAGAAGTGGGGTATTGGGAGGGGAACGAGGGGAACAACGTTCCCTTACCTTTTTTCAGAACGGGAACGCTTTTCAGTACTTTTTATTGTCCCGACAAATCCCATTTAAATCTACTTTTTGAATTTCTTTCTTTGTGTTCGTTAATATTTTGTATAGTAAGAATAAGAAAAAATAAAAACGTATATGGAAAAAAATAGTTTGCTGAAAATAGGACTTTTTTTTGCTCCCACTATGCGTTCCCTTACTTCTTATTTTACCAATACATCACTGATTAATAGTGTCCAAGAGATCTTAATTAAAATAAATATTGTGCTTGTATATCTATTAAACTAGCTAATAAAAAAAATTAAATGTTTAAAAATAAATGATAATGAAGAGATAAAAAAATTAATCGTTTTTTATATGCATGTAAAGCAAAATTAAAATTAAAATAAAATAACTATTAAAAAATTTTCAAATCAATTTTGATTGTTCTTGATAGAATTTTTATTAAAAGACCACATATTTGTATAATTTATTTATTGAATTAAATAAACGTACAACGTTTCGACTGCTTATTCTGCAGTCCTTATCAAGTTCCGAGGCTTGCTCCAACTCTAACAGACTTAAGCCTAGTTTACACGGGCTTAGTACTTGTCATTAGTTCAGGGGTGGGCAAATACTTTTAAGGGAGGGCTTTTTGAACGCCCGCCTGCCCGTTGAAAAAGTTGGCTCTTATTTTGATTTTTCGTTCAATATATCTCTAAAAAAAAGATAAATTTTTTTTATTAGTGATTTCGAAATATGGTCCTCCGGTCCGGAAGACATTTTGAAAATTTCATTTTGGCCCGCGCTTAAAAGTACTGAACTAATGACAAGTACTAAGCCCGCGTAAACTAGACTTAATTCACAATGATTGTAACAGCTTTTATATCCATGTCAGTGTCACTTATAGTGTGAAGTAAGGAACTTATTTTCCCGCTAATTTTCAAATATCATGAAATCAGTCACCATCATCAAAGCAAGTGTTTACAAACAAGAAGTTTGATGTTACAATAAGTTTTACAGTGTAGATATAGATCAGTGATGGCGAACCTTTTTAAGAAGTGGGTCGTATTTTCATCATTATTTTTTTATATCTAGCTCGTGGGTCACTAAGTATTTAATTAAAAAAGGAATAAAGAAAATCACATACAATTTATATTTTATATAAATATTTATAAATAATTAATAGGTATATCATTGTTTTTCAACCTTTCAGAGCATCGCCAAATCATCTGACCTTTTTTTTGTTTTAGAACCATATTGAAAAAAAATTAAAAGAAAAATCGAAAATGTTCAAAAGTTTGGCCACAAAATCATCTTACCTTCTCTTTTTTAAGAACCACATTGAAAAAATGCAAACATTTATAAAAATCAAAGTGTGAGTCAGTCAAAAAGCTTGGGTAGGTCAGTGTCTGACCCACGGGTCATAGGTTCGCCATCACTGGTATAGATAATCAAGATATATATATAAAATAAATCAATTACATTAACATCCAATTTGAAAATTTTAATAAAAATCCCCTAAAGAATTGTGAATTAAAACTCAAAAGTTTGATTGATCAATAAAACCTCTGACCTTTGTACATCGTAAGAAAGTACACTGTCTATCAGGTCGATTATCGCCTAAGTGAGGTAAAGGCGTGCTATGATCAGTAAACCGGGTCGCTTGATTATTCAATGAAATATATAATAATATAATTATAATATTTCTAAAATTTAAATCTAGTTACGCTATTTACGGATATTTGGAGAGGCTCCCATAAAAATAATTCCCTGATGATTCATATGGGTGAACTAAATTTGTTAATGCTTACACCTTTAAAAAAGAGCCATTAATATACCATTTTTTTTCATTAAATTAGAATTATTTTTTGGAAATATTTAATGTGGAATATTCTTTTATCTTATCATGAGCTAATATGAGGGCTAATCGATAAGGTAGTGGTTTCCAACCTTTCTGTACAGGCGCCCCCCTTAATTTTTGTAATAATCTAATTTCATAAATACTCACATTATATAGCAATTTATTTAATGGACTACAAAATAACATATACACATTACACACCCAGAAACACTCAATTAAGCAAAAACATATTATAGATTATTATAGATTTTAGAAAACAAATCGGTTCTAATACCTTCGCGTCCCCCTTACAACAGTCTCGCGCCCCCCAGAAGGGGCGCGCCCCACAGGTTGGAAAACACTGCAATAAGGTAATATTATATTTTTCTGGTACTGAAAATCCATTAACTTATATCAGGAATTCAAATGATTATTAAAGCATGGAGAAAATAAATATTTTATAAAATTGCAACATCATTCTTCTCTCCCTTAAAATTTGGTTTCTATTCATCTATTAATAGGCCTATATTCTTGCATTATTTTTAAATTATTTTATTCTTTAAGATAAAATTCTATTTATTAATCTACAATCAAGAGATTAAAAAAAGTTTGAAACCCGGATTGTTAAATGAAAATCATGGAAATCTTTGGAGTCATAAACGTCGAGTTCGATAAAAGTTAAGTTAAAAAATCATTTTCCTATGCGGTACATTTAATTAAATGAAAACTTTTCTGTTCCAATGGCCCCTCTTGCCCCCTTCTCCGTTTCTTTTGACTAATTAATGAGCAATTTCCATTCCAGCAGCTTGGGAAATGAAATAGATCTGTACCGAAATCGAGGAGGATGGAAGTGGAGAAAATGCTGCGGGTATGCCGAAACAAAGAGCAAGGAAATTTGCGTGGAGTTAAACGGGCCGAACGAAAACCTCTGCCCAAGACAGCAGTAAACAATGGCCGATAAGGCCATGGACCAGCAGCATCCGCCCTTTGCAATCGCAGATTGTGCGAGATTAATTGTGCGAGGTTTAATTCTCGCTAATTAGAGTACGAAAGTCACAACGTGTTAGTTGGTAAATCTATCACGCAACGTCGAACCTTCCGGGACAGACTTTTTCCCAGTTGTGCTGCCCGCCAGGTCCTTTAACTTAAAGCCCTATGAATCAGGAAAACAAACGAAGTTCGGGGGAGAAAAATATCCATTCGTATTCTTTGGTTATTTGCCGATTCGAAAGCAAATCGAAACACTTCAAGTGGACTCCATTTTTTTTTTTTTTTCTACACACTTCTTTTACTTTTTCTCTTTATTCTTCAAAACATTAAATAAAATTAGTCGGAGTGTCTCCACTCGACTATCTCGCATTTTGAATTGGGTTAAATAACATAATATATTATATTTAAATTAAATTTAATTAATTATAAATTATAAATTAAAATTAATAAATAATATTTATTAAACCAGCGCATGTTTGGCTCTTTGTTGATGGCACCACGTCACGTGTTGGCGCGTGAGATTTGCAGTCGTGATAAAAAATTAATTCCAGTACTTTCAGTAATTCAATCAAGCTGGAGTTCTATATATAGAAGTTTTATACAATTTTTAATCATATGAAAAATTATCAAACATATATCTTTATTTTTACGATCACTTTAGAGGAAAAAAAATCAAAACGTTGAAGGTAATGACCCTCTTCCGGTTGAGCTATATTTTTCAAAGGTTGATAGAAAACTACGAATTTTGAATAATGCCCGTATACCAAATTTCATGATTCTAGCTCAAACCGTTTTTGCGTAATCTTGTCTACATACACACATACACAGACATTTTTCTCAACCTTAGTGAAAATGATTCAGGAACCTTCAAAACGTATAAAAACATCAAAATCTCAACATCGAAAATTTTCGTGATCGCAATACTGGCGAGATAGTAAAAAAATAAATAAATAAAAATAAATCATCGGCTTTTACAAAGATTCAATTAATAATGTATAAAGCTCAACAAATTTGCTGATAATTGAAATAGATTTAAAAAGTGTTACTTTACTTTACTTTACTTTACTTTTATCACTAAATGTTAATATTTTAATTTAATAACTTTTAAGACACACACAAATAACATTTCACATTTCTTACTCTTCTATAAACGGAGTCCACTTACCTTTTTGCTATTAATAAATTTTAAAAATAACTTATCAATAACCTTTGACTTGTTTTTATCAATTTTTTTTTTTTTTTTTTTTTTTGACTTGATCACTGACCTTGCATAATTTTTTTTTAGAATTTAATATATTTCAATATATTGTAGTATGAAACTTTTACATAGGTACCTGTTGAAACTTTTTAATTAGTTATATAAATTATAAAATTAAAGGGAACTGGTAGCGCATCCAACTCGCAAACCAGGAGTTCAATGTTCGAGACCAACAAGAGCAAAATTTTCAATAAAATTAATTTAAAGAAAAATTGTTGCTCAGTAGCCGGAGTAGCGGGTGGACCCTCTCTATGATCCAGATAGAGATAGGTCCACTTCAGGGAAGCAACCCTGCTCACGCAAGCCACGACTTCTCCTCGCCTCCAATTGAGGAAGTCGCGTCCCAAACCCTAATCAAATCTACAATCCCATCTATTCAATATTAAAAATCCTTCACATATCCCACCCACTCCGGCGTCTGATTCTCGCAACAAGTTGCCTGGAAGTTTTTTTCGAGTTGGTATCACAAATGGATAGAACCCTAGGAGAATGTCCAAATCAGTAGACCACACAATAGACAAATGCTAAACGAAGAAGAAGATATAAACAGAATTAAAGATAAAAATAATATAACTAAAACAGCAGGTGTTCTTTAATGATAAAAGAAAAACCAATTTGTTGTCTTGGAAAACATTCATTTTTGAAATGTTTAAAACTAAAATAATTGAGCAAACCTAATATTTAGTAGTTTTTAATATTCTTCTATAGCTGGGGTCTCTGGAAACAAGGTCCGCCCAGGTTACATAAAATAAAATTGAAAAATTATGTGAAATAAAAAGTAGCGCCTCAGATTAAGAAAATCAAGATAACGGTTGAAAGAATCCATTGAACGTTTCATGCAATATCTGTATCCCGTTTAAGCGGCAACCGACTTGATAGGCGTTCCATTCATTGAATGTACAAAAGTCAGAGGTTTATTTTATCTAATCTTATTATGCTAGCTAAAATTGTATATATATATATATATATATGTAAATGGGTTATCAGAAAGGGCTCTAACGATTTTTTTGAAATTCACACCATAGATAGTATTTATCGATCTTTATTGATTTCATCCCTGGGAAAGATCATCTTCATTAGTTTTTTCTTAATTTAAATGTATATGACGTCAAACCCAGCCCCTTCTTTAATCGTATCTTATAATATAAATAAAATAAAATTACAAATATTTATGTTATATTCAAATCTGTTTATTGCATTAATACATACATTTAAATTATTAAAAATTGTTTCAAAACGTTTAGAAGATTTATCTTTATTCAATATAGGAAAATAAAATGACGTCATCAATTTCGTCATACAGCTCCTCCGTAAATACAAAATATTATATATTCAGTCCGCCTTGGGCGTTCGTTACGTATTTAGAGTTGATTTCTGTTTAAATTTCTTTTCACAATAATTACATTCAAAAGTATTTTCTCCCGTAAGATTTAACAAATGTATTTTTAAATTTGATTTCAGATAAAATTTATTTTTACAATAATTACATTCAAAAGATTTTTCTCCCGTATGAATTAATAAATGTTGATTTAAATTTCCTTTCAGATAAAATTTCTTTTTACAATAATTACATTCAAAATGTTTTTCCCCTGTATGAATTAATAAATGTGTATTTAGAGTTGATTTCTGATTAAAGCAAATAAAATAGTAAATACAAATACAAAGTTAAATAAATAAGATTTGTATTGATTTAAACTATAATTTGTGCTATAAAGTTAGTAAACTATAATTAAAGAAAATAATGGTATTTTTCGAACATTTGGATTAATAAATGTTTGTTTAAATGTTATTTTTGATTAAATCATTTTTCACAATAATTACGTTCAATAGGCTTTTTCTCCGAATGAATAGATTCATGTGTATTTAAATATGATTTCTTATTAAACTGCTTTTCACAATAGTTACATTCAAAAGGTTTTTATCGTTTATGAATTAATAAATGTGTATTTAAAGTTGATTTCCTATTAAATTTCTTTTCACAAGAATTACATTTAAAAGGTTTTTCTCCTGTATGAATTAATAAATGTCTTTTTAAAATTGATTTATCATTAAATTTCTTTTTACAATAATTACATTCAAAAGGTTTTTCACCTGTATGAATTAATAAATGTTTATTTAAATGAGATTTGTGATAAAATTTCTTTTTACAATAAATACATTCAAAAGGGTTTTCTCCTGTATGAATTAATAAATGTGTTTTTAAAGTTGATTTTCGTTTAAATTTCTTTTCACAAGAATTACATTCAAAAGATTTTTCTCCCGTATGAATTAATAAATGTTGAATTAAATTTGATTTATCATTAAATTCCTTTTTACAATAATTACATTCAAAAGGTTTTTCTCCCGTATGAATTAATAAATGTGTATTTAGAGTTGATTTCTGATTAAATTTCTTTTCACATGAATTACATTTAAAAGGTTTTTCTCCTGTATGAATTAATAAATGTCTTTTTAAAATTGATTTATCATTAAATTTCTTTTTACAATAATTACATTCAAAAGGTTTTTCTCCTGTATGAATTAATAAATGTGTTTTTAAATGTGATTTTCGTTTAAATTTCTTTTCACAAGAATTACATTCAAAAGGTTTTTCTCCTGTATGAATTAATAAATGTGTTTTTAAATGTGATTTTCGTTTAAATTTCTTTTCACAAGAATTACATTCAAAAGATTTTTCTCCAGTATGAATTAATAAATGTTTATTTAAATTTGATTTATCATTAAATTCCTTTTTACAATAATTACATTCAAAAGGTTTTTCTCCCGTATGAATTAATAAATGTGTATTTAGAGTTGATTTATGATTAAATTTATTTTTACAATAATTACATTCAAAAGGTTTTTCTCCAGTATGAATTAATAAATGTCTATTTAGAGTTGATTTATGATTAAATTTCTTTTTACAATAATTACATTCAAAATGTTTTTCTCCTGTATGAATTAATAAATGTCGATCTAAATAAGATTTCCAATTAAATTTTTTTTTACAATAATTACATTCAAAGCGATTGTTTCCTCTATGGATTGAATCAGTTTCTTCTTTAACTTTTTCGTCTAAATATTTCACTGTATCCTTTTTGAGTTTTACATCATTTTTTAAAATGGAAAATATTTTTTTATGAAAACATTTTTTTAGATGTTTCGATAAAAATTCCTCACTTATAAAATTGGTATGACAATATACACAAGGATACAGAGAACCTAAAAAAAAGAATTGTTTTCGTTATTTTAAATCATTATACAGGGTCCGTCATGTAACATTTTTTTTTAAAATGCAAAAAAACAAAAACGGTTGGATCTATTTTCAAATTTATTTTTTCATACTGAAGTATAGACCTTCCGATTATTTATGAAATACTATTTCATTCGAATTGCTGCCTCGGCTGGTCTTGCAGTACGCCAAACGGTCGGTCCAATTTTTGAGTACATTTGTGATAGTATACGGCTCTATTTTAGCTATGGCTGCACGAATGTTGTCCTTCAAAGCTTGAATTGTCTCTGTTTTGTCTGCATAACATTTGTCTTTGACGGGTCCCTACAAATAATAGTCTAACGGTGTCAAATCGCAGCTCCGAGGCGGCCAAACCACATCTGAATTTCTGCTGATAATTCGGTCTCCGAAGACAGTGCGCAAAAGATCGATTGTAAGTTTAGCTGTGTGACACGGAGCGCCGTCTTGTTGGAACCAAATGTTGTCCAAGTCTTCCTCTTCAAGTTCTGGGAACAACCAATCAGAAATCATGGCGGGATAGCGGTCGCCATTAACCGTAACGGCGGCTCCTGCCTTATTTTCAAAGAAAAATGTGGGTTTTCCGTCCCCCAGATGCGGCAATTTTGTTTGTTGACGTATCCGCCAATATGGAAATGCGCCTCATCCGAAAATATGATTTTTTGGCCAAAATCGGCGTCTCCTTCAATGGCGTACTGCATAGGTTCTTAAACTTATGTACTCCACGGACCCCCACTTGAAAAAATTTTTTTTGACGGACCCCCATCACAACTTTAGGTACTTTACGTCATTTTATTAATTAATTTCTGGCTTACGATCTCATAAGGACAAGGATATATGATGAATATTTCTAACAGTGATTGGTGAATAACGATTTTTTTGCATATTGTAGAACACATTTTATTAGAAATTATAATATTGAAGAAAGAAAATACAAACATTGTCATAGCAACAAATCTCACAAATTATAATGGGTACTTACATTAAATTCATATAAATATTTTATAATTTTTTTCAGAAAATATTAAATAAGAAATATTTTAAAAAATAACTGCATCTATCTCATTAAATATAACTTACATATTTAATGAGATGTATGCAGTTGTTTTCTTGAAACAAGAATCTCAATATCTGGCTTAATATTGGAAACTTTTAATCTAAGATCCGGCTCTACATTTAATTTGTTTCTATATTTAGACTTAATATAAAATAGTACCGAAAAAGCTTGTTCGCATAAATATGTTGTGCAGAATGGAATCAAGTGTTGAAGTGCTTTATTTGCAAGCGCAGGATAATCTGACCTGAGAAGTAACCAAAAGTTGCTCAATTCAGTTTTGTTAAATTTTAGTTTATAAGTTGTATCACATGATAATTCCACGAGAATATCTTGTTCAGGTGCAGATAAATGTTTAGTATTTGTAATTTCCATATTAAATGGATCTCTGATCCAGTTATTGCAAGGATCAGGAGTAGAAAAATACTTCCTGAAGTTGCTTTTCAAAGTAATTAAATGTTCAACAAATAATTGACGCGTTTGATTAAGCAATTTTTCACTGGAGCTTTCTATGAGATCATTGAGAGTTGGAAAAGACTCATATACACCGTTCTGGATGCGTTTCGACCACAAGTCGATTTTTTTAATCATTGCTTCTATTTTATCTTCAACTTTAAATATATTTACAACAGTACCTTGCAGGCTCAAATTAAGTTCGTTCAATTTTGTAAAAATATCAGTCAAGTAAGCCACCTTAGCTAACCAGATAAAATCATTGAAACATTCGGTCAGTTCAAAATGCGCATCTATTAAAAACAATCGTATTTCATCTCGAAGCTCAAAAAGGCGAATGAGTACTTTCCCGCGGGACAACCAACGTACATCTGTATGTAATAATAAATGTGTATGTTGACTACCCATTTCCTCACACAAAATTTTAAAAACTCTGGAATTAAGTGGACGAGCCTTAATGAAATTGACAATTTTAACTACTTCGTCTAATGTTCTTTTCAAATCTGGTGACATATTTTTGGCTGCTAATGATTCTCTGTGAATGCAGCAATGATTCCAAACAACCTGAGGCGCAACATTTTTAATAAGAGCAATCAATCCAGTTCTTGTACCTGACATTGCACGAGCACCATCAGTGCAAATTCCAACACATTTTGGCCACTCTATTTCATTTTCGGTTATAAAATTATTCAAACTGTTAAATATGTCATTAGCTGTCGTTCGTGAAGGTAGTGAATCACAAAACAATACATCTTCTTGTATTTGATTTTCAAACTCATATCTAATGAAAGCTAACAAATTGGCATTATTAGTGACATCAGTACTTTCATCCAATTGTAATGAGTAATAGTGACTTTTGCGCACTCTCGATATTAATTCTTCTTTTATATTACATGACATGTCTTCAATCCTATTCTTAACCGTATCATTTGATAATGAAATCAAATTTATATCGTTTGCTGCTTTAGTTCCTAACATTATATTTGTAATTACTTTTGTAGCAGGAAGAATTAATTGCTCTGCTATATTATGCGGCTTTCCTGCTTTAGCAATAAGTAGAGCTACTTCATATGATGCCATTACTGCTTTCTTACTCATACCACCAGATCCCGTCTTTACCATCAATCTCTGACTTGAATTAAGTTCTTCTTTTTTCATTTTAAAAAATTCGATAGACTTACTAACATGCTCGCTGTGCTTTGTTTGTAAATGACGTCTGAGATTAGCAGGTTTCATACTTTCATTGGATAAACTTTCCTGACATAGAACGCAGACTGGTCTTTCCACATCATTGTTGCAAATATAAGTAAATCCAAATGATAAATAATCATCCGAATATTTTCTAGTTTTGCGTTTCTTGGTAGAGTTTGCTGTTGATGCCTCATCATCTGATTCTTTCCGTTTCTGTGTTGAACCAGTTTGTAGCCAACGATCCATTTTATGGAGTAATTTATTAACATTGAACTACAATAATATAAATATAATATAAATATAATATAAATATAACGAATTATTATTTACTAGCTATGTTTTAATATGATTTTATATGAATGTTTTAATATCATTTTAAATGAATGTTTTAAATCATTTTAATAAATGTTTTAAATCATTTTAAATAAATGATTTAATATCATTTTAAATGAATATTAATTTATATAATAAATATATTTCGTAATTTGATTCTAAAATATTATTAATTTCGTAATTTGATTCTAAAATATTATTAATTTCGTAATTTGATTCTAAAATATTATTAAAATAAATATTTTTTATTCATAAAACTAACTTATACTTACTCTCAAAAACAGCCTTTCTGGGAAATTGCAAAATGTGTTTAGTGTTTTTATAAAATAATGATCATGCAAATTACACTAAAAATTAAAAAAAATTATTAGCTATAATAAACTATTATTAGCTATAATTTAATTATAATTAATTAAATTAATAAAAATAATTTAAAGATACAACTCGTTGAGAAATGAACTTATAATTAACATTAATAAAAATAATTTAAAGATACAACTCGTTGAGAAATGAACTTATAATTAACATTTGCTTTAAAACTGTTTAAAACCCCAGAGTGGACGCTGACAATTTGGGTTTTTCCGGATAAGACTGTCCCCTCCCCTGGTTTTCCCCAATAACAAAGTGAAAGAAAATTCCCTTATATGCCTCCCCTTCCGAGCCCCTAAGAGGGGTTATTTTAAAGGAACAATCGAAAAATGATTTTAAATGAATGAATGGATGAAAATTCAAATTTTATATATAGTTTTTTATATATGTTTATTTATTCACAAAAAATTAATTGACATAATTATCAATTTAATAAAATAAAATAGTATTATTAATAGTATTAAATTATAGCCGTAATTCTCTAGGAGGATATAGTTACACAATGAACTTTAAATATTTATATATGTATATATTTTTACGATGATTTTTTTCCGAGGACCGCGGACCCCCAGTAAAGGCTTCGCGGACCCCCAGGGGTCCGCGGACCACAGTTTAAGAACCACTGGCGTACTGGAAGGCCAGCCGAGGCAGGCATTTGAAAGAAATAATATTTCATAAATAATCAGTAGGTCTATACTTCACTATGAAAAAATAAATTCATCCAACCTTTTTTGTTTTATTGCCTTTTAAAAAAAAATGTTACATGGCGGACCCTGTATTTTTATATATCTAACTATTTTATAATTCAATTTAAGAAATAATATCATTCCAAATAATATTAAAAAAAATAATTTTAGTGACAATTAACATTACTTTTAATGAAAAAAAAACAGAAATAAAAACTAACCTATATATATTGGATAATTTGTTTCTTCTTGTGAATAAACATCCATTTTTAATTGATTAATTGATTAATGAATTATCAATTATAAAATATATACTAGGTAATAAATAATATAAACCAGATGGGGTTTGTGATATATATGTTTTAAATTTTGATTTACAAATAAAATAACAACCAAATATTAGTCTCTAAATAGATACGTAGCAACGAGGTGGGTGACACGGAAATTTGACTTCCGGAATCCTTATGTGTTTTTACTGTTATAATTGTTAGATGGCGCTGCTGTCGACAAATTACATTTTTTTTTACCGACCAACGATAGAAAGGAAAGTATGTTTTCACACCAAATTTCACGTGTGGAATTTTATACATATCTCCACGAATCATCCATTTTGTTAATAGAAAAAAGTATTTTTAGCATCATGTCAGTCCGTCTGTCTGTCCGTCCTTCCATAGTACATTCGTATAGACGTGTACAGCTTGAAATAAAATTACGAAATATATATTATGGTATACCACAGGCCATACTTTTGTCTTTCAGTGCATTAATAGGTACGTTTAAGGACTGTATGTTTAATTACTATTTTTTATTATTTTATGTTCTTTTAAATTTAAATGATTTGGGCGAAGTAACCAGGTATTAATATTACCAGACAAACCTGATCATAAGGAAAAATTTTTTTTAATGACCGAGCGGCGGCTTGGTGAACCAGGTATGATCTAAGAAAAGCATAATCGAAGCATCGCTGAAATATTAATTTTATCTCTAAATAAATAATTTTTAATGTCATTCTTTTCTTTTTTCCAGTCTTTTAATACGTACGTTTAAGAGGTGTAGGTTTTATGCAATTTTTTTTTATGTTCTTTTAAATTATTTGATTCGGTAAATCAGGTATTAATCTTACCAGCCAAACCCAATAATCAGGGCCGCAGCGTGCACGTGTGCAAGGTGGGCGCTGCCCACGGGCGCCTGGTGTAGGGGGCGCCAAACTGATCATTCTTTTTTATTTTATGTATTCTGACTATATTTTTAAATTTATTAATTTATTTAGAAATATTCAAACTGTGAATAGAGCATTGTGCGTAAAAGTGTAAATTAGTGCCAACAGCAATTAAGTGGTAAGCTTTTATTGTTCTATTGATAAAGGGGGCGCTTTTTAAAAATTTGCACACGGGCGCTTTGCACCCACGTCGCGGCCCTGCCAATAATAAGGAATCATTTTTTTAATGGCTCGGTTATCAGGTACTTGTATTTAATATAATAAATATCCTTCATTCATCTTTTACCTTAATTTTGTTAATGATTTGTTATTTTTAGTGTTATATATTATATTAGTTAAACTGTTATATAATAAAACTATATTCGTAAAAATATTAGACTGACTAGAGGCACCATCTTCTTTAATCCGGTACTGTGTATATGGTGCTCCTCTATCACATATTATTCTTTAGAAAGATAAATTGGCTCATTTAAAATAAATTTATAATTTCATATCATTACATCATATTATATTTTTTCGACAACTTGTTTTTAATTTCACTAATTAATCTGGATCTATCTCAATATATTGACATTGAAAAATTTCAAGTCAATCGGATTAATTGTATGTAAATTTAAAATTCGTTTATCAATAAAATTGCTTGTACACACCGAGAGTGTCAATTAAATTTAATTGAATTATAATTACTGTTTTTTCAATGGAAATTGAATGAGGTTTATTGATATTTTATAGTCAAGAAGTTGTCTGTATCCAGCCAATAGATAGTTAAGAATAAACTTTAAAGCGATTTCCCCCCACCCCCTTCTCCACCCCCCCCCCTCTCTATCTCGAGATATAAAATCGAATAAAATATATAGAAGTGGGATTCCGTGTGATTTATATATTCCAATCTTTTATATATAATAAAGGCCAAAGTTATTGCTGACCCGTGAAACATCAAAAATCGCTATAATATTTTCTTTTAAAGCATATCAAAAGAAAATACTAAATTCCATTCTTTTTTTTTTAATTATATCTCATTCGTAAGGCTAGTAATTATTTACAAAGTCATTTTTCTTTTTCATTAGTTAAAATTATCTGTTTATATATATATATATATAAAATAAAAAAAATAATAAAAAATAAATAATGTACATACATTCGTATATTTATTTTTTTGTTTTGTTTTCAAGAAATAAATCACTTTGGTTTTGTATTTTTTTTTTCTTTAAATTTTTTCTTTTCCTAATAGAAATTATTTTCATTTTTAAAATTTTTAATATTATTGTTACTATTATTATCTATCTATCTCTGTCGCTCTATGGAAGTTAAAAGTTCATGGCTTTCAGCAACCACATTTCTCATACGTGAGTTTATCTATTATACTATTATCTATTCTCGATTTGATTATTTATTTTATGAATAATTACTTCATTTATTATCTATATTATTAGATTTCCTATCAATCACCAGGCTAAATAGAATACTTTTATCATAATATACTTCTTTTAATATTAAAAGTTGGTAAATTATTTCATTTATAATTTTTATCTCTCTCAATTTATTTATTCTTATTTTATCTTATTTTACTTATTTTAACAATATTTAGTAATTTATTATTATAAGATATTTTATTATTTTTTATATTTTCTTATAGTAATATAATGATTGAATTGTATAATTGTGATTTTTCATTTTTATATGCCAATAACATTACTTTCAAATTGAACAGAAATGAATTGAAATGTTGAATCTTGACATATTTATTTTCATCTTGATTTATATCTAAATTATTTTTACCATGATATAACTCCAAATCCTATTTTATCCTCGATTCTCGATCCTTCTCGATTTTATAACCCTAACTATGTCTGGAGATGCATAGAAGTAATGCAATTCCTCACTATGCAGTTTCCGTCATTTTTCTGTGATCTCAACTTTTTAATAAAAGTTGTGAAGAATCCTATTTTCAAATACTCTAAATCTACTCTCGTCCCCCAGGGTCATAGACCATGCCTCATAACCATATAACACGGTAAAATAATTGTTTCATATATTTGAATTTTGATCCCCTTTCATAATAATTTTGACGAGATATTATAACGTTATAAACGATACCCGATTGTAACCTCGATTTAAATTATTATTATTATTATTATTATTTATAATGATATACGCCATTTCACTATTATTTATTTATTTATTGAAATTTGTTTCAAAATTATTTGAATCAAGTAGTATTTTCTCTAAGAAGTGAATGGGAAACATTGGTGAATAATCCCTGCCTTTCTTTCTTCCCCCCCCCCCCCCCCGCCGTCTATGTTGATCGGAAAACATTTAATCAAAACACGCTTTCATTTAGTTAATTGAATATATCGAATCGAACAAAGAGTTGTTGTTTTCTTTTTTTTTTAATAAAATAAATTTGAAAAATCCGATAGAAGACTGAATTTCTCTTCACTCCTTTGTAGATAAAGACTTTTTATCTATACGGATTTTTTTTGTTACATAACGAATGGATCTGTTAAATGAAAAGGCAAATTTCTTTTTTTTTCTGTTTGAAATAATAAAATTAACAGTAGAATTCACAAAGAATGAAAAAAAAAACAGAGAAAGAGAGAAAAAATAAAATTTTCCAATAAATTTATTGACAAATTCTAATTTAATTTATTTTGTTATAAATGGAAGGTAAAACAAATTGAAGAATTATATATATATACAATTTTCAGGAGAATTTTGTGAAGGGAAAATATTTTCACTATACAGTATAGCATTATTTTATATCTTTTTTTAATTATTTATACCAAATAATAAAAAAAAAATTTCATTATGAAGTATGAATTAAAAATTAATATTATTTTACCTTTTAAAAATCATCCAGTCTTGAAGCAACACGCTTGTATTTCTATCTCGTCGTCCAAATCCTAGGCCTGGTCATCGAATTTTTGGTAATTGTTAAGTCTAACCGATGTATCATGGATTTAGATAAAACTTTACCAGCGGATTCCTTGTTTGGTTCCAAACAAACTTTCTTTAAGCAGTATATGGCGGTCGCTTTTAGTTTACGAGATAAAAATTATTCAAGTTTGCATATAAATCCATTGATATTCTATTTAGGAACCATGTTTTCTTATTTGACCACCAGAGGGCTTCACTAATTTTCTGTTTTTATAAGTTCGGTTTGGATCACAGACCATCATGGTTTGGATATATAAGAAGATTAAAAAATTAATTTCCTATATCCAAACCGAACTTATAAAAACCGGAAATTATTGAATTCGTCAATAACACATTATTAAATGGCTGCTCATTCATAATTATTAATAGTTTATAAGCAAACTTTAATAATTTTTATTTCGTAAACTAGAAGCGACCGCCACATAATGCTTAAGGAAAGTTGGTTTTGAATCAAAAAAGGAATCCACTGGTAAAATTTTATCCAAATCCATGATATATCGGTTAAACTAAACAATTACCGAATTTTTCTCTAGCTCTATCAAAATTGAGAAGCTACTTGAAATAAGAATTAGCAGCCCACAATCGAAAAAATCAAGATAAAGGTTAAGAGGATTAATTGTACTTATCATACTACACCTTTATCCCGCTTAGGCAGCTACCGACTCGATAGGATGTACAAAAATCTATAAACATTATTTATTATCCCTTCCTGTATTTGTCGTTCAGATTATTTTTTAGAGTATAATGCTTATTTATAACATATGTATTACCTATATTTTACATACATTGAAATTTCTCTTTTGTTATTTTAATTTTTTTTTATCTTCAAGGTTCACTAAGTTTATAATGTGAAATCATTCACGTGAATAGAAAAATACTTAATTTGTTTTATAAGATAACAAAAATAAAAAAAAATAAAAAAAAAAAAACAAGTGACGGAATTATTTTGATTAAAATTCATCGATCGAAAGGAACATATATATACATTAAATCTTAAAATTTTCAAATACCATATAATTTCAAAGATTCAATAAAATTAATTAAATAAAATCTAATAAAAGGAAGTTATATTAAAATTGTGAAAATATAAAATATTCATTCAATTAAGCAACGTTATGAAAAAATTACACCATACTCGTATATATGTAAATGAAAATGAAATAAATTAATAAAATAATATGATTAAAAAGATATTGTTTCGAGATTATTTAATGAAGCGAAGAGTGTGCTAAAGTTACTTGTAATATAGTTGGTTGAGCAAGGAAAGAGATATTAAAAAAAAAAAAAAATTAAAATTTATGAGCTCTTCTAATCATAGATGTATATTTTCTATTATAGTAGGAAATACAAACTTTAATTCTAACTATTTCTCTGACTCTACGGAACTCGAAAGTTCTTAGCCGCAGCAACCACACCCCTCCAAGAACTCCTATTCTGAGCCACAACCCTCCATCCAGTTCCTATCCTCTCCCATCTCTCTTATATCCTTTCTTACATTATCAACCCACCGCGTCCTTGGTCTTCCAAGTGGACGTTTCCGACTCGGTTTATTTTTCGCCATTCTATCTTCTCCCATTCTAGCCACGTGTCCTGCCCACCGTATAGCCTTCTCGATTTTATAATTCTAACTATATCTGGAGTTGCATAGAGGAAATGCAATTCCTCGTTATGCAGTCTCCGCCATTCCCCGGTGACCTCCTCTTTCTTTGGTCCATAAATGCTTCGCAGAATCCTATTCTCAAATACTCTAAATCTACTCTCGTCCCCTAAGGTCATAGACCATGCCTCACACCCATATAATACAACCGGTAAAATAATTGTTTTATATATTTTAACTTTTATCCCCTTTGATAATAATTTTGATGCGATAAGCCCCTTTATTGCATGATAACAGGCGTTTCCCGATTGTAACCTCGCTTTAAACTCATCTCGAATATTATTATCTTTCGTTATCATAGAACCTAAGTATTTATATTTTTCTTCATTTTCAAATTGTATATCTTGTATATTAAAATTTTGTGTGTTAATACTATTCCTCTCTGTTACTAAATACTTTGTCTTAGTATTATTAATTTCTAGTCCCACCTCTTTTCCTGCATGAATTAATTTTTCTACCCTATCAATAATTGCAATTGCCGAATCTCCTATTCTATTTAAGTCGTCGTCGTAACCTAATACTTGAATTTTTTTTTTATTTAGTTCGATTCCGTTTGACCTCTCCCCAATTTGTCTAATTCCATATTCCAGAACTAAATTAAATAAAATTGGTGATAATGCGTCTCCTTGTTTTTTTTAACCCATTTCGAATTTCGAAAGTTTCTGACAATTGATTTCCGCATCTTACTCTTCCTTTACTACCCACAAGACAAATTTGAATCACACGTACTAGATTTTGTTTTTGGGAATTCTTTATAACTTTAATTATATGAAACTATATCGTCAATTTACTACACAAGCTTTCTAATGAATTTAGATTAAATAATTTCATTCATTATCAACTTTGCACGTATATCCTTGAATATTTTTTTTTTTTTGTGAATTTCATATTCTTACATTCTTCATTAAACAACGACATAGGATAATTGGCATTCGCTCTGAGATGAATCGCAGACCTTTGCAACAAATCGCTTTCAAGTACCAAGCAGGCTTAAATTACTACCACAGTGGATACTCGAATTACGACGTTAATTCGTTCCAGGAAAACCGACGACAACCAAATTCGACGACAAATAAATTGAATTTTCCCATAAGAAATAATTAAAAACCAAGTAATCCGTTCCAAGTCCCCCAATATTACTCAAGTATATTCTATTTATAAACTATAATAAATAAAGTTAAATTACATTATTAATCAAAGAAATATAAATAAATAAAACGAAATAAATGATAAAATAAATAATAAGACAATAAAAAGTCGAATTAACAAGCTATCAATCTAGCATACATAATTAAGTGAAGTATACCTTGTACTTGCTGATTGTAGCACATCCACTACCGTTTTCTTTCTGTCCCACAGTACTATATCTTTTTTATTTGCATATTTTTTCATCATTTTTATTGCAAAATAAACTTGAAGTACTTTATCAAAAGACATTTTAAAAAAGTAAAGGAGAAACAATACAAGACATTGTACGAGTATTTCAAAAGCTGCTAGGATTGAAGTAAACGACGAGAACTTGATTTAAATTTAATTAGGCGACAGCAGCGCCATCTAACAATAATAAGAATAAAAACACATAAAGTTACTGAAGTCAAATTTGCGTGTCACCAAGTTGCTAACTTAAAGACAAATAGTTGATTCTTATTTTATCAATCAAAATTTAAAACGTTTATATCACAGATCATCTGGTATATATTATTTATGACTCAGTATATACTTTATAATACATTAATCAATTAATCAATTAAAAATGGATCTTTATTCACAAGAAGACACAAAATATCCAATATATATAGGTTAGTTTTTATTTCTGTTTTTTTTTTCATCAAAAGTAATGTTAATTGTCACGAAAATTATTTTTTTTAATATTATTTGTAATGATATTATTCCTTAAATTGAATTATAAAATAGTTAGACATATAAAAATATAATAATTTAAAATAACCTAAACAATTATTTTTTTTAGGTCCTCTATATCCTTGTGTATATTGTCAAACCAATTTTATAAGTGAGGAATTTTTATCTAAACATTTGAAAAAATGTTTTCGTAAAAAAATATTTTCCATTTTAAAAAATGATGTAAAACTCAAAAAGGATACAGAGAAATATATAGACGAAAAAGTTAAAGAAGAAACTGATTCAATCCATACAGGAAACAATCGCAGTGAATGTAATTATTGTAAAAAGGAATTTAATGATAAATCAAATGTAAATAAACATTTATTAATTCATACAGGAGAAAAACCTTTTGAATGTAAATATTGTGAAAAGAAATTTAATGTGAAATCAAATTTAAAAACACATTTATTAATTCATACAGGAGAAAAACCTTTTGAATGTAATTATTGTAAAAAGAAATTTAATCAGAAATCACATTTAGATCAACATTTATTAATTCATACAGGAGAAAAACCTTTTGAATGTAATTCTTGTAAAAATAAATTTAATGATAAATCAACTTTAAAAAGACATTTATTAATTCATACAGGAGAAAGACCTTTTGAATGTAATTATTGTAAAAAGAAATTTATTCAGAAATCTGATTTAGCTAAACATTTATTAATTCATACAGGAGAAAAACCTTTTGAATGTAATTCTTGTAAAAAGAAATTTAATCGAAAATCATCTTTAAAAAGACATTTAATGTTTGAAAAATACCATTAATAATGAAAACAACATTATCTTTAAATATAGATTATATACTTTATAACTAAAATTATAGTTTAAATTTTAAACCAATAAAAATCTCATTTATTTAACATTTTGAATGTAATGTCTTACTATATATATACATATATATATATATATATATATATTTAATTATATATTACATTTGACAAATAATAAATACATAATTTATAAAAAATAAAATAAATTTTAATGTGATTATTGTAAAAAGAAATTTAATCTGAAAGCAAATTTACAAACACATTTATTAAAACATAATGTTTGAAAAATAGGCTTAATAATGAAAACAACATTTTCTTTGAATATAGCTTATATACTTTATAGCACAAATTGTAGTTCAAATCTCAATAAAAATATGATTTATTTAACTTAGTATTTATATTAACTATTTTATTTCCTCTATTAATAAATACATTATTACTAAATATCGATTACATTTAAGAATTCTATCATTTTATTATCCATATGTTAATTTATTTATTATTTATTTAAACAAATCTAAAATATGTCTATGATTCTTTCATTTTACTAATCTATAATTGTAAATAAAGAAGATTCTTTCTAAAAATTCTTATTTTATTTCTTACACGAGAAAAGCATTTTTAATTTAATTTAATCACATTTAAAGTGCCATTTACTAATTCATACAGGTAAAAATTTCAAACTTTACCCGTCTATACGGACACACAACGGGGAGGGACCCGTCAAAGACAAATGTTATGCAGACAAAACAGAGACAATTCAAGCTTTGAAGGACAACATTCGTGTAGCCATAGCTAAAATAGAGCCGTATACTATCACAAATGTACTCAAAAATTGGACCGACCGTTTGGCGTACTGCAAGATCAGCCGAGGCAGCAATTTGAATGAAATAGTATTTCATAAATAATCGGAAGGTCTATACTTCAGTATGAAAAAATAAATTTGAAAATACATCCAACCGTTTTTGTTTTTTGCATTTTAAAAAAAAAATGTTACATGACGGAACCTGAATAATGATTTAAAATAACAAAAACAATTCTTTTTTTTAGGTCCTCTATATCCTTGTGTATATTGTCATACCAATTTTATAAGTGAGGAATTTTTATCTAAACATCTAAAAAAATGTTTTCATAAAAAATTTAATGATAAATCAAATTTAAATAGACATTTATTAATTCATACAGGAGAAAAACCTTTTGAATGTGATTATTGTAAAAAGAAATTTAATGGGAAATCACATTTAAATAGACATTTACTAATTCATACAGGTGAAAAACCTTTTGAATGTAATTATTGTGAAAAGAAATTTAATCAGAAATCAACTCTAAATACACATTTATTAATTCATACAGGAGAAAAACATTTTGAATGTAATTATTGTAAAAAAAAATTTTACCTGAAATCAACTTTAAATAAACATTTAATAATACATAATGTTTGAAAAATAGGCTTAATAATGAAAACCACATTTTCTTTGAATATAGCTTATATACTTTATAGTACAAATTGTAGTTCAAATCAATAAAAATTTGATGTATTTAACTTAGCATTTATATTTACTATTTTATTTCCTCTATTAATAAATACATTATTACTAAATATCGATTACATTTAAGAATTCTATCATTTTATTATCCTTATGCTAATTTATTTATTATTTATTTATACAAATCTACAATATACCGAATCGCCATTCAAATAAAAAAAAATAGTCATAAAACATACATCCCTTAAACTTACGTATTAATACACTGGAGACAGAAAAGAATGGCATTAAAAATTTATTTATTTAGAGATAAAACTGACATTTCAGCTATGCTGCTATTATGCTTAGATTATACATGGTTCACCGAACCACCACTCGATCTTTAAAAAAAATGATTTCTAATTATCGGATTTGGCTGGTAATACTAATAACTGGTTCACAAAATCACCGTTTAAATAACCTAAAACAACATACATGACTAAAAACATATACTCCTTAAACATATATATAATATTAATGCACTGAAAGACAGAAAAGTAGACCTGTTGATATAAAATATATATAATTTCGTAAATTTGATTTATTTATATGTATATATATATATAAAGGTTTTTGTCTGCAAATTACTGTGAATTTAAAAATATTTGCATATATTCGTGTTTCATGAACTCTAAAATCCAAGAGTGACTTTAGAATTTCTAATGTCTGTCTGGAAATTTTGAGGTCACCTGACCCCTTGGTATATAAAATGGTTCTTGAACTGGTAACAATAATAAAATACACTATTGTACTTAACCATTTGGAAAGGGAGTAATTCTTGAAACTAACCCCTCTCCATCACCTACCCCTTAACTTAAATTAATATAAATAAGCGAGATAAATAATTGAGAGCGAGTAAGGTAAAGACATAATTATATTTTTTGATAAATAAATAAATATTATTATTTATTTATTCAAGAAATATATATACAAACATTCTGTATGTTATTTCAGTCCATCTTTTTGGGTGGTGATAAAAAAAAATAGCAAAAACATCCAAATCACAGACTTCACTATCAGTTTTCCATCTTTTTAGATATATACATTAAAGAAAAACTAAAATAAGAAAAACAAAATAATAATTATAAATAACTTAATATGTCGCTGGATTTATTATATTTTCCACTTGAAAAAGAAATTTTCCAAAATGTCCACTCATGAAATTAATAGGCAAAGACTTGATGTCCGCCTATTCTTTGGAGACTTCAGCATTTCATTTTTCAAGCTACATTGAATTTTATTTTTTTGCTTAAACATCCCATGAGACAACCTTAGGACTAGTATCTATCTATATATATATATATTTAAATAATATACATTTCATTTTAGAATAATAACATGGATTATATTATAGATTTCTCTCTCTCTCTCTCTCCCTCTCTTAACATAGTAATATTTATTCACGTGTTTATCTGTTCAATGCTAATGTAATAAAATTCTAAACAATTTCTTTTGAATTCAATAACAAGAAAGCAAAGGGCGAGAACGTGACTTTTGATGAGCGAACAAAGTGGAAAGCTTTTTCTCTGATTGGAGTTGATGAAATTCAAATTCAAATCATTTATTAATAGAATATAAATAATATTTTTGAAATATTATCTATATTCTATATTTTTTATATTCTTGGATAATCTCTTCAAATCTTTTTTTTTAAATGAAATAGAATCTATTATATATAAAATGATTAATATAATATTAATATATTCGAGAAGAATCCAATTTAAGGATACAATCGGGTAGCGCCTATTATTATGCAGTAAAGCATAGGTTCTTAAACTTATGTACTCCACGGACCCCCACTTGAAAAAATTTTTTTTGACGGACCCCCATCACAACTTTAGGTACTTTACGTCATTTTATTAATTAATTTCTGGCTTACGATCTCATAAGGACAAGGATATATGATGAATATTTCTAACAGTGATTGGTGAATAACGATTTTTTTGCATATTGTAGAACACATTTTATTAGAAATTATAATATTGAAGAAAGAAAATACAAACATTGTCATAGCAACAAATCTCACAAATTATAATGGGTACTTACATTAAATTCATATAAATATTTTATAATTTTTTTCAGAAAATATTAAATAAGAAATATTTTAAAAAATAACTGCATCTATCTCATTAAATATAACTTACATATTTAATGAGATGTATGCAGTTGTTTTCTTGAAACAAGAATCTCAATATCTGGCTTAATATTGGAAACTTTTAATCTAAGATCCGGCTCTACATTTAATTTGTTTCTATATTTAGACTTAATATAAAATAGTACCGAAAAAGCTTGTTCGCATAAATATGTTGTGCAGAATGGAATCAAGTGTTGAAGTGCTTTATTTGCAAGCGCAGGATAATCTGACCTGAGAAGTAACCAAAAGTTGCTCAATTCAGTTTTGTTAAATTTTAGTTTATAAGTTGTATCACATGATAATTCCACGAGAATATCTTGTTCAGGTGCAGATAAATGTTTAGCATTTGTAATTTCCATATTAAATGGATCTCTGATCCAGTTATTGCAAGGATCAGGAGTAGAAAAATACTTCCTGAAGTTGCTTTTCAAAGTAATTAAATGTTCAACAAATAATTGACGCGTTTGATTAAGCAATTTTTCACTGGAGCTTTCTATGAGATCATTGAGAGTTGGAAAAGACTCATATACACCGTTCTGGATGCGTTTCGACCACAAGTCGATTTTTTTAATCATTGCTTCTATTTTATCTTCAACTTTAAATATATTTACAACAGTACCTTGCAGGCTCAAATTAAGTTCGTTCAATTTTGTAAAAATATCAGTCAAGTAAGCCACCTTAGCTAACCAGATAAAATCATTGAAACATTCGGTCAGTTCAAAATGCGCATCTATTAAAAACAATCGTATTTCATCTCGAAGCTCAAAAAGGCGAATGAGTACTTTCCCGCGGGACAACCAACGTACATCTGTATGTAATAATAAATGTGTATGTTGACTACCCATTTCCTCACACAAAATTTTAAAAACTCTGGAATTAAGTGGACGAGCCTTAATGAAATTGACAATTTTAACTACTTCGTCTAATGTTCTTTTCAAATCTGGTGACATATTTTTGGCTGCTAATGATTCTCTGTGAATGCAGCAATGATTCCAAACAACCTGAGGCGCAACATTTTTAATAAGAGCAATCAATCCAGTTCTTGTACCTGACATTGCACGAGCACCATTAGTGCAAATTCCAACACATTTTGGCCACTCTATTTCATTTTCGGTTATAAAATTATTCAAACTGTTAAATATGTCATTAGCTGTCGTTCGTGAAGGTAGTGAATCACAAAACAATACATCTTCTTGTATTTGATTTTCAAACTCATATCTAATGAAAGCTAACAAATTGGCATTATTAGTGACATCAGTACTTTCATCCAATTGTAATGAGTAATAGTGACTTTTGCGCACTCTCGATATTAATTCTTCTTTTATATTACATGACATGTCTTCAATCCTATTCTTAACCGTATCATTTGATAATGAAATCAAATTTATATCGTTTGCTGCTTTAGTTCCTAACATTATATTTGTAATTACTTTTGTAGCAGGAAGAATTAATTGCTCTGCTATATTATGCGGCTTTCCTGCTTTAGCAATAAGTAGAGCTACTTCATATGATGCCATTACTGCTTTCTTACTCATACCACCAGATCCCGTCTTTACCATCAATTACTGACTTGAATTAAGTTCTTCTTTTTTCATTTTAAAAAATTCGATAGACTTACTAACATGCTCGCTGTGCTTTGTTTGTAAATGACGTCTGAGATTAGCAGGTTTCATACTTTCATTGGATAAACTTTCCTGACATAGAACGCAGACTGGTCTTTCCACATCATTGTTGCAAATATAAGTAAATCCAAATGATAAATAATCATCCGAATATTTTCTAGTTTTGCGTTTCTTGGTAGAGTTTGCTGTTGATGCCTCATCATCTGATTCTTTCCGTTTCTGTGTTGAACCAGTTTGTAGCCAACGATCCATTTTATGGAGTAATTTATTAACATTGAACTACAATAATATAAATATAATATAAATATAATATAAATATAACGAATTATTATTTACTAGCTATGTTTTAATATGATTTGAAATGAATGTTTTAATATCATTTTAAATGAATGTTTTAAATCATTTTAATAAATGTTTTAAATCATTTTAAATAAATGATTTAATATCATTTTAAATGAATATTAATTTATATAATAAATATATTTCGTAATTTGATTCTAAAATATTATTAATTTCGTAATTTGATTCTAAAATATTATTAAAATAAATATTTTTTATTCATAAAACTAACTTATACTTACTCTCAAAAACAGCCTTTCTGGGAAATTGCAAAATGTGTTTAGTGTTTTTATAAAATAATGATCATGCAAATTACACTAAAAATTAAAAAAAATTATTAGCTATAATAAACTATTATTAGCTATAATTTAATTATAATTAATTAAATTAATAAAAATAATTTAAAGATACAACTCGTTGAGAAATGAACTTATAATTAACATTTGCTTTAAAACTGTTTAAAACCCCAGAGTGGACGCTGACAATTTGGGTTTTTCCGGGTAAGACTGTCCCCTCCCCTGGTTTTCCCCAATAACAAAGTGAAAGAAAATTCCCTTATATGCCTCCCCTTCCGAGCCCCTAAGAGGGGTTATTTTAAAGGAACAATCGAAAAATGATTTTAAATGAATGAATGGATGAAAATTCAAATTTTATATATAGTTTTTTATATATGTTTATTTATTCACAAAAAATTAATTGACATAATTATCAATTTAATAAAATAAAATAGTATTATTAATAGTATTAAATTATAGCCGTAATTCTCTAGGAGGATATAGTTAAACAATGAACTTTAAATATTTATATATGTATATATTTTTACGATGATTTTTTTCCGAGGACCGCGGACCTCCAGTAAAGGCTTCGCGGACCCCCAGGGGTCCGCGGACCACAGTTTAAGAACCACTGCAGTAAAGGATCTTATTTCGTGAGGGAATTGGGAGAGAATGAGAGTTAGATGGGATTAGCTCAGAATAGATGGACGTTTGGAGGGATATACTTGCTGCAACAGCCAAGAACCCTGTCATGTGTAGTATTACATCTGCTTCCACTAATGAATTAATATATAAAAAAATTAAATTGTATTATTTATTTGAAAAGAACAGAGATATGGTATAATTTTCGTTAATTCGATATATAGGAAGTTTATAATTAAAATAAATATAATCAAATTATCTAACCTATTTTCCTTTTCGGTTAAATAAATTGGGTAATTATTTTCAATTGGAAGGAAATTGGAGAATTAATTTATAAGTATAGCCATCTCGAAATTAAAAGTGCTCATACAAAATATTTAGTATGGGGAAGAATAAAATTTTTAAACACAGAAAAATTCTTGAAATTATAAATTATAGTAAATTTTAAATAGTTAGGTTCTATTATAATATCACAGAGAATAATAATATTCGAGAAGAATTTAAATGAAGGTTGTCATCAGGTAGAGCCTGTTATTATTCAGGAAAAGGGATAATTTCCTCAAATTTAATATTCAAGAATATCATCATTAATATATATAAAACAATTATCTTACCAGTCGTGTTATAAGGGTGCGAGGCGTGGTCTATGACTTTAGGAGACGAAAATAGATACTATTTGAAAAATGGATTCTTCATTGAATGAGACCACTTGGGAATCGTGGAGACTTCACAACAAAAAATTGCCTGATCTCACACATCTCTAAACCTATCATATCATCGAAAACGTTGCAATAGGTGAGATATGTGGCTAGAATGGCTCAATAACCAGGAATTATATGACCACTATCCATCTCCAAGCATAGTTATAGACATGTGGCTAGAATGGGAGAAGAAAGAGTGGTACAACACTTGTTTGTGAGAAAACCGACTGGGAAGCGTCAGGTTGATAGAAAATGTAGAAGGATACGTGAAGGAGTTGGGAGAGAATGAGAGTTGGATGGGATTAGCTCAGAATAGGGACGTTTGGAGGAATATAGTTGCTGCAACATCCAAGAACTTTCGAGTAACATACAGCCACAAAGATAGATAGATTTCTTTAAAAGATAAACAATTAATCATCATAATTGTGCTCCACCATTGAATCCAAATCCTTCTTCATTGAACAATCTTTTCTCCAGCACCACAAACACAAAGTATACTTTAAAAAGAAAGGATACTCTTTCATTTTGTAAATACATAGATAATCCATATAATTATGTCATAAATTATTAAAATTGTAAAATTAAAAAAGAAGTCAATGAAAGAGTTGAGTCGAGTATTTGCCAACTTAATATATTTAAGATTATAATCTCTTTTTTTATAATGTGACTCGGTGGGTGGGTCTCTTTAAATGTTTTTTTCACCTCAATTTTGATTAGAAAGGAAACGATACAAAGAAAACGACTTTTATTTTTTTTTTTCTATTCAAAGGATAATTACCATTGAATTTTTGCTTTTTCAAAATATCAAAGAAAAAAAAATCACATTTCGTATTTCTTTTTTTTTTATTTAAAGAATCATATTCATTTGATACTTAGCTTCTTCAAATGAAAAAGGTATAATTTATTACTGTGGCGCACAATACGAAAGGAGATAATACTTTCTTGTTAAAAGAGTTCCAGCTTTATTAGTTCTTAACAAAAAAAAAAAAAAATCAAGGTTTACATCATCTTTTTATTTGTTTTTTTTTTCTTGAAAAAGTCTTAATAAATATTTCATTTTATTATTATTTAAGTAAACATTAAATGAAACCTGTAGTTTAGCTAGAATGAAACTTTCCTTTCTTTGTTTATTATTATTATTATTATTCTTTCATTTGTTTTGAATAAGTTGAATAAAAAAATCCAAAAAAAGAGATAATTAATTGAGTTTTATATATATATATATATATATATATATATTTGTTTTCTTTTTTTATAACCATTTAAAAATATGGTTATTAAAATAGCTAAAAAATCAGTTATTTTTGAGATTATTTGTCAATTTGTGAAAATTATTGAAATCAAAATAAAATACATATATAAAACTATTATTTCACTGGTTAGCTTCGTCTCTGACTTTGGGGGAAGAAAATAGGTTTAGAATATTTGAAAATATGGTACTTTGTAGAACAGTGGTTTCCAAACTTTCTGTAACGGCGCCCCCCTTTTTTTTAAAAAAAATTCTTGCGTTCCCTTTAATTTTTGTAATAATCTAATTTCCTTTTCCAATAGTCGGGCACATTTCTGAAATAATATAACAACAGGGATGGGCCAATGTTTCAGAGGGTCGCAAAATTATCTGACCTTTTTTTACAACCATATTGAAAAATAATCGAAAATTTTCAAAAGTTTACGGGCACTTGAATTGCCTGGTTCTAATACCTTCGCGCCCCCCAGGGCGGGCGCGCCCCACAGGCTGGAAAACGCTGTTGTAGAATTTGTTCGCCGAAAAAGGATGAGGTCATTGGGACTGGATAACGAGGAATTCCATGATGATAAAATATTTGATTTTTAATCAAATTCATTCGTTTAAAATTCTTAACTTTACATTAATTAATGATTTAGTTAATTATTTACACTGAGACAAAGGAGATTTGAAAGTTGCAGATGAGAAGCCTTCACAATCAGATCGTCTGCGCTTTTCTAAAGATGCTATTTTTTCTTTTTTTAAGGTAGAATACAAAAAGATTTCAAATAATTAATAAAGACTAGAATATTGAAATTATTATCTCCATAATTGTTTTTTTTTTTTTTTTTTTTTTGTTAATTAAACAGTAAAGTATAAATATACAAAATAATTAATCAAAATTTATTTTAATTTATTAAAGTAAATAAAAAATGTTTGACTTGAGAAATAATTCGATCAATTATAATATCAAGCCAAATTCTATCGAAATAATTTCCCTTAAGGGAAAAGCTACTTTAAATTAAAAACTTAAATGAAAAAAAAAACAAACAAATTATACTTAATTTAAATTGATAAAGTTTCACAATGTAAATAGTATAAATCTCATCTATTACGCGGTTGCTGCATGATTTGTGCAATTTTTAATAGTTCGCTTGTTTAGTTGCCTCCCCCCCCCTTCGTCCCATCCTCTCCCACCTGAAGTTGCAAACAATTTCCATTTACAACTGGTCAATGAGAACTTGGAATTGTATTCTTTAGTAACATAAACAACGTCGACCATTAAATTTTCCCTGGAGAGATAATATTCTATTTAGAGATTGCATTCCATCCTTTGTTTTGTTGTTCTGTCCTGAATTGCTATACGTTATGTTTCATTACTGGCGGACTTTTTTATTCAATATAGATAAAGAATTTGTTTATTAAAACATAAATAAATAAATATATATATTATTATATATATAAACAAATAAAAAAGAAGAAGTAATACCTAAAGTACTAATTTTAATAAAAAAATACTCTGTGCGTTAAGAAAAGTGGAGTACTTGTAATTATGATTGTTTCAAAGAAATAACAATATATAAACTTCTGACTTTGGTACATCCTAGGTAAGGATATTGCCTATCAAGTCGGTTCTATTAATGAGGTGTCCTATCATCAGTAGAACGGGTCCTACCAAACTTTACCTTGATTTTTTTGATCAGAGGCGCTACTTTTTATCAAGTAGCTTCTTCATTTTGATCCCAGAGGCTGGGTTGACTCCGTCCCATAGATCCCAGTTAGAGAAAATCTCTTGACAGCCCCGGGACTTGAACCCGGGCCTACAAGAATGTGTATTTTTCTATTCTAACAAATCTATAATTTCTTCATTCTGAGGTTTATTTTTTGACATAATATTCAATTTATTTCAGGGAGAATCCCACAGATCAAAAATCAAAGTTGAATTTAATAAAAAGGGCGGCAATTTTAATATTTCAAATAGGTGTTGATGTAAAATAGTATAGATTAGTGAATTCTAAACCGTGAGCCGAAAAATTTTCTAATACTTGAAATTTTTGGTTCTAAATGATTTTGTGAGCAAACTTTTGAACATTTTCGATTATTTTTTCAATATTGTTCTAAAAAAAAAGGTCAGATGATTTTGCGATGCTCTGAAACATTTCCGATGTGGAGGGAAGAAAAGTTTTCCAATTTTTCAAGAGAGTAAAAATTTATATAAAAATTGGATGTATTAAGGGAAAAAGTCCGATTATTTAGGGAGCCGCTAACCAGAAAAGTTTGGGGACCTCTGGAAAAGATTATAAAAAAAGTCCATCAAAATATAAAGAATACGGGTCAAATGACCCCAAATTGGACATCGGAAGACTGTCGCTCCATAGGGCAGAAACTAATAAAAATATTTTTTTGAAATTTTATACTATCAAAAAATCAATAAATTTCATTAAAATATATTTATAAACATTTAAGATAAAGCGATTCAAAGTTGAAAAATGGGTCAAATGACTCCAGCGGATTGATTGATTATTATAATATAATATATGATTTTGTTTGTCTAGAGAATAAATTTCTATTTAATTAATGTTATATTATTTTAAATAATATATCCAATATTCCAAATTTTTCATTATATATTAATTATATTACCTGGAATCGATTTTAACTATAAAATTATTTCGCCTGAAGTGATAATTGATTTGAAAAACAAACCTATCTCTAATTTGTAATAATCAAATAACAGTGTTGAATAAATAATGTATATTATCTTTTGAAGTAGACTGATCCTAGAAACTTATATAATATCATGGATGTCAAAATTCTAAAAGTTAATTGAAATCGCTTCACATTTGATTGGATTCTTGAAATGAATAGACTTTATCTAAAATCTAAATAAGCTGGAGTGTCTCCACTCGACTATTTCGCAATTTGCATTGGATTAAATAACATATATTTTATTTAAATTAAATTTAATTAATTAAATTATAAATTAAAATTAATAAATAATATTTATTAAACCAGCGCGAGATTGGCTCTTTATTGATGGCACCATGTCACGTGCGGATTTCCAATTAAGCTGAAATTCTATATATAGCAGTTTTATACAATTTTTAATCATGTAAAAAACTATCAAACAATGTTTTTGTTTAATCTTGTCTACATACACACATACACAGACATTTTTCTCAATCTTAGTTAAAATGACTCAGGGACCTTCAAAACTTAAAAAACATCAAAATCTCGACATCGAAAATTTTCATGATCGCAATAGTAAAAAATGTAAACGTGATTGCTAATGGTCATCTTGACATTTCTCAAAAGTTTATTGAAAACTACAAATTATCAATAATGCCCGTGTACCGAATTTAATTATTCTAGCTCAAACCGTTTTTGCTTAATCTTGTGTACAAACATACACACATACACACACACACAGACATTTTTCTCAACTTTAGTGAAAATGATTCAGGAACCTTCAAAACGTATAAAAACATCAAAATCTCGACATCGAAAACTTCCGGATGAGCTACATTTCTCAAAAGTTGATAAAAAACTACAAATTTTAAATAATTCCCGTATACCAAATTTCATTATTCTAGCTCAATTTGTTTTTGCGTAATCTTTTCTACATACATACACACACACAGACATTTTTCTTAACTTTATTGAAAATGACACAGGGACCTTCAAAACGTAAAAAATCATCAAAATCTCGACATCGAAAATCTGGCGAGATAGTAAAAAAAAAGCATACATGGAACTATGTAGATATTAAAATCAAAAATAAAATTTGTAATTATACTTTATTATATAATCCTTTTTGTTAGAATTTTTTATTTATTAAATGACTTTCAATAAAAAAGAATATTTAAATAATTTAATAATAACAACAGACGAATGAATTAAATTTTAATTAATAAAATTTTCGAATATTTCTCAATTATTTATGTAATTTAATTTCAAATTGATATATTTTCATCGAATAGCCTATGTTTAAAGTACCTAATCATATTTCCACTTTTGAACATTATTTAATCTAAATCTCTCACCCTTAACCCCGTCTCTACCATCCCTTTCCATTCCACTCCCATCCATATTGAACTTAGTTATACTGAAGTTGAGTTGAATAGCAATTGAATTGATAATTGTTGTTATCATATTAACTGAATTGTCGATAAAATAAGTAAATTGTTAGAATAATAATAATAATTAATAAAGTAAATTATCCATTATCTAAAGTAGTCATTTTTAATGGGGGGAAAAGCAAAATCAATAAAACCATCAGTCCATTTTAAGCGAATAAAATTATTAAAAAAAATCTATGTAATTCAGGATTACTTAGATTTTTTTTAATAGTTTTTTTTACCGGCCGGCGATAGGAAGGGAAGGTATTGTTTTCAGTCCAAATTTGACATGTGGAGAATTTTTACATATCTCCACGAATCATGCAGTTTGTTAACATAAAATAGTATTTTTAGCATGATGTCTATCCGTCCGTCCGTTGTGTGTCCGTATAGACGGGTAAAGTTTGAAATTTTTACCTGTATGAATTAGTAAATGGCACTTTAAATGTGATTAAATTAAATTAAAAATGCTTTTCTCGTGTAAGAAATAAAATAAGAATTTTTAGAAAGAATCTTCTTTATTTACAATTATAGATTAGTAAAATGAAAGAATCATAGACATATTTTAGATTTGTTTAAATAAATAATAAATAAATTAACATATGGATAATAAAATGATAGAATTCTTAAATGTAATCGATATTTAGTAATAATGTATTTATTAATAGAGGAAATAAAATAGTTAATATAAATACTAAGTTAAATAAATCATATTTTTATTGAGATTTGAACTACAATTTGTGCTATAAAGTATATAAGCTATATTCAAAGAAAATGTTGTTTTCATTATTAAGCCTATTTTTCAAACATTATGTTTTAATAAATGTGTTTGTAAATTTGCTTTCAGATTAAATTTCTTTTTACAATAATCACATTAAAATTTATTTTATTTTTTATAAATTATGTATTTATTATTTGTCAAATGTAATATATAATTAAATATATATATATATATATATATATATGTATGTATATATATATAGTAAGACATTACATTCAAAATGTTAAATAAATGAGATTTTTATTGGTTTAAAATTTAAACTATAATTTTAGTTATAAAGTATATAATCTATATTTAAAGATAATGTTGTTTTCATTATTAATGGTATTTTTCAAACATTAAATGTCTTTTTAAAGATGATTTATGATTAAATTTCTTTTTACAATAATTACATTCAAAAGGTTTTTCTCCTGTATGAATTAATAAATGTTTAGCTAAATCAGATTTCTGAATAAATTTCTTTTTACAATAATTACATTCAAAAGGTTTTTCTCCTGTATGAATTAATAAATGTCTTTTTAAAGTTGATTTATCATTAAATTTATTTTTACAAGAATTACATTCAAAAGGTTTTTCTCCTGTATGAATTAATAAATGTTGATCTAAATGTGATTTCTGATTAAATTTCTTTTTACAATAATTACATTCAAAAGGTTTTTCTCCCGTATGAATTAATAAATGTCTATTTAAATTTGATTTATCATTAAATTCCTTTTTACAATAATTACATTCAAAAGGTTTTTCTCCCGTATGAATTAATAAATGTTGATCTAAATGTGATTTCTGATTAAATTTCTTTTTACAATAATTACATTCAAAAGGTTTTTCTCCCGTATGAATTAATAAATGTTTATTTAAAGCTGATTTCTGATTAAATTTCTTTTCACAATAATTACATTCAAAATGTTTTTCTCCTGTATGAATTAATAAATGTCGATCTAAATAAGATTTCCAATTAAATTTCTTTTTACAATAATCACATTCAAAAGGTTTTTCTCCTGTATGAATTAATAAATGTTTATTTAAATTTGATTTATCATTAAATTCCTTTTTCCAATAATTACATTCAAAGCGATTGTTTCCTGTATGGATTGAATCAGTTTCTTCTTTAACTTTTTCGTCTATATATTTCTCTGTATCCTTTTTGAGTTTTACATCATTTTTTAAAATGGAAAATATTTTTTTATGAAAACATTTTTTTAGATGTTTCGATAAAAATTCCTCACTTATAAAACTGGTATGACAATATGCACAAGGATATAGAGGACCTAAAAAAATAATTGTTTTCGTTATTTTAAATCATTATATTTTTATATATCTAATATCTATGTATTTTATAATTCAATTTTAGGAATAATATCATTACAAATAATATTAAAAAAAATAATTTTAGTGACATTAACTTTTGATTAAAAAAACATAGAAATAAAAACTAACCTATATATATTGGATAATTTGTTTCTTCTTGTGAATAAACATCCATTTTTAATTGATTAATGTATTATCAATTATAAAGTATATACTGAGTCATAAATAATATATACCAGATGGTCTGTGATATAAACGTTTTAAATTTGGATTTACAAATAAAATAACAACCAAATATTAGTCTCTAAGATACGTAGCAATCAGGTGAGTGACACGTAAATTTGACTTCCGGAATCCTTGTGTTTTTACTCTTATAATTGTTAGATGGCGCTGCTGTCGACAAATTACATTTTTTTTTTACCGACCGAAGAAGGGAAAGTATGTTTTCACACCAAATTTCACGTGTGGAATTTTATACATATCTCCACGAATCATCCATTTTGTTAATAAAAAAAGTATTTTTAACATCATGTCTCTCCGTCTGTCTGTCCGTTGTGTGTCCGTCTATATATTTTTTTTTAATTTATGTTCTTTTAAATTTAAATTATTTGAGCGGCTGCTCGGTGAACCAGGTACTTTTTATAAACAAACTACTGAATTTGAAAGCTGAGAAATTCAATGAATCCAAGAATTTCTATCTCATTTCATTTCTATCCAATTCATATTCTTTCTTTACATTTACTTCTATATTATTTACCCATAAAATTATTCTTCCAATTGGTATCACTATAAATAAACTACTGAAATCGATAGCTTAAGTCACATGAATCCAATTATCCATATCCCAAGCCAACCTTATTAAATTACTATTCTTTCCTAATTCCCTCCTAATTACTTTTATATTATCATACTATTTCATCGTTGATCTAACCAGCACTCTTTTCCCAATTGGTATCTCTATAAACAAACTTCTTGACTCATTCGAATCTCGATTACAGCCATCGCAAACTTCACGATTCATGTTTCTAACTATGTGTGGAGATGCATGAAAGTCATGTAATTCCTCGTTATACAAATCCCTTCATTCACTTATTATTTGATCTTTTAAATAAGATCATAAATTCTATTTATAAATACCCTGAAATTATTCACTTCCTTAAAATCGTACTATTTATTTTTTAAAATTATTATTTTTTGAAATTCCTTGGGAAATTAATTTTTATTATTATTTGATAGAAATATTTAATGAAAACATATAAAATAATGCTATACTGTAAGACGAAGAACAGTTTTATTAACTTCTAATGATTAAGTATAATGGTAGATTATATATATTTGAAATTTATTCATCAATTTAATTATTTAAATCTGAATATGATAATATAATTTATAGATTATGAGTAAAATTTTATTTAAGTAATCTAAAATTATAGATATTAAATAGAAACTATATGAACAATGTATCATGTATTATCAGTAGACACGTTGACATAAATATTTCCAATGAGTTCTCCTGGAAGATAGACAATCAGCAATGCAACGGCTGAATAGCCGATAACTTCTCCCAATATTTTCTCTCATCCCTAAATCCATTCAACTTATAATATATTTAATCAAATTTCACCAAATTATATATTTAGATCATAGATTGGTTGCTTAATACATCTGGCGAGATAGTATTGCGATCACGCAAATTTTCGAAAAAAAAAATTTTTTGATTAAATTAAATTAAAAATGCTTTTCTCGTGTAAGAAATAAAATAAGGATTTTTAGAAAGAATCTTCTTTATTTACAATTATAGATTAGTAAAATGAAAGAATCATAGACATATTTTAGATTTGTTTAAATAAATAATAAATAAATTAACATATGGATAATAAAATGATAGAATTCTTAAATGTAATCGATATTTAGTAATAATGTATTTATTAATAGAGGAAATAAAATAGTTAATATAAATACTAAGTTAAATAAATCATATTTTTATTGAGATTTGAACTACAATTTGTGCTATAAAGTATATAAGCTATATTCAAAGAAAATGTTGTTTTCATTATTAAGCCTATTTTTCAAACATTATGTTTTAATAAATGTGTTTGTAAATTTGCTTTCAGATTAAATTTCTTTTTACAATAATCACATTAAAATTTATTTTATTTTTTATAAATTATGTATTTATTATTTGTCAAATGTAATATATAATTAAATATATATATATATATATATATATATGTATGTATATATATATAGTAAGACATTACATTCAAAATGTTAAATAAATGAGATTTTTATTGGTTTAAAATTTAAACTATAATTTTAGTTATAAAGTATATAAGCTATATTCAAAGAAAATGTTGTTTTCATTATTAATGGTATTTTTCAAATTTTATGTTTTAATAAATGTGTTTGTAAAGATGATTTTCGATTAAATTTCTTTTTACAACAATTAAATTCAAAATTTATTTTATTTTTTATAAATTATGTATTTATTATTTGTGTATGTAATATGTAATTAAATATATATATATATATAGTAAGACTTGTTAGAAAGATTTTGATGGGTAACGGGTAGTTTCTTCTCTATGATCCCAATAGAAAAGATTTCTACTTCAGGGAGTAGCGTCCCTGCCCTCACGTGAGCTCATGATTTCTTCTAAATCCCTCTTCTACCTGGAGGAATCGTGTCCTTTACCCGTTGACTCCTTTCCATCCATTCCCTTACGCTTACTCTTCCCCCCTCCCCATCCTTGATCCTTCAAAAAATCAAGTTTATTTGGATGAAGGAGAATACCTAGCATAGATTCATTAAAAAGAAAAAAAAATGAAATTTTGTCTCATTATAGGAGACTCTTCTAGAGTCTCCTATATATATTTGAATTAACCCCCCTTCGGGGGGTTAATTCAAATATATCCAGATTACGTCAATTCTCCGATTAGCAAAACCCTGTATATTCACCAGTGAGACATATCAAGTGCCTCTGAGAGGACCCATCTCTCCAACGCTTCACATTAGTAAAAAATTTGGAACTCATATTTATAGAACGCTTTGGAGAATTAGAAAAAACTAAGCAAATCCATGTTTTTAATTTTATTAAAATTTTTGACTGAATCTTGGAAATTGTGACCAAGATAAATCCATTGAACATAATTTTAGCCAGATTCTAAATAAAATTGATTTTTCGTATCATGAAATGGAAATTTTAATTAATTTTAATATCGGTTTATTTTTACAGTTCAACAAAAAGTATTGCCTCATAAGAACTGGTAAAGCCTATACGATTCGATTCATTATGAAACGTAGATTAATTTTCACTACTATTATATAATTTTACGGTGCTTCGTTAATTAAATATTAATTATTGAATTTTGACAGGTTGAAAAGACTCGCCATGGGATTGGCGGCCAACTCAAATGCTTTGCTTATCCGTGGATGAGATTCATCTGCCTTTGGCCTTATTTTCCTAATACACGCTTGCTATATACTCTACATTAATTTTACAAATTCATCTTCAATTTTAATATATTATTTGATTTCATTAAGTTAAATATTATATTATAATAGAAACCAGTATTTTTAATTTTTTTCTATCTTATCTTATTATACTAGCAAAAATTATATATATATATATATATATATACATATATATATAATATACCATCAAATATTTTATCAAGTAAATTTGAATATATTTTTCATCTTGAAATGAAAATCAAGTTATTTTAATTAATTTGTATCATTTTAGAAAACAAATTTTTGATGGGTCATTTTTAGAAAACCCATATAACCATTGTAATAAATAATTAAAAAATTGTAAAATTTTTAAAGTTTATCATAATAAATTATATAAATTTTTTAAAAGGTCAAGAGATAGCTCGGTGTTCCAGGTAATAACATTTATAATTTAAATAAGCATTGCCTTCAAAGAATAGATATAAACTATACCAAAATATTAATTATTTAAGTTAAATTGATTTTTCATAAGTTTGTATAATTTTTCTTCATTAAATATTAATTTTTGAATTTTGACAAATGGAAATTAAAATTCACCGCCATTTGATTGACCGCTTACAACGAATACAATCTTTTAATTCGTTTTAATCAGTTTTAATTATTCTTTGCTTATGTCATTGATTGGATTCCATTAATTTTATTAAATGTATTAATTATATTTTTATCCATAGTATAATTATTTCAATTTCAAGATATATTGAAATTCTCATATTTCTAATCATTAATGATATATTTTTATTTTATATCTTGAAATATGAATTCTAATAGAAAAAATACTTCATTCCAACCACACAACCTTCAATCCATTTCTATTATGATAAGAACGTAGAATTAAACAATTCTTCAAAGTGTTTTCATTGAAAAATATCTTATCAATATATTTATTATTATTATTTATATAATTTCAATCGTGCATTGATATTGTATTCTTTGTTTGCAGTTCCATGGTAACAAAATTCCTTTTATTTGAATGAAGAAGAAAACTTATCAAAGATAAAATTCTCAAAATTAGAGGCTTTATTAATGATTCATTTTTATATATATATATATATATTTATATATCAATCTTATTATACTTCCTGCAAACCAACAACACATCAACAACCATTCATATTATGAATTCAAAAATTCCATAACATATTTATAAGTTTTTTCATTGAAAACTATCGTATCTATATAATTATTATTATTTATATAATTTCAATATAGTGCATTCACACACACACAAGTAAGTGACATGCCATTTCTATTCTTCTATTGAAGTTGCATGGTATTAAATATTGGTAATTGTATAAACTGGTCATCCAATCATGGATTTGGATAAAACTTTACCACTGCTTTCCTCTTTTAATTCCAAATAAACTTTTCTTATACAATTGTTGCGTGTTGCTTCAAGTTTACGAGATAAAAAGGATTAAAGTTTGCCAGGTTAGCTTATTATGAACCTCGAAATATGATACCATTAAGTAATGTTTTATTGACTACTTCACTAATTATTCACATATTCTTAATTTTCGGTTGTTTTTTTTTTGGTTCGGTTTGGATATAGGGAAATTATTTAATTAATTAATTTTTCAATTTTTCTATATCTAATCTGAACTGAAAAAAAACACCAAAAAATTAGTGGAGCCCTCTGATGGTCAAATTAATATAACATTGTAACTAAATAATTAGAATTTCAAGGAATTTATATGCAAACTTCTATCCTTTTTATCTCGTAAAATTGAAGCGACCCGCAAAAATTGTATAAGAAAAGTTTATTTGGAATTAAAAAAGGAACCCACTGGTAAAGTTTTATCCAAATCCATGATATAAAGACTAATTTGAATAATTACGGTAAATTTACTTATATGTATAAAACCCTTCTTTTAATTTATTAAATATCTCAAAAAAATATGAAAAATAATTATTTGAATTGCTCTTTAAATTTATATAATTAAAGCAATAATCCAAAAGTTTGTTTTCAGATAGCAACTCAACTCAACAAATCATTCTTCAACTTACATCTGGTATATTAAGTTGCACTTTTGAGCTTCTTTCTACTTCGATACTACTACTACTAACAATAACAAATAACGAATTCATTAATTAATTTTATTAAATAACACAAGTAGAACATCAAATAATCGTGAAATAAGTAAAATAAAAATATAATTCTTGTCAACCAACAACAAACGCATCAACCTCTTTCCATATTATGATAAGAACATTGAATAAAATTCTTCGACATATTGATTAATCTTTTCATTAAAAATATATATTACTTATATATTTATTATAATATTATTAGTTATATAATTTCAATCATGCATTCAAGTAAGTGACATGCCATTTCTATTCTTCGATTGCATGGTATTACATTCATTACTTTTTAAATATAAATTTACTCATATGTTTAAAACCGTTCTTTCATTTTATTGAATATCTCAAAAAAATATGAAAAATAATTATTTGAATTGCTCTTTAAATATATATAATTAAAGCAATTATTCAAAAGTTTGTTTTCAGATAGCAACTCAACTCAACAAATTCTTCAATTTACATCTGGTATATTAAGTTGCACTTTTGTGCTTACTTCTACTTCGATACTACTACTACTACTAACAATAACAAATAACGAATTCATTAATTAATTTTATTCAATAATACAAGTAGAACATCAAATAATCGTGAAATGGGTGGCTAAGAAATGAAACTTGTGCATTTTTTTTTCTTATATGTTCACATTGAAGTATTGATCTTGTTATAATTCGATAAAGTTAATGCGCTACTTATATATGTATTTAATTGGGAATTGTTTTCGAGTCTTTATACAAATTAAAAAGAAAAGTTAAGATATGAATCAGATAAAGTTTCTCGTCTGATCGAAATGCGTAGGAGATAGTTGAGAATTTTTTCCAAGCTCTGAACACACTAGAGTACATTAGAAGAAGCACTTTTATTAACTTCTTTTTGATAAGTTGGCGCCTGGCTCAGCCCCACCATCCCAAACCACCCTTAAACACGCCCACGCATCGCGACCAAATGCTATGTCTTTATATTTGTTGTCACCTGTGGTGGTATTTGGAAATGTTATTGTGTCAATAGTCAACACTTGAACTGGAGGCTTAACTTTGACTTTGAATGTCAACAGATCGTCAGTCTTGTGTCCTTGCATTCATATCTGTTTATTTACACAGTAAATAAACGGATTAAATATAACCGCTTTTATTCCTATTAAATTTAAAATTTTAATTATATAAAATATTATATAATAATAATAATAATTTATTTATTAAAGCTTTTGTGGTTATTTTGATAATTATTAAGAGAATTTTTATTAAAAGACCACATTATTTGTATAAAATTATTTATTAAATTAAAATAATTGTACAACGTTTCAACTGCTTATTCTGCAGTCGTTTTCAAGTAACCGTACGCTTGCTCCGATTCAAGCGGACTGATGCATGTCGGGACACGTCACCTCTTATATAGGCAGTGATATTGGCGCCAATTTTTGGTTCCAATTTTTACCGCCAATTCTTAATCTCAACATGAAGTCAGCAGCAATTGTCAAAGCAAGCGTTTACAATCAAGAAGTATGATAGTGCATTATGTCTCTAAAATGAAGATACTAAATTATTTCCATAATCAAGATATATACACAAATACACATTAGATTAATTATATTTAATTTAATTTGACAAATTTTACTCATCCAACACTATGTTCCACATCTTATTAAGTCTATATCCATCCTCTTTGTTAATATTATTGGGATGATTATCAATTTCTATAGATTCTTTTATTTTTCTTTTCCACCAATTATTTTCAATATGAAGTGTTTCTACATTATCTAAATTTATTTTATGTCCTGTTGTTAAGGCATGTTCTGCAATTGCTGATTGATTTGGATGTTTCAATCTAATGGCTCTCTCATGTTCAGACAGTCTTGTAGAAATCTTTCTACTTGTTTCACCAATGTATACTTTTTTGCATTCACAAGTTACCTTATAAACTCCATTATTTTCGTTTTTAATTTTGTCTTTTATATTTGAGGTGAGAGAAGACATTTGTTTATGAGGTTTATATGTTACTCTGATGTTGTGTTTCCTCAATTTTGACGCTATTTTTTCTGTTGTTCCTTTTATATAAGGTAATGTTATTTGTGATCTGTATATTGGTTTTTCATTTTCATTTTTGATTTCTGTCTTTTTTGTTTTACTGAATTTTCTAATTTCATATTCCGAGAAGCCATTGTTTATGAAAGCTTCCTTCAATCGTTGTTTTTCTTTTTTAATGTTTTCATTTGAGCATATCTCTTCGGCTCTTTTGTGCAGTGTTTTTATCACTCCATATTTTTGTGATGGATGGTGGTGGGAATCTGCGTGGATATATCTGTTGGTGTGAGTTGTTTTCCTGAAAATATCAAACCTTAATCTATTCTGTTTCTTTTTAATTAATACATCAAGAAACGGTAACTCTTCATTTATTTCCCATTCAACGCTTAGTTTTATATTTTTATGTAAATTATTTGCTGCTTCTACAAATTTAACTAAAGAATCCTTACCATGAGGCCAAATCATCAAAATATCATCCACATATCTAAGAAACAGTTTTGGTTTCTTTATTGCATTATTGACCAATTTTGATTCAAATTCTTCCATGAATATGTTAGCGAATACTGGGCTTAGTGGACTACCCATAGCACATCCTTCTTTTTGCTTATAAATCTTTTTATCATAAATAAAGTATGTAGATTTTTGGCAAAATTCTATTAATTCGAGAGTATTTTTATCTAATGTAATGTTTGATTTTATAATCTCAATGGTCTCGTCAATAGGAACATTTGTGTACAAGGAGTCCACATCCAGACTCACCAATATATCATTTTTTGTAATTTCTACTTTTGATAACATTTCTACTAAGTGGGTGGAATTTTTAACGTATGAAAAATTAGTACCTGTAAATGGTTTTAACAAATGTGCTAGATATTTTGATGAGTTGTAAGTCACTGAATTGATTTGACTAACTATTGGTCTTAAAGGTTTGTTGGTTTTATGGATTTTGGGATTACCGTATATTTTTGGTATTTGTGGATCTTTCGGTTTTAATTTATCTTTATCTTTTTCCTCAATAGGTAGATTCTTTATTATTGATTTTAGTTTTCTACAGAATTTATCCGTTGGATCTTTTTTCTGTATTTCGTAGGTAGAAGAATTCAAAATATTTTCCATTTTTTGTTTATAATCCGCTGTATTCATTACAACAGTGGCGTTACCTTTGTCGGCAGGGATAATCTTTAGAGAGTCATCGTTTCTAATTTCCTTCAGTCCCAGTCCGCTTGAATCGGAGCAAGCGTACGGTTACTTGAAAACGACTGCAGAATAAGCAGTTGAAACGTTGTACAATTATTTTAATTTAATAAATAATTTTATACAAATAATGTGGTCTTTTAATAAAAATTCTCTTAATAATTATCAAAATAACCACAAAAGCTTTAATAAATACATTTATGAGAAATATAACCTAAAAATTCAAAAGCAGGTAAGGAGTTATGATGGATTAATTGTTAAAAAAGCAAAATTATTAAGTTCTTTGAATTTCTTAAAAAGATGTCGTGATCAAGATATTATACCAAAAGGCTTTTATATTAAGCGAGTTGTATACACAAAAAGAGCGACTAGCATATATAATAATGCTAGTTTGGCTCTGTTACGAGAACGCATCACAAATATCAGGCAAGTTTTATTTACATTAGACACTGATTTATTCAATATATATAATAATCTAAAATCTGTTTTAACCCAGGAAGAAATTTCTTATTTGCAGCACGTATCCCAGACACACTTTAAATTTACACATAAAAAACAAACCGATATTCAAAAATCAAAATTTGATAAACTTTCATTCAATAAGACTAAAACATCTATTCAGAATTTTGATAATAACAAATTAGTAGTCAATCTATCAAATAAAAGTCTTGACAAAAATACCATCTCAGTGTTAGCAAAAGGACCAAAGTTCTCCATAGCACCGAATAAAATTCCAAAAATTGAGATAGTTAGTTCAATTGAATCATCCTTATATAACTTACCAAACAACATTGCAGAGGAAATTAGATTTGATACGATTAACATACTGAAAAATGCTAAACCACCCAAACCAAATTTGACCAAATCTGAGATGCGTGCTCTGAAGGAAATTAGAAACGATGACTCTCTAAAGATTATCCCTGCCGACAAAGGTAACGCCACTGTTGTAATGAATACAGCGGATTATAAACAAAAAATGGAAAATATTTTGAATTCTTCTACCTACGAAATACAGAAAAAAGATCCAACGGATAAATTCTGTAGAAAACTAAAATCAATAATAAAGAATCTACCTATTGAGGAAAAAGATAAAGATAAATTAAAACCGAAAGATCCACAAATACCAAAAATATACGGTAATCCCAAAATCCATAAAACCAACAAACCTTTAAGACCAATAGTTAGTCAAATCAATTCAGTGACTTACAACTCATCAAAATATCTAGCACATTTGTTAAAACCATTTACAGGTACTAATTTTTCATACGTTAAAAATTCCACCCACTTAGTAGAAATGTTATCAAAAGTAGAAATTACAAAAAATGATATATTGGTGAGTCTGGATGTGGACTCCTTGTACACAAATGTTCCTATTGACGAGACCATTGAGATTATAAAATCAAACATTACATTAGATAAAAATACTCTCGAATTAATAGAATTTTGCCAAAAATCTACATACTTTATTTATGATAAAAAGATTTATAAGCAAAAAGAAGGATGTGCTATGGGTAGTCCACTAAGCCCAGTATTCGCTAACATATTCATGGAAGAATTTGAATCAAAATTGGTCAATAATGCAATAAAGAAACCAAAACTGTTTCTTAGATATGTGGATGATATTTTGATGATTTGGCCTCATGGTAAGGATTCTTTAGTTAAATTTGTAGAAGCAGCAAATAATTTACATAAAAATATAAAACTAAGCGTTGAATGGGAAATAAATGAAGAGTTACCGTTTCTTGATGTATTAATTAAAAAGAAACAGAATAGATTAAGGTTTGATATTTTCAGGAAAACAACTCACACCAACAGATATATCCACGCAGATTCCCACCACCATCCATCACAAAAATATGGAGTGATAAAAACACTGCACAAAAGAGCCGAAGAGATATGCTCAAATGAAAACATTAAAAAAGAAAAACAACGATTGAAGGAAGCTTTCATAAACAATGGCTTCTCGGAATATGAAATTAGAAAATTCAGTAAAACAAAAAAGACAGAAATCAAAAATGAAAATGAAAAACCAATATACAGATCACAAATAACATTACCTTATATAAAAGGAACAACAGAAAAAATAGCGTCAAAATTGAGGAAACACAACATCAGAGTAACATATAAACCTCATAAACAAATGTCTTCTCTCACCTCAAATATAAAAGACAAAATTAAAAACGAAAATAATGGAGTTTATAAGGTAACTTGTGAATGCAAAAAAGTATACATTGGTGAAACAAGTAGAAAGATTTCTACAAGACTGTCTGAACATGAGAGAGCCATTAGATTGAAACATCCAAATCAATCAGCAATTGCAGAACATGCCTTAACAACAGGACATAAAATAAATTTAGATAATGTAGAAACACTTCATATTGAAAATAATTGGTGGAAAAGAAAAATAAAAGAATCTATAGAAATTGATAATCATCCCAATAATATTAACAAAGAGGATGGATATAGACTTAATAAGATGTGGAACATAGTGTTGGATGAGTAAAATTTGTCAAATTAAATTAAATATAATTAATCTAATGTGTATTTGTGTATATATCTTGATTATGGAAATAATTTAGTATCTTCATTTTAGAGACATAATGCACTATCATACTTCTTGATTGTAAACGCTTGCTTTGACAATTGCTGCTGACTTCATGTTGAGATTAAGAATTGGCGGTAAAAATTGGAACCAAAAATTGGCGCCAATATCACTGCCTATATAAGAGGTGACGTGTCCCGACATGCATCAGTCCGCTTGAATCGGAGCAAGCGTACGGTTACTTGAAAACGACTGCAGAATAAGCAGTTGAAACGTTGTACAATTATTTTAATTTAATAAATAATTTTATACAAATAATGTGGTCTTTTAATAAAAATTCTCTTAATAATAATAATTTAATTAATTTTTTATTTTATGTTATTTTTAATTCTAGGAATCAATTTACCCTACAAATTGTTTTAAATTCATAACTCATCAAATTATATTCATATCAGTTAAAATGATTGAGAATAATACATTATACAACATAATGAAATTTATGTGACCTCTATGCATACCCAAATATAATTAGAATAATGAAATCAATGAGAAGACAATAGAAAAGGCTCACGAAAGGTAAGGAAGTTAGTTTATTTGGTAACTAATGTGAAAAGGTATGTTGAGTCAACTATGAAAGGAGTTTGGAGAGAATATGAATTGGATGGAAGTGGCTTGGGATAGGCATGTAATTGAAAGTTCACTAGTGTCATAAAAATATCTAGATCAGTGATTCTCAACCTATGTGCCGCGAGATTTTCAAAAATGTGCCGCCAAATTATTACAAATGTAAAGAGGCTTTTAAACATTTCCGACTTTTTTTTATAAATTTTTTCAATTTGGTTCTAAAAACAAAAAAAGGTAAACCGTGTTTGGGACCACTTTTTTCAATATGGTAAACCTTTACACTTATCTTTTTCTTTGTGTGCCGCCAAATTTTTAAACCGTTAAAAGTGTGCCGCGGTAAAAAACAAAAGGTTGAGAATTACTGAACTAGATAGATTAAAAACTTTAACAAAATTCTAATTTATCAAATTGATTTATTTTCGAATTTATTCTATCCCTCTCGACTCTAATCGTTAACATTTTGTGAAATTAATTTTAATTTTTTTTATAGATCATTTTAATTTTAATGCTCTATTATAACTAAAGGTAAACTCTTCTTTATTGAAACATGTTATTTTTTTAAATACCTTCTTGTTATTTTACTTTTTTAAATATTATTTAAAAAAATAAATACATGCAGGATAAAAAAAGGAACTTGCTTGATGATCGATTGAGAGGTGAGCGGAACCCTGATGCTTTGATTATTTATTTATTATATTATAATATTATTCATCTTGTGTTACCTACAGTATATATTAATATTGCTTTGTTGATAAATCATATAATGCATAAAAATAGCGCTTTGTTAATCTAGTGTATAAAAATATTGCTTTTGTTGGCATGTGTCCCTCAAAAGGGCCGTTAGATAGGAAATGCTCATCGATAGTCGTGCAGAGCTACCGGGCAGCGTCAACTCTCACAATGCCAATCGAGAACAAGCGCATCCACAGATTATATTACACTGTCACGTTATATCAAAGAACAAACCATCTGTTTTAGGCTAATTCATTTTCATTGTCAAAAGGATTATTATTTTCTTATTATTTCTAAAGTTCGAAATTGAAACAATTTAATTAAAGTTTCCTGAGGAACTATATATATATTTTTGTTCCTACTATATATATATATATATATTAAGACGAATAACATTGTCTAAGAATCTGAAGCTGCACCCATCCTTGATTAACGCAACGGCTTTCGCAGAAGCGGCATTATTTTGATGTATTTTGTCGAAAAGACACTCAAATAATGAATTTTAAGCAGATTATCAAAAGAAAAACTGGGATTGAAAGATTATAATCAGTGGTGTATTGGGAGGGGAACGCGGGGGAACGACGTTCCCTTACCTTTTTTCAGAACCGGAACGTGTTCCAGTACTTTTTCATGTCCCGACAACTCCCACTTAAATCTACTATTAGAATTTCTTTTTTTGTTTTCGTTAATATTTTGTATAGTAAGAATAAGAAAAAATAAAAACTTATATGGAAAAAAATTGTTTACTGAAAATAGGACTTTTTTGTTCCTACTACGCGTTCCCTTCTTATTTTATCAATACATCACTGATTGTAATAATAAAGATATCAGATTTCGTAAAAAATCACTAAATATGAAATTCGTTTTTAATTTATTTTAATTATGAATTTAATTAACACTTAATAAGAAAGGTTGAAAATATATCATAGTAAAAGTTGATTCATTGCATTATAATTATATTTTATTAATTATTTTTGAAGAAATCTAAGTGTTACACTTTTTTTGGCCGGCAGTGCACTTTGCATTACTTTGGGAGTTCAGGGACCAGAGCCCCCCCCCCTCTTAGTGCGAATAGCACCGAATGATTTAGTTCACAAATGATAAATCTATTTTGAAAGAAAATACTTTCTTTTATTTATTTATTTTTTACAATCTTTATTTCGAGAGACTCATCTCATCTTTCTTAAATAAACATTCTATAATGATAAGACTTTAAAACTTGACATCGTTTACATTATTCCTTCAAGATGGCATTCTGTCCCCCCCCCCCTCCCACCCTCCGTCTAGTCTTTTTGTCTTTTTTTTACCACTCTTGTTTTACTCTTGCCGTCACTTAAAGATATTAGTATACGTACTTTGTTTATTTTAATGTTTTAATATTTTTTTTTTTATAATTGAAAATAATAAATCGATATTTTTTTTTTACAATACGATCACTGCAAGTTGAAGGGGTGGTCAAGAAATATTAATTTTATAATAAATTAATTTTAACATACTTAATCTTAATAATAATTTTATATTTTATAAACATATCAGTCAATAGGTAGAAATTTTAAACATTTTAATTAAAATTCCATGAATAACCATATATAATATATATGTAGGGTGACCACATTTTACCTTTTTTTTAGAAGCAAATTGAAAAAAAAGTACGATATGTTTAAAAAATGGGACAACAGGCTGTCCCAAAGACTTTTCGGGACACCGAGACAGAGCACCTAAAAACGGGACGTTTGGTCACCTTATATTTATGGAATTTAATAGGTTGTTCAATAAGTTCGCGGAACGGAAATAAAGAAACTGATTTTTTGTAAAAATGACTGTATTTTTCAGTGTAGTTTCCCTCAACTTCAATATACTTATTCCAACGGTCTTCTAATTTATGGTTCCCTTGACTGTAGTGGTTTTCCGGCAACTGTGTGTGTGTGCAAAATATCCCTCCATGACAGCAATTACCTCTTCGTTTGAAGAAAATCGTTTTCCACGGAGATGTTGTTTGTGGTGTGGGAAGAGCTAGAAGTCGGAGGCAGCTAAATCTGGCGAATAGGCTGGATTTAAAATATTGCTCACTGTGCCCAATGAAATGCCTAAAGCCTCTGTTAAATCTCTTTTAGTCAATCGACGGTCTTCCAATACCATATCTTGTATTTTTCCGATGATATTGACGAATAGATGGCTCTCCGCGAACTTATTGAACAACTTAGTAATCCTAATCATATATTTGTATCTTCAACGTTCGTTCATTGAATGTATTTAAAGTCATACGGACACATGAATCCCCGAATTCTCTTTCCTGCATGCGTTCTAGGAAAAGTTTCTACCCTTACATTATCAATCTAAAAAATTTGGAGTGTCTCCATTCGACTATCTCGCAAATTTGAATTGGATTAATTAACATATATTAAATTTAAATTAAATTTAATTAATTATAAATTAAAATTAATAAATAATATTTATTAAAACAGCGCGTGTTTGGCTCTTTGTTGATGGCACCACGTCACGTGCTGGCGCGTGATGTCAGTCATGTGTTAAAAAATTAATTCCGGTACTTTCAGCGATTCAATCAAGCTGATATTCTATATATAGCAGTTTTATACAATTTTTAATCATGTGAAAAAATATCAAACTTATATCTTTATTTTTAAGGTCACTTTAGAGGAAAAAAATGAAAACGTGGTATGTAATGACCCTCTTCCGGATGAGCTACATTTCTCAAAAGTTGATTGATTGAAAACTACAAATTTTGAATAATGCCCGTGTACCAAATTTCATTATTCTAGCTCAAACTGTTTTTGCGTAATCTTTTCAACTTACATACAAACACACACAGACATTTTTCTCAACCTTAGTGATAATGACTCAGAAACCTTCAAAACATAAAAAACATCAAAATCTTGACATCGAAAATTTTAATGATCGCAATACTATCTATGGCGAGATAGTAAAAAGTTTTGGTTGTTTATGTGTATATAATATAACTCAAAAACAAAAAGATATTTGATACTGAAATTTTCTTATTTAATATTCTTATAAAATACATGAGATGATAATGCCACTTGTTAGTTAAAATCTGCTGACCTTACATTATTGATTTTACACTTTTTTTAAATAACTAATTATTTCTATTGATAATTAAGTAATAATTATAAATCATTTTTATAAATTGGATTGTTTTTTATTATCATATTCTTAAAATGAAAATAGAAGTATAGAAGATATAGAAAATATATTTCAATATACATTAGAAAATATTCTGTTCTATTATAGTTGACATGATTGATCGGATGTTCATTTCTCTACATTTCCTTAATTTATGTATTTATTTCTAAATTCCTTTAATTTATTCCTTTTTTTTTTCTTTTTTCATCATCTTCGACCCAGAAATTGTAAATTTATTCGGAAAAACAAGACTGATTATAGAAGCTGTCAAATATGAATGGTAAATTATAATCACACCGTTGTGATTTGTTACAAAAGCAGTTGAAATGATCCGGCGATTTAAAATTTTCGACTCTCCTTGTATTTTGTTGATGTTGTTTATTAAATGGATATTTTATTCTGACATGCTTAATAATTGTCTCGTCATGAAATGAGCCTCTCGAAATATCACTGAAAATTAATATTCTATTAAGCACAAAACGCCTGTTACCTCGACTACTAGCATAACAAAAGGCATATCGTCTTTTTAATAGAATAAATATTTTAATGCCGGCGTGTACGTCTCATTTTGTTAAACATAGCAATACATTTTATATTTTACTTAGCACTCAGCACTGTAACGCATGCTCTTTGATTAGTATACCCTGTCGAATATTGAACCCATGCCTTTGCAAATCAATCTTAGATGCACAAACAGAATTCACAGGATTTAGTCGATCCAAATAAAATGGAGAGATAATTATTTTCATTTTAATATTCTACTCTAATCAATTGATTAACGGTTTATTTATTGATGTTCATTTATTAATTACAGGGTAGTGATTTTCTTTTTGATTAGTGAAAATCTCCTTTTAATGTTTCGTACATTTTCACTAAAAAACAATTATTTTACTGGTTGTATTATTATATAGGTGTGAGGCATGGTCTATGACCTTAGGAGACGAGAGTAGATTGAGAATAGGATTCTGTGAAGCATTTATGGGCCAAAGAAAGAATCTTTTTATTGTTTCGTACATTTTCACTAAAAAACAATTATTTTACCGGTTGTATTATATGGGTGTGAGGCATGGTCTATGACCTTAGGAGACGAGAGTAGATTGAGAATAGGATTCTGCGAAGCATTTATGGGCCAAAGAAATTTGAGGTCACCGGGGAATGACTGCATAACGAGGAATACTATACATCTCCAGATATAGTTAGGATTATAAAATCGAGAAGGCTACAGTGGGCAGGGCACGTGGCTAGAATGGGAGAGGAAAGAATGGCGATAAATATATTGGTGGGGAGACCGAGTGGAAAACCAAGGACGCGGTAGGTGGATAATGTAGGAAGGAACATGAGAGAGATGGTAGAGGGTAAGGATTGGAGGGTTTGTGGCTCAGAATAGGGATACTTGGAGAAGTGTTGCTGCGGCCAAGATCTTTCGAGTTCCGTAGAGAGAGATAGCGAGATAGACATTTTTACTAATCTTTACATCCATTATTGGTTATATTTTGGATTTAATCGTTCTAATTCTGTCAATTTAGTTTTCAATAAGTATGATGATCTTTTTTTTCAATTACTATTTCTTTTTATATATGTATTTGTCTTACAGGTTTGCAGACACTTTACCAGTTAAGTGTCCCCTTTATAGTCACTAAATCAATCGATTCTAGTGGGAGCGACACGCCCCGAACCGAAGTTTTTGAATAGTATCTCTATTCATTGCATCTTTATTTGTACTCTGTACATTACATAATAAAAAATTGAATTTTCAGTGAAAAATTCCTTTGAGTGTTTGTATTTTTTGCAATTTATGTATATTAAGAATTTATACGAAGTTATACGAAAATTTACAAATTGAATAAAACAAAAATATATATATATATCTTCCAAAATTGATTTAATGCATTTTTTTGAATAATAATTATTATATTATATTTATAAATAAATAATTTTTATTAATATGAGATTTTATAAATGTATATATATATATATATATATATATATATTGTCTTCATAAAAAAGGTTATTCTATTGTTGTGTTTCAAAAGTCTATCTCGATAAAAAGTCGATGAAAAATCGATTTTAATTTGTCAAAAGAGCGAACAGACAGACGCCAAGTGAAGTTAAGAAAAACATTATAATAACAAGAAAGATTATTATGAACACATGGTTCTAATGGGTGTAGAAAGACAACAAAAAGTTTGTTTGTACATAAATCAATTGAAAAACGACTGATTGGTAGAGTAAGTACTTAATATGCTGACAATATTAGCTAAAGATAATAGAATTTAGAGAGAATACCAGTGGATGGAGGTGGCTTTAAAGGAGGTACTGCAAACAAGATCGTATTTGAATTCAAGAATTTGATATACATTAGATCGATAGATAAGTAAATGTTAATCAATAGGTAGGGTTAATCTAAAAATAGAAATAATCTTCATTTCGAAAGAATTAATTAATTCAACGTATTCTGAAAAGTTAGAAAAAAAAATATTTCAAATCTAATTGTATTTTTAATTAATGTATATAATATATTCATCTATATAAAAAAATATATATTTAATATTTAATTTAATATATATATATATATATGTAAAAATCAATTTTGTAAAGAATTTATTTTTGACCCTAAAACCGAAAAGGGTGGAACACAAATAAATAAATAAATATTTTTAATATTTTTTTAAACGAATTTTAAAGATATTTCAATGTGAATATCAGGGCCGTTTCGACCAGGGGGTGCGGGGCACCAGGGGGGCAAGCCTAGGGGGGGCGGCACTAGCAACCTTAAAAGTACTTATTCATTTTATGTTTTTTTTTGTTTTTTTAATTTTTTTTCAATATGGTTCTAAAAAAAAATTAAATTAACTTAAATTTTATTTGTAAACAATTTTGGGGGAAGGGGTTGGGTTAGGGAAGTGGCGGCAAAATTATTCTCCCACCCGGGCGGCATATACCCTAGGCACCCTGGTGAATATATATATATATATGATATGTTTTAATTATTATATGCATAGTAAACACAACATCTTTACATAAAAACAATTGAGTATTTTTCTGTTATTTATTTAATGTTTTTATAATGTTGTTAATGGATTAAAAAAAAAATCTTGAAAAATTAAATATTTACTTTTTTTTTAAAAAAAAAAAAAGAAAAATAGTAAATATTAAATCTCTCTCTCTCTCTCTCTCTCTCTATATATATATATATATATATAGTTAGTATAAATGTCGAATTAATGAGAAATTTTCATCCAATAATCAATTATATATGCCTACATTGAATATATATATATATATAAAATTCGAATTTGGTTGAAAATTTCTGTTTCCGCAATTTTGGTTGTTTATTCTTTCGCTCATTGAACGAATGCTCGAACATCTATAAACTGATTTTCGAATAAATGGATTTATGATTCAACAGAGCCTGTCGTCATCGAATATATTTGGCAAAATATTAATAATATAAATCTATGATAACTTTACTTTTGTTTACATTAAAATACAGATATATATGTATATATATATATAATATTCTTTTTTTTTACCAAGTTTCATTTTTGTTTCTGTTTTAATGGATAGCTTTAGAGGTATGAAAAATTTACCATATAAATCATACGTGCAGGAGCTTGTAGAATGAAAGCTTTTTATCATTGTCAAAGGCACGATGACACCGAAGTGCATTAATGACTCATCGAAACCAGTGAAGGCAAATAAAAGGGGGTGAGCGACGTTATGTTGAGGAAAGCACCAAGATATATTGGTCCACCCACACCATGCTATACTTTATTATTAATTCAATGATATATCTCCGTACTATTTATTAAAATTTTAATTGATTTTGAGTTTTCATCAGTATGTTTTTTTTTCAATAATTTATTGATATTTATTTCTATTCCAGATCATTGGATCAATACAACTTATACAACAGTGATTCTCAACCTTTTTTTTGTTTTTTTTTACCGCGGCACACTTTTAACGGTCTAAAAATTTGGCGGCACTCAAAGAAAAAGACAAGTGTAAAAGTCTGATCCCATTATGAAAAAATTGAAAAAAAGTCGGAAATGTTTAAGAGCCTCTTTACATTTGGAAAATTTTATAATCTGCCGTGGCACAGTGGTTAAGAATCACTGTTAAAGAATATATAAATTTAAACTTTACATGGATAGTCCTAGGATTTAGGACGATTTTATGTATTGAAAAATTTAAACAAAACAATGTTTACAATTTGGTCTATAGTCTGATTGCTTGTCAAGCTTATGGATCCAGATTCAAATCGAATATCAAGCAAAGGAATTTTTCTCTTGCTGAGTTCTATGGGAATGTGGTACACCCAGGTTACATGATCATATAAAATAAGATCTTGCTGCTCCCGATCAAGAAAATTAAAATAAAATTTGAGAAGTATAGTTGTACTGAACAAACAACACCTCTACCCGCTTGATAAACGCTGTCCTTTGATGGGATGTCCAAAAGTCAGATTTTTTTGTTGTTTTTAAGTGAACAAATAAATATTTCTTTATATATGTATGAATACATATGAATATGAAAATGAATATATACATGAATACAGTCATATATCAAATATACTCCAAATTCTCGTCATTTTCAAATTTCAACTAATGAAAAAGGTATTTGATAATTGAAATAAAATTGCTAAATGTTCATAGAAACGTTGGACTGACAATATAAAAGGAAATAATGAGGAAATAATTAAAAAAAAGGAATTAAAGGACAGAGACAGTTGGAGGAATGTTGTTGCTTCAGCTAAGAACTTTAGAGATCATTAATGCGTACACTTCGAATTCCTATTCCTATTATATAGACCCATTATGTTTATTAAAATTAAAATAAAAAATAAATTCTTATAAAAGAAAGTGGATTCAATGACTGAGTAGAGGTTTCCATGAATGAATTGTAATTCCATTTAAAATCATATCCATTCATATCAAGTTTTTTTTGTTTTATCTTTCATTTTTCTTTTATTTAAAAGGAAGTCAAAATAACAGAAAAAAATTAAAATTTCAGAAATACGATACGGCTCGCAAACCACCAACACTTATCGCAGTTGTAACAACCACGATCAAACAATTATGCTTTTAAATGCCGCTCTTTTAATCTCCCCACTGAATGTTTTAAAACTCAAACCGTAAACAAGATAATACTCGGGAATTGAAGGTATCTGGATTTAACAAAATACGTCTGATTTTTTGAAAATAGCATACGGCTGCTTTCTTGAATGTTGCATTGCTATATTCATACATTTTTTAAGTATAAATTGAAAAGAAAAAAGAGCTGTGGCCAGGCTCAGAACCGTCCGACGATTTGAAATCAATTAATTTCCAAACAACATTATAAAAGATATATATATATATATATATAAAATATCAAAAAAAAAAAATATTTTGAAAACTTGAATTCAAATGACTAAATTATATTATCTTGATTGTTATTTTTAGTTTAATTACTCAATTATTATTATTATTACAGCTATATTTTAATATTAATATATTGAGACAATGAATATAAAATTAATACTTTGAAAACTACCACTTCCGGTTTCTGGATATACACCAAAAGTTGATGAATTCATGGTAATGATGCATTATAGCAAATTTTATCAAAATCCGTTGAGTCGTTCAAGTTGTACACGTCTATACGGGCAGACAGACATCATGCTATCATATATATATATATATATATAAAGTATAAAAAAAAATATTTTTAAAATTTGAATTAGAACTAAATTATATTATATTGGTTTTTATTTTTAGTTTAATTACTCAATAATTAATTACTACTATATTTTAAGTGAAATATTTTGGGACAATGAATATAAAATTAATAGTTTGTAAACTCCCACTTCCGGTTTCCTGATATACACCAAAAGTTGATGAATTCATGGTAATGATGCATTAAGTAAATATAGCAAATTTTATCAAAATCCGTTGAGTCGTTCAAGTTGTACACGTCTATACAGACAGACAGACATCATGCTAAAAATATTTTTTTCTGTTATCAAAGTGCATGAATCGTGGAGATATATATATGTAAAAATCTCCACATGTGAAATTTGGTATGAAAACAATACCTTCCCTTCCTATCATTGGTCGTTAAAAACAGAAATCGATTTTTCAATTTTTCTGAAATTAAATTCAAAACTATCCTTGAAAAATTCTTGTGCAATTTTTAAGGTTCTTCAAATATAACCTATTAATTTTGTAATTTTAGTTACAATTTATCCTTTCTAAAGTTAAGAGAGATGGGTAGAGGGTAATTTTTCCCGGATTATTTTCGTTTCCGGGAAATTTTAAAAAATACAAAATTTGGGGTGGAAATTGTAAAAGTTTTATTAAAAAGTGAAATAAATGTTGTTTTTGCAAAAAAATAAATAAAATAAAATAAATTTAATTCAAAAATAAAAAAAAATACAGTAAGATATAATATATAATAATCACATAATGTATAATAAACATAATTATTTTCTTTTACTTGTTTAGAAAATAACATTTTAGAAACAGGAGGCAATCAAGGGAAATGTCGCCTAAAACAGAGATCCTTCATATTAGAGGAGTAACGATTAGTTATTCTTTTTTCTTTTTTTTCTTTCATTGTGTATTTTTTGTATTTTTTGTTGTATTTTGTTTTTCTTATTTTTTTTTCTTTACTGTATATATCTAAAAAGATTGAAAACTGAAACTCTGAGTCTGTGATTATGGGTGCCTTCAATTAAAGACATTTATAATCGTTGATTACAGAGTGTTAATGTAAATATGTTTTTTTTTTGTTTGCATTTTGGATGTTTTTGCTATTTAAATTAAAACTGATAGTGAAGTCTGTGATTTGGATGATTTTGCTATTTTTTTTTTGTCACCATCCAAAAAGGAAGACTGAAATAACATACAGAATGATTGTATATATATTTCTTGAATAAATAAATCATAATATTTATTTATTTATGAAAAAATATAATTGTCTTTACCTTACTCGCTCTCAACGACAGCTTATTTATATTAATTTTCAAATTTACTTATTCTTAATAATCATCTATACCTACTGGCATAGACTGGTATAGACTTAAGGTACCTTAATCCATTTTGTATAAATTTTGTTTAAATTTTCTTTTTTTATCTCGTATTAAATCATCTTTTGATAGCTCCTTACTTTTCTATTTTTATTAATTCTATTTAAACCCATTTATGAAAATATCAAAACAATATTCCAAAAAAACCTAATATATATGATATATCTATCATCTTGATATTATACTATAATTCATATTTTATTTTCCAATAGTTTCTTTTAAAATTTTTATTTGTTTATTTTTTTTCTAAATTCCTTATATTAGAAAATTCAAATATATAAATTTATTTTAAAATTTTTGCATGCTTATTAAAAATGTTTATGGAAATATTAGATGCAGAATTAATACGATTAATAATTAATAATAGAGTATACTATTTAAATATTTCAAGTTTAAATTGGGTGGCTTGTATTGCAGGTTGCCTAAATGCCAGGGGCTCCTAGTCGAGTGAACGAACGCTCACTCAGTCAGTCAGTCGATTTCGTTGTGTGAGTGCGTATGCCAACTCAAACCAGGCGGGCGGCGATGACGCTCTTCTCTCTCTACTATAGCAAAAACGTAAGTGTATTTTCTATTGAAATTATCATAATTCACCAATATAAAGCGATCAATTAACATCACCTCTACCATCATTGTAATAAAGTCTCAAATGATTTACTGATTTTTTTTAATAATTATTTTAATAGAAAAATATCATATTTGTTTTTTATTTCATATTCATATTATGAATGATATTTTATTAATATATATATATATATATTTAACGTGATGTATCTGCACATTACTCAAAATTTAATTTAAAATTATTTACACATTTTATTACAATTTGAAAATGTATATATCTTCTTTTCTCTTCTAATTAATCTCTTTCATTTTTCTCAATGCATTTAATATAATAGGATATATTATATCGTACCCTATATATATATATTTCTATTTATTATTATTATTCTATTTTTTAATATTTTCTATTCAATATGAGTTGATTTTTTTAATATATATTTGGATATTATTATTCATTTAAGTAAATATAATTTTTTTATTTTCTATTTGAAGTGGCATTTATTCTAGAGACACCCAAACGGCAGGGTTAATTTATTTTCTCTTTTTCTTTTATCTTGTAATTTACTGTTTAGTTTATCTAAAAAAAAATGATAAATTCTGATAAATATTTATTCTTTCAATATCAATTATTTTCTGAGAATTCTACATGATTATCAAAATCAAAAATCAATTGAAATTTAAATAGAAATCATTTTAACATTCTCTTTTAATTATAGATAATAGAAAAAAGGTCAGTTTTTAATACTTTCATTTATTAAACAAGAATTTTATTATGTGTCTTTGAAATATATCTAAATATTATTATTTCATTAAAAGTTATAATAACGAAAAATTAATATGTGATTCATTGATTAACAACAGTTTCAAGGTATTTTTAATCTGCATTAAAAAAAATACAACTGATTATAAAGGCAGATATTTTATTAGAATGAATTAATTATAAATTTATAATTTATAAATAATTTTAAAGCTCGGAAGCTTCTATTAGCTAAACAGCGTAGGCGTTATATATTATATTTTACTCGTATTCTATATTCTATTGTATATATCTCGAGACAACTCCCAATATATTTACTTGTTTTTCTTATTTTGATTTCAAGCAAGAGCTATTGAACTAATATATATATTTTCATCTTATCTTTTTTATAATTACACACAAAAAACATCTGATCAGTTAATTTATAAAATATTTCAGTTAAATAGAATTTCTATGCTGTATTTAAATTTGAATATAAGAAATAGAAAAATTCGTAATTCTAAAATGTTATACCATTATGTATTGCTAAATATACATTTATGTAATATTTCAAGTGTTTTATTTGTTATTTTTCAATTATTATTTGTAAGTATTTTGAATTTCTATTTATACACAGAAAATTATATATTATTTTTTTACAACAGGCAAAATAATTGTTTTATATATTTTAATTTTGATTCCTTTTGATAATAATTTTGATGAGATAAGTCTCTTTACTGCATGATAACAGACGTTTCCCGATTGTAACCTCGCTTTAAACTCATCTCGAATATTATTATCCTTCGTGATTACATTCAATTTTTCTACATATTCAAATTCTACATTTTATATATTATGATTTTGTATGTTAATACTCTTCCTCTCTGTTACTAAATATTTTTTCTTATCACTATTAATTTACAACCTCCATTAATTTTTCCTCGCAATCTGTAATTGCAATTGCCGAATCTCCTATTATATTTAAGTCGTCTGGATAACCTAATATTTTATAATTGATTTCCGCATCTTACTCTTACGTACGTTTAAGGGCTATATGTTTTATGACTGTTTTTTTAATTTATATTCTTTCATAGTTCATAAGGAATAATTTTTTTAAAGTACCGAGCGGCGACTTGATGAACCAGGTACTTTATATTAATCAAAAAATTATTTTATTATACTGATAAATATTGTATATATTTATCTGTCTTTCTGATCTTGAAAATTGTCATCATATTATAAATATATGATTTTTTAATTCATATTCATTCAAAGTGATTTTAATGTTTATTTTTTAAAAGTACCAAACGCGGCGGCTCGGAAAACCAGGGGTACTAAATGTATAAACAAACTACAAGAGGGTCAAAATAAGATTATTTTTTAAAAAATCTTTTATAATTAAGAAAGGACAAAATCCTTCTAGTAAATTTTTCCAGTTTCTAAATATTGTAATTTATAATTGAATTTATTTTAATTAAAAAAAAAACAACAACTTTTGTTAAGATTTAGGATTTTTTTTTTAAATTCCTAACCACATAAAGATATAAATAATTTATTGAAATGAATGTACGAAATTTATACTCTAAATGGTTCATCTTAAAATAAAATATTAAAAGAGAAAAAATTATGCTTTCAAAATAGAAAAAATAAAAGAAAAAAAGATCATTAATATTTATAAGAATAGTAGAATCAAAGAAAGAGAGGTGAAAGTGAAATGAAAGAGATATTATTTGAAATGAATGTTTGCAATCAATAAAAAAGTTATTGGGAAATTTAAGTAGGATTGAATGGGGGGTCTTAAAGAACAGAACAAACAACGTTTGTGGGAAACAAAATGACATACGAAATGGCTTGACGGAATTGAAACAAAGAATTATATTGGCAAAGAAACATATATTCCTTGAGATTTAAATTCTTACTGAATTTTCAATATCATCTACACCAGAAATCGCCAACCCTACGGTCGCATTTCAGCCGCGATAACAATTTTTGTTGTCTGCTAGATTCATCATATTTTTATAAATTATATTTATTTTCTAATAGTCAAAATAGTGTAAACCAGTAAAATGTGGTACATGTATTGTAAAGGAAAATTATAAACGCCATGGGGCGCTGTTGTCGGGCAATCAACCGGTCGCCCGATAACTGCGCCATCTGACGTTTACTACTGCTTGTACCTTATAACCTGATTAGTGGTACATCCAGTATTATAGTTACTTTAATAACGAAATCATTTTAGTAGTACATGAATTTTTTGATGGAAGTTTCTTTGGTACCAACATGAAAAAGTTTGAAAAACTCTGGTGTAAACCATTGTATTAATAAAATACATTCCTTAATATACGAGGGTGGGGTGAAAAGTTTCCGGCCTGACCAAGAAAAACGATGTTTTAAAAATTTTTTTTTTTTTTTTGCTTTATTTTTCAACCTGTACGATGTCAGCTGAACGTGTGCGAAATATTTTGCACAAGCCTTTGAACATGGAAAGCTGTGTGCAACGTGGTTGCCGCGTTTGCTAACGTTAGACTAAAAATTGCTTCGAAAAACCATTTCTACCGACAATTTGGCGCTGTAGGCGTAATCCAAACGAATTTTTCCGTCGATTCATAACTCTTGATGAGACTTAAATTAAATTAAATTTAATTAATTAACTAAATTAGAGCACCGTTATGAGAAATGTATCATTGTTGATGGTATGTTGATAAATAATGCAAAAAAAAAAATTTAAAAACATCTTTTTTCTTGATCAGGCCGGAACCTTTTCACCCCACCCTCGTATATTATAAATATATTTTTATATGCAGTTTGAGGAGGTGTGATGCACTTCCAAAGTGACTCGCGAGGTCCTTCTCTGATTTAGATATAAAAATATAAAATATGTATAATATATAAAAAATATAAATAATTGCCCTCCTTTTTCCCCTCAACTAATTAATATATTGTTATAAAATTAAAATGCAATATACATACATGTATATGGGTACTTGAGGGAATTTGGAGAAAATAAAAATTGGAAGGAAGTAGCTCAGGATAGTTCCTTCACCCACAAATTATCAGAGAAACAGAAAAATAAATAAATATCGATAGAGCAATTTTATTTAAAAATCAAACAATATTTTAAATTTAATACTATTATTTTAATACAAGTTAATTAAAATTTTTACTTTGTAGAGAATTTTTTTAAACTTTTTTTTTTTATCATTATTCATTTTTGATGTAAATTATCTTTCATTATACTAAATTAAAATATTAAAAATATTTTAATTTATTAATTAGCAGGATGAACAAACCAAAAGGGATACAAAAAATCTGGTTTAAAAACAAATAAAAAAAAAATATAAAATTAAAATGAAATCTAATAAATCTTTCGAAGGGAAGGGAAAAAGCTACCAATACATTAAACATTTTTGTTTATTCTTTGTTTATAAATTAATTATATTCTTAAATTATGATAAGAAAAAAAGATGAAGGGAAGGCTCATCAATTATCTTGAATAGAAAAAATTGAATTATAAATAAAGTGAAAGTTTATTTGGAAAAACGCCATTGGAACGCTTATATCAATGCTTGTGTTCAGATGCAAAAAATTTGTTAAAGAAAATCCCACGTCTAATACCAATCAATATTGATGGTGATGATCGGTTTCTAATGGGAAATTATAATAAGAATATAAGTTGATTACTTTAAGTTCTTCAATCTTTTTCTATTTATTTATTTATCTATTTATTCTTTTACATATATATATAAAGGAGAAAAAGTGGTTTATTCAAGTTATGCTTCTTATTTATTTATGAATTATGAATATTTATACATTAAAAATCTTCCAATGTTGTCGGGAACCATTCATCGATTCATTTTCCCCATCTCCATGAATCATAGCAGTACTCAACTTTTGAAATATCGTTGGAGCATGTTCACCATAAACTTCACAAATTGTTATAATTCAGTAACAGTTTTCTTTAAATAAAGACAAAAAAAATTAATTCTGTACAATTTTCAACTTATTAAACATTACCATGCCAAATTTTTTTTAACTCGATACTTCTGAACATTAACTCTTGTTAATGGTATAACAAAATGGCAAAAGTATAAAAATTTTTATACTCAACTCTACATTGTCCCAAATTTTAAACTTTTAAACTTAGTTTACACCATTAAGTATAACGAATGACAAAAAGGATTGTCCAGTTTTTTTAACAACGTTTGTGTGTTAAAAACAGAATTCAGTCTATAAACAATAAAAAATTTATTATATTTAATTTCAATGTGGTTTTACTTTAATATCTGTTATTGGTACTTAATACGTTTCATGAAAATGCAATGAATAATAATTTAATTTTCATACTATTGTTTCTTTTTTTATATTTTTTTGATTGAAACATCCAGAGAACTTGCTGATATTTCAATGGCATGGGCACTTCAAAAGCTAGATCCGTCATAGCTAAATAACATCAAAATCGAGAAAATTGATTATGACTTTCATGCTTAATTGAACATTAAAATGAAAAAAAATATAATAAAAATATATTTGTGACGTCAGATCCAGTGCCTAGGTGTGAAGAGCGCCGAAGGTGGGGAACCTTTTTACCATTAGAGGCCACATTTAAATTTAGGCACCAATAAGAGAGGCCGCATAAACTGATTTATCTAAGAAAGTGACTTTTGTGAAATTATTATAGCTTTTCTATAGGTTTATCAATTTATTTATCAAATAATATGAATACAAGAAACTCGCGGAGGCCGCAGGTTCCCCACCTCTGATAAATATATTTGAATGTGTAAAAACTGTCCACGAGATGGGTATTCCGATTTCTCAGAATCGACTACAAATTCCAATTTAGTCACCATAGTCCATAATTTGGACTATGATCTACCACCCTACCAGATTTAGTGTTCTGCGACTATTTCCTGTTTGTTAATCTGCAGAAATGGGTGCTAAGAGATTTGGGTCATAGAAAGAGTCCATCATTGAAACAAACTCCTATTTTGTGAACCTTAAACAATTTATTATTTTGAAGGAATAAAAAGATTGGAAAAACGGTGGATTAAATATATCGATCTAAAAAGAGACTAGGTTGGGAAAAAAGGCTTATTTGCCAAAAAAAATATATCTTTTATTCAACAAGTCACTGCGTTATCAAACTACCCTCGTATATCCAATAAGTAATTAGCAATTAATTATAATTGAAAAATCAAAGTTTAATGAATTATTAATAATCCATAAAAAGTGTAAATACCGCTGAAGGAGGTCATATATCCAATATTCCTGTTTTTTCTATTCTATTCTATGATATTCAAATGAAGCATTCTTCTTCTTATGATAATTTCAATATATTTTTGGAAAATAAATGTTTTCTTTTCTTGCAAATAAACTACGATGGAAGGGGGTGGTTCTAGGATGGGTTGAGTGCAAAAGGTTGAAGTGGCCGAGTACACCTCGTCACGCCACAACTGTTTAACTGAACAACAAGATAGTAATTTTCAGAGGAAATTCTTATTGTTATAATTTTAATTCATGATAGTATAATTATATTATGAATATTTAAGTTGAAAGCATCATTTCCATCTTTTTCCAACCCGGGAAGGGACTAAATATAAAATAATAGCGGCCGATTTGCGTGCCGGGTGGTTAGGTGGCCAATCCTCGAGAGGTTCAATCTACCACTTTAATTTCGACACGGAAATGAAAAGAGGTGGCCTTAGCGAAGTGATTGCGTGGTGAAGCCAAACATTCGTGTTGAAGGAGAGTTAATGATCTTATGAAGCCAGTGGAAGAGATAAGAAGATGGCCCCTTTTGCATAAATCGAAAAAAAAAAAATTAAAAAAAAAAAACAGCAAAGGACGCATAACTACTACCTAGATGATTATAATTAATGGGTTGGTCGTGTCTCGGGAGAAGATTCATTAAGGGTTCATTCTCCCGTGACAAATTCCAAGCACACCGGCAACGCTTGCTCTTTAAATCTTATTCGAAATGGTGGGAGAATCAGTTTTATTTAAGATGCTTCATGTTTGGATCACAAGTCCGTTTTTTTACTATCTCGCCAGAGATAGTATTGCGATCACGAAAATTTTCGATGTTGAGATTTTAATGTTTTTATACGTTTTGAAGGTTCCTGAATCATTTCACTAAGTTTGAGATAAATGTCTGTGTGTGTGTGTGTGTGTGTGTGTGTGTGTGTGTGTGTGTATGTATGTAGACAAGATTACGCAAAAACGGTTTGAGCTAGAATGATGAAATTTGGTACATGGACATTATTCAAAATTCATAGTTTTCTATCAACTTTTGAGAATTGTAGCTCAACCGAAAGAGGGTCATTACCTACAAAGTTTTTACGCTTCTATAATCAGTCTTGTTTTTTCGACTAAATTTACAATTTCTGAGTCGAAGATGAGAAAAAAGAAAAAAAAGGAATATATTAAAGGAATTTAGAAATAAATACATAAATTAAGGAAATGTAGAGAAATGAACATCCGATCAATCATGTCAACTATAATAGAACAGAATATTTTCTAATGTATATTGAAATATATTTTCTATATCTTCTATACTTCTATTTTCATTTTAAGAATATGATAATAAAAAACAATCCAATTTATAAAAATGATTTATAATTATTACTTAATTATCAATAGAAATAATTAGTTATTTAAAAAAAGTGTAAAATCAATAATGTAAGGTCAGCAGATTTTAACTAACAAGTGGCATTATCATCTCATGTATTTTATAAGAATATTAAATAAGAAAATTTCAGTATCAAATATCTTTTTGTTTTTGAGTTACATTATATACACATAGACAACCAAAACTTTTTACTATCTCGCCATAGATAGTATTGCGATCATTAAAATTTTCGATGTCAAGATTTTGATGTTTTTTATGTTTTGAAGGTTCCTGAGTCATTATCACTAAGGTTGAGAAAAATGTCTGTGTGTGTTTGTATGTATGTTGAAAAGATTACGCAAAAACAGTTTGAGCTAGAATAATGAAATTTGGTACACGGGCATTATTCAAAATTTGTAGTTTTCAATCAATCAACTTTTGAGAAATGTAGCTCATCTGGAAGAGGGTCATTACATACCACGTTTTCATTTTTTTCCTCTAAAGTGACCTTAAAAATAAAGATATAAGTTTGATATTTTTTTCACATGATTAAAAATTGTATAAAACTGCTATATATAGAATATCAGCTTGATTGAATCGCTGAAAGTACCGGAATTAATTTTTTAACACATGACTGACATCACGCGCCAGCACGTGACGTGGTGCCATCAACAAAGAGCCAAACACGCGCTGTTTTAATAAATATTATTTATTAATTTTAATTTATAATTAATTAAATTTAATTTAAATATAATATATGTTAATTAATCCAATTCAAATTTGCGAGATAGTCGAATGGAGACACTCCAGCTAATTTTTTCTTCTACGACCACCACCACCAACATCACTACCACCACCTCGAAACACTTTACTTTTTCCACTAACACCACCATCTGCAAACACTTTCCAAAATAGAATATCACTAATGAAAATATCTCCCATGCGTTTACGATAATTTGATTTATCCGAGCGAGAATATACAATATCCATTGTCTAGCCAGTGGTGTACCATCCAATACGGATATTCATCCTCTTTCAATTTTATACACAGATAAAATGAACAAAAATACGGATATTATATAAAATGGAATCGATTATTCGACTGTCAGGCGTAAAAACAATTATTTTATAACTTTAATTAATTTCAAAAATAAACTCAATTATTTGTATTTATTTGGAATATTATATTATTATGATTACGTGATTTTATGAATTTAGTACTGACTTTTTGTCGCATTTATTAAATTAAAAACAAAAAAAAACAAAAAAACAACAAAAAACAAATATACATCCGAAATAAATTATTTTAAATAAAAATAAATGAGTTGAACTGTAATGAGATATTACTCATATTTAGTTATTTATCATGTCTGATAATTAGAGAAAAAAAATAAATAATCAATTTGCTGATATTTAAAATTTATTTACCCCCTTCACCTTTAATATATACTATAATATTTTATATAGCTTGTAACAATATTATAGAAAAGTGTGTTATACTTTTAAATATTATATTTTATATCAAAAAAGTAACATGATTATTAAAAAAAACAATTATCTACTTATTCAATGAATTTGTATTAATATTTACACTATTTTTATATTAAATTTGATTAACAATTGATCAAATCAAGTTTATTTGGAAATTTAATCTGAAAATGTTTTTTATTAACAATTTTCAATTTATAAATGAAATTGAAAATTAATAATACAATCAATTGGTTAAAGTTAAGTTATTAAAAACACACGGTTTTAAGTTTCAAGATAAATTTTGATTATGTAAACTTTATTTTCATTTCGACAGTCAAGTCATTATCAGAAGTATAGTACAAACCTATTCTTTATTTGTCTTTTTTAGTAAAATTTTAATTAAGGTATGCTTTTAAATTCTTTTTTAAAGAGACAGGTGATAGTTGGCATGAACGTTTTATTCCCTGCTTTCACTCATTCAGTCAACTTGCTAGAAGGGAAAGTATTTAAAGGTGTATTATCCATCGTTAGTTTACGCTGCTTGGAAGCTTCACAAAGCAAGGACCCCTTTTTTTGTTCTGGATAACATACGGATAGGATTTAGGCACTGAGATGATGGTGGCTTGAAAAATAGTGATTAACTTGATTGCAAATTGAAATTAACTTTTAATTCATTAAAATGTTTTCTTGTTAAAGAGATCGTTTACAAATTGAACCACATCTATATTTCTTATGGTTTTCGAGAAATCAATAAAATACAAGTATAAAAATGAATTCTGAAAGGATAGAGCCTATCAAGTCGGTTGCCGACCGTGAATGATAAATGTGTTATATATTCAGTACAACGGACCCTCTCCACCTCTATCTTGATCGGAGGCCGCTACTTTTTATTTAAGTAGCTTCTTAATTTTGATCACTTAGGCTGTCACTACGTACATCTTTCCTGACATTGTAATATTTTCATAAGCATTCATCGAATGCCCGAAATAAATATCTTTTAAATTAATTATTACAATTAGATCAATCTCTAAAAGGTGAATTTAAAGTTCTTTTTCAGATTTAGATATATATATATATATATATATAATACGATAATTGTAATTTTCTATTTACTGGACGATTTTAAGGATTTCTTGTTCAATTCTCATGATAATAGAAATTAATTGAGAGAAATTCTTGGCAGATTCGTATGACTTTTAAGTTTCGGACTAACCATGCATGATTGATCCTTGCTCAATCTCTTGAACCAGCTCTATTATTAGAAGTTGTAACGTAGTAGCTTACATTCAGAAAATAAAATTATTTATTTAAGACACATGATGTCCTAAAGTAAAATATTTATCTTTCAAGAGTAATTTGACAGTATTTTATCAAAATTAGTTAGAAATATATTTAGCTTTTTCTCCTTGTGTTTTTAATATAAATTATAATTAATTTACTTCCAACTTAAAATTAAAAAATAAGTATAAATAAATAAATATATTTATATATATATTTTTTTAATATCCAGAGTATTCTCTTTATTCTCTTCTTAAACTTGAATCCTTCTATAATAGGGTGATTAGAAATTCACTAATTCAATTGAGTTTAATTTTCAGGAAATCTTGGAAACACTCCAAAACAAATATCCAAGATTTATATCTACAATTAGTCCTTTATTGCTTTGGTTTCCAACATTTCCATCTTCGAGTCTGTTCATACCCAAAGGCGATGTCTACAAAAGTTCCACTCGCTTTACTTTGCAAATAATTACCATTTTTCAATTAAGTAAAGTAACAATTTTAAACTATAGATTTTTTTTAAAAAAAAAGAATATACTGCTGGTTTCTTTTCATTGTCGTCTCGTTTGGTAAAGAGACTACAATTTTTATTATCAACAAAAATTATCGTTTCGATAGTAGTCAGTCAGGTTGAAGGAAGAGAGGAAGAAATGTTTGTCATCACCTGTCATAAATATGATGGATTGTTAATTATTCATAAAGAACAGATCCCTAAGAAACAATTATGGATTGTTTAATTATATTTCTTTAGGTAAACCTTTAAATAATCATCAAATTAATTTGTAATTTCAATAATGAAATAAGAACTAGATAAATGATCTTTCAAGCCTGTTGATTTTAATTCTAATAAAAAAACCTCTGACTGTACATCCTACGCAAGTACAACGCCTATCAAGTCTGTTATATTAATTAGATATCCTATAATCAGTAAAACGGATCCTATGAACCTTTACCTTGATTTTCTTGATCGGAGGCGCCTCTTTTTATCAAGTAGCTTCTTAACTTGTCCGTCTGTCCGTACGACCATTGTGTTTCCGTATAGACCTGTCATACCTTGAACGGCTCAACAAATTTTGATAAAATTTGTTATATTTACTTAATGCATCAGTAACATGAATTCATCAACTTTTGGTGTATATCAGGAAACCGGAAGTGGGAGTTTACAAAGTATTAATTTTATATTCATTGTCCCAAAATATTTCACTTAAAATATGGTAGTAATTAATTATTGAGTAATTAAACTAAAAATAAAAACCAAGATAATATAATTTAGTCATTCTAATTCAAATTTTAAAAACATTTTTTTTATACTTTATATATAAATGTTGTTTGGAAATTAATTTATTTCAAATCGTCGGTCGGTTCTGTACCTGGCCACAGCTCATTTACTTTTAAGTGTTATTCATACATTGAAAACCGATTTAAAAAATAAACTCATACCCCGTCTACATCAAAAAGTAAAAGAGTTGCTATGTTTTTTATAATTCTATTGTATATTTTTACTGACCGACGATAGTAAGGGAGGTATTTTTTCATTTTTTGTTTTTAATATACATTGCATTTTAATAAGTATTTTATTTAATTTATTAAACATTTATATATATAGTTAATAAATAATTGATTATGCAATTAAAAATTGAATAGGTTTCATAACATTAAAAATAAATTTGAATATAATACATAGAAACATTCAGTCAGGGTAACGAGTAGTTTCTTTTTATTACGAGGGCCATTCAACAGACAAAGAGACAAATTCTATAATTTTAAAACTATTCAATGAATATGTCTCTTTACTTATTGAATCATCCTCGGATATAATCTTAATGAAAAAGAAAACTACTTCAGGGAATAGCGTCCCTGCCCTCACGTGAGCTCATGATTTTTCTGCCATTAGTGGAGAAATCATGTCCTTGCCCCTCTCCCTTACTACTCCCTACCCTCACCAAAAAAAATCCATTTTCTTTGGATGAAAGAGAATACCATTCATCGATTCATTAATAAAGAAAAAAAAATGAAATCTTCATCGTTAAGGTATGCTCTATTCATTCTTATCTTATAAATGCATTTCTCACTCCTCTTCTCCCCCCCCCCTTCTTTGTGCATCTCGCACTCCTTTTTAGTGACTTATAAGATGAAAATTAGCATATATTATATTTCTTTATGATTTGCATGTTATATATCAACTATTCGATGTTTCTCTTGGAAAAGTCATGTCCTTCACCCTTGGGACAATTTCAACCCTTTCAATTACTCTTCTCTACCCAATCTAAAAAAAATATATTTTATTTGGATGAATAACTCCTTTGATAGATTCATTAGTAAAGAAAAAAACAATGAAATCTTCTCTGTTGAGGTAGACTCTACTCATTCTTATGGTAACTTATACTATATATATACATTTCAATCCTAACCTCCTTAGGGGATTTCTCGCAATTTTGACCAGCAAAACCTTGTAATTTACGAGTGAGACAGACATCTAATAGTCTCGGAGGAGCTCACCCCTCTCCAGTGACTCTTATAAAGAGAAAATTAGCAACTCATATATTCATATGTATACTATATTATATAAATATATATAAAAATTGTCGTTTATTGAGGCTTAGTATGGGTTGGGTTATTAAAAAACATGGGTTTAATATATATATATATATATGTATATATATTCTTGAAGATTAGTAATATCTTAACATTTGATGTTTACTTGTTTATAAAAATAGATTCCAAAATATTATAAAATAGGCAGTAAATTAGACGGCGAGACAATAAAGTCGAATTTTCGTCAGATTTTAAATAAAATGGATTTTTAGTTTAATAAAAATAAAAAAAAATATAATTCATATTTATACTTTAAATAAACATTTCTTTCTAATAATCACTATACCACAAAATATTAATTATAAAACGTATGTAAGATTTTAATTAAGTTTGTATAATTTTACGATGCTTCCTTTATTAAATATTAATTTTTGAATTTTGACAAATGGAAATTAAAATTCACCGCCATTGGATTGACCGCTTACAACGAATACAATCTTTTAATTCGTTTTAATTATTCTTTGCTTATGTCATCGATTGGATTCCATTAATTCTTTTAAATGTATTAATTATATTTTTCTTCATAGTATAATTATTTCAATTTCAAGATATATTTATAATTGAAATTCTCATATTTATAATCATTAATGATATATTTTTATTTTATATCTTGAAATATGAATTCTAATAGAAAAAATACTTCATTCCAACCAACATATTCAATTCATTCCTATTATGATAAGAACGTAGAATTAAAAAATTCTTCAGTGTTTTCATTGAAAAATATCTTATCAATATATTTATTATTATTATTTATATAATTTCAATCGTGCATTGATATTGTATTCTTTGTTTGCAGTTCCATGGTAACAAAATTCCTTTTATTTGAATGAAGAAGAAAACTTATCAAAGATAAAATTCTCAAAATTAGAGGCTTTATTAATGATTCATTTTTATATATATATATATATATTTATATATCAATCTTATTATACTTCCTGCAAACCAACAACACATCAACAACCATTCATATTATGAATTCAAAAATTCCATAACATATTTATAAGTTTTTTCATTGAAAACTATCGTATCTATATAATTATTATTATTTATATAATTTCAATATAGTGCATTCACACACACACAAGTAAGTGACATGCCATTTCTATTCTTCTATTGAAGTTGCATGGTATTAAATATTGGTAATTGTATAAACTGGTCATCCAATCATGGATTTGGATAAAACTTTACCACTGGTTTCCTCTTTTAATTCCAAATAAACTTTTCTTATACAATTGTTGCGTGTTGCTTCTAGTTTACGAGATAAAAAGGATTAAAGTTTGCCAGGTTAGCTTATTATGAACCTCGAAATATGATACCATTAAGTAATGTTTTATTGACTAATTCACTAATTATTCACATATTCTTAATTTTCGGTTGTTTTTTTTTGGTTCGGTTTGGATATAGGGGGAAATTATTTAATTAATTAATTTTTCAATTTTTCTATATCTAATCTGAACTGAAAAAAAACACCAAAAAATTAGTGGAGCCCTCTGATGGTCAAATTAATATAACATTGTAACTAAATAATTAGAATTTCAAGGAATTTATATGCAAACTTCTATCCTTTTTATCTCGTAAACTAGAAGCGACCCGCAAAAATTGTATAAGAAAAGTTTATTTGGAATTAAAAAAGGAACCCACTGGTAAAGTTTTATCCAAATCCATGATATAAAGACTAATTTGAATAATTACGGTAAATTTACTTATATGTATAAAACCCTTCTTTTAATTTATTAAATATCTCAAAAAAATATGAAAAAGAATTATTTGAATTGCTCTTTAAATATATATAATTAAAGCAATTATCCAAAAGTTTGTTTTCAGATAGCAACTCAACTCAAACTCAACAAATCATTCTTCAACTTACATCTGGTATATTAAGTTGCACTTTTGAGCTTCTTTCTACTTCGATACTACTACTACTAACAATAACAAATAACGAATTCATTAATTAATTTTATTAAATAACACAAGTAGAACATCAAATAATCGTGAAATAAGTAAAATAAAAATATAATTCTTGTCAACCAACAACAAACGCATCAACATCTTTCCATATTATGATAAGAACTTTGAATTAAAAAATTCTTCGACATATTGATTAATCTTTTCATTAAAAATATATATTACTTATATATTTATTATAATATTATTAGTTATATAATTTCAATCGTGCATTCAAGTAAGTGACATGCCATTTCTATTTGCATGGTATTAAATATTAAAATCATTGCTTTTTAAATGTAAATTTACTTATATGTAAATATATACAGGTACCTATACTTGAAAAATAATTATTAAAATTGATATATATATATATATATATACAATTAAAGCACATTTACTAATGTGACAATTATACAAAACACTCTTTTCAGATAACAACTCTACAAATCATTCTTCAAATTACATCTGGTATATATAGTTGTACTTTTGTAATTCTCTCTACTTAAATATCTTCGATTAATAATAAGATGATGATAATTATTAATTAATCAATTTATCTTTAAACTAATCCATGTTTTTTTTGTATTTTATTCCTTGTTATATATTTATTTATAACGTTTTTATATTTATATTATTTGTATTCATTTATATCTCTAATATTATATTAATCATGTTCATATCATATTAAATTAATTTAAATTTTAATTAACAACGAATAAAATACACAATCTCATCATTTTATAGGATACAGACTTTTATATTAATTAAAAATAAATTGAATTGATATAATACAACTTAAAAAAAAAACCTTGAAAAATTAAACATATCTTAATAATCAATTTTTAGAAAAGATACGGATTGAAACTACACCATCGCTTCTTCGTATTATTATGTTTTCCGTTTTTCATTTAAAAGTTCACTTAGATTCTAATTTAATAATACGGAGATATTAAAAAAAAAATCCCCTCTTCCTTGTTTTCATTGAAAATCATAAAAACGATGAAAAACTTTTCTAATGATTTTTCAGGCGTTCCCTGCAGATGTTGGTTCGTTTAGTCGGTTGGCAAACGTCAATTCGGTAAACTCCCATGGGACTTTTTTGTCTTATTAAATAAATTATATTTATGACCAACATTTTTCTATTTATCTAATTCTTCCAATCGAAATTATATTGTTTTTCAATATTCTTACGATTGATTTATTCCCTAAAAAAAAATAATAATAGACAAAAAAAATTAATATATCCATGAATAAATTACCATACACACACACATTATAAGTTAAACACTAAAACACTAAAACTATTCATAATAATTAATAATCAGAACAAAATAATGATTAATTTTCTTCAATTTTTTCAGTCAGTCCATTGGCTTTTAGAAGTAGGGCCTCCTATCAAAAAAATCAAGATAAAGGTTGAGAGGATTAGTTGTACTAATAATAGAACACCTTTAACCCGCTGTCGACATCTGACTTGATAAGCGGTGTTCTTTCAAAGGATATATTAAACTCAGGTATTTTTTTATACCAGCAAATAATTAAATAATTAAAAATATTTTTCTTCTTTCTTAGCTGCTTAACACTTTAAAAAGAAACAAAAAATAAATTTTACAGGATTCAAAAAATTAGTAAAAACATCTTCATTTTTATCATTTTTACAAAAAATATTTGATTGAACCGAAACAACCGCATAGTTCATCTCCAGTCATGAGTGCGGATGTTAGTTCAGTGATGAGTGAACTTACTTCTTCTTGAAGCGGTGGGCAGAATCAGCTTTACAAGGGTGCGTTGTATATTGGGTTGGCTGTGTTTCGTGTAAATCAACAAATAAACTTTGATATTAATATATATATATATATATAGCTAACCCTGCGAACTTTAATTTAGTTTTAGCGAAATTTAGTTTTTTTTATTTTATATAGATATAGTAATTTTTTTTAATCATGATCGAATTGAAAAACAAGTTTCAAAAAATTATCCTTCAATTTTGTTTCTCATTTATTATTTTGTGCTTTCGAGAATACAAAACACCAAGTCTTTTAAAGAAAATTTTGGCCCTTATTCATCTTTAATTTAAATATTAACTATTAATAATTAATCTTAAAATAATTAAAAATTGTTTCTGATTTTAATAGATGTAAATATAAAACATAAATTAAAAATAATATCTTATAAAATAAAAAAAAAAAATGTTCATTATTTTTTTTTAACTCATGATTGGCAGAAATTAAAAATTTTCTTTCTTGATAAGTTTATGAATTAGGGTCAATTGTCACATTGTAATCCAAAACTATCATCTAAACTCTAAACCATCAAAAAACAATTATTAATCGATTTCATTTAATTATGAAATGGATTGAGATATGATTTTATTTTCGACCTGCCCTCATCTTTTAATTTCTTATAAAATAAGGGAAGCCTCGGAACAAAATCCAAGTTGATGTCAAACATAGATTACTTTTATGTATCTTTCCTTAAGAAAGTTTATTTAAGTGTGCGTTTCTTCTACCCTTATTTAACGGAAGTTATTTTAAAAATTGGAGTTATATATTGGTAAATTCTACTCGATTTCTGGATGTTAATTGTAATTAAAACGTGTATCTGTTTTTTTTTTACATTATATTCCAACGAACAAACAAAATAAACTTCAACTTTCAATTTTAAATATCGGAAATAAATCGATCAAAAAAGACGGATATCTTGTATATACTACCCCTTCAGTAAATATTCGGAAGAATAAAGGCTGGTAAGAAATTTGTTTGGGAGGAAACCGATTGGGAAACCACCAGTTGGTAGACCAGAAACGTGGTGGCCAAACAAGGTGACGAGGAACATGATGAATGGGAGAGAATTTGAGATGGATGGGGTGGCTTAGGATAGGAACATTTGGAGGAAAGTGGTTGCTACGGCCATGAAGTTTCGAGTTCCTTAGAACCAAAGAGAGGAATGTGGTTTCCTGCACTTTCAAGTTCCGTAGAGCCACAGAGATAAATTGATTCATTCAAATATTCCATTGATGAATCAAAATAAAATACAAAAACAAATTCATTTGCCACCTTTATTCCTACTTAAAAGAAATTTTAATATAATATAATAAAATATTATATTTATTTACATAAAATTGAGTAATTTGAATTATTGTTTGTTATTATTATTATACTTATTATTATTATTAAAATAAAAATTAATTTGACTTTGTTATATAATGAAAAAGGTAAATGGTCATCTGTGAACCCGAGTTTAAGCCCTTAGGGAAGAGAACACTAGATCGGGGCTTAAATGACCGTAGGAGGAAGAGAGACGAGAGAAGTGGACCGGAATGGTGTTAAATAGCGTTTTAAAGCTCGATGTGGTTGTAGCTATAAACTTGATAGTTCAAAAATACCAAAGAGATATTTTATTAATTATTCCAAATTTTGTTTTTCAGACCGTCATCATTTCTTTATTAGAAAATTGGTTTATTATTGAAACCGATAATAATGAATTGAAATTTTATTATGTAGTACAGGTAAACCTTGTATAACGTCGTAGATGCGTTCCATCGCTTGCGACGCAAAACAAAAACGACGTTATATAAGGTATGGAAATAAGGTTATAACAAAAGTTTTATTATACAAGTGAAAGTACCTATTATTAAACAAGATTACATATACACATATATCATTGAAATACTGTATTTTACACTTAAAAAAAAATACTTAAAATATAAAAGTATAATACTTCACTTGATAGAAGAATAAAACAAATTCTTTTCATATGATAATTATTTTTCTGTATGTAAAAAAGTTAATGATTTGATACAAAAAATGTGGATTGTATTGAAATCTGAAGCAAAATTTAACAATACCTCCCTTACTATCGTCGGTCGGTAAAAAGTATTTATAGTATATACATTATGGATTATGGGGTATATATATAAAGCGACCATACGTTTACAGGTAGCTTGTCCCTTATTTTAAATTTATTATTATATTATTATACTAAGCTATTGTTATATTATTTACTTTATTTTTCAGTTATTTTCATCATAATAAACAGAAATAATGAAAAATATACCTTTTCTTCATAGCCTCCCCAAACTATTACCGAAAATTAAAAAAATATCCCGTTTTTATGAAAAAAATAAATGGTCACGTTAGGTATATATTCTGATAACACACAGTTCAAAACGAAACGACGCAATCAAGTGTACCTGTATAGCAGTGATTCCCAAAGTGGGCGCTGGAGCGATCCAGGGGGGGGGCGTTGATGGCCACAGGTGCATTTAGGGAAAATTACTTGTATATTACTTTTCTATTCTGAGATCAATAAATAGATACATAAATTCAATGTTTCTAATTTACACCTTTATTTATACTATTTTGTAAATAGGTACATTTATCTTTCTGTTTAGTTGTTATTAAAATTAAAAAAATGTTAATTTCGAAGAGGGCACTGATTACATTTTTTTCTGGAAAGGGGGCGCTTGGCCAAATAAGTTTGGGAACCACTGCTGTATAGTATCATTTCTAGTATAGATAGTTAAAGTTTAAAATTAATTTTGTAACGTTTAAATTATAATGAGTAAAATATATAACATAAATACATAATCAAAAGTGCAATATAAAAATTTAACTTCAAATACTAATTATTACCAGCGCTTCTATTTTTGACAATTTTAAAATTTGTTTACATTTTAACGTTTGAATAAGAGAGAGAGAGAGAAAGAGAGATAGGTGGATGGTGGAAAGCAAGTGAATTTTATTTTGCATTGCTTTTAACTTTTACTTATAAATATCCTTAAAAAAAATTCAAAAATATCCCCATTTGATTCTCTGTAACATTGTAACCAAAATAACAGCGCCATTAACAGAAAAATACCAAACACATTTCTCATTTCACCTAAATTTAAATATAATCAATAAATTCCAAAAAAATAACAATAGGTTTTAATAGAGAAATTTTATATAATAGATTTTTTCCTATAGACAATTTTAAATGGGGAGACCGATTGGGAAATGTTAACTTAAAAGACCAAGGACGCAGTGGTTGGGCAATGTAGGAAGAGATGGGAGAAAGTAGGAGTTCGATGGTTATAGCTCAGGATAGGGATACTTGGAGAAATGTGGTTTCTGCCGCCAAGAACTTTCGAGTTCCGTAGAGCCACTAAGATAGACAGATAATCGGAGACCCATCCACCTTATGATTTTTACTTATTTAATTGACTTCATTATAAATATTCTTTTAAATTATTTTCTTTATTTTGTGTTTTTTTTATTTAATTTAGTAAATTAATCGTCTTTTGTTGATAACGTAAATTTTCCCTCACAGAACGAATTCAAGCTCAGACTTCCTTATTCTGGACCAAGTCCTACTCTTCTGCAATTAAATCTATTAAATCCTTCGGTTCAATAAAATATTTTTTGTAAAAATGACAAAATACAAAAATAAAGATATTTTTACTAATTTTTTAAATCCTATAAAGGATATCAAGAATGCCCTAAGCGGGGTAAAGTATGTTGTATGATTAGTACAACTAATCTTCTCAACGTTTATCTTGATTTTTTTGGTCGGCAACCCTACTTTTTATTTCATTTAGCTTCCTAATTTTGAAATCCAATAGACTGGTTGAGAAAATTAATCATCATTTTATTCTGATTATTAAACATTACCGGTATATCATTACAATATATTTATATAATTCTATTTTAATTTATTATCAAAATCTTAATTGGATTGTCTCCATTGAAAACAATGACTTTCTGTTGAAATTTATCTATAAAAACACCTTTAAACTAATGATACTCCATAGAAATAAAAAAAGAAACAATTCAATAAACAAAGAATAAATAAATAAATATATTCATCACCTTTTGTGACTGAGGACGATTTTTTGTAGACATCAATTTCTTTAAAAGCTCAAGTAACATCTAATCTAATCTAAATTGACAAGGTATTTTCTTTTTTTTTATTCTACATCTAATAAAACTAACCTCTCTAATCTTTAAATGAATTAAAAGAAAGAATTCAACCAATCGATCTTTTTCTTTTAAGATGTCTATCTTCGAAATATAGAAAATAATAGAAAAAAACACAGACACACCATATACGCGTACATATAGATACAGATACGATAAAAGCCTTTCGGTTGAGATCAATTTAAAGTTCAGGTTTCTAAAATAAAATATTGTCCTCTAAAAATAACACGAAGCTCCTGGCAGTGACAATCTTGAAAATCACTTACTAAAAAAATAGAAAGAGCACAAACATCGCTCTATTTACTTTACAATGAGTTTATTTGTAATTTTTCTTTTAACTTTCAATTTTTGATAAAAGATAAAAATAAAAAAACAATAAAAAATAAAATGGGGTAAAAGAAGATTGTTATAGTATTTTGTCTCAGGAGAATAATATTTTCATTTTCAATTTTAAAAATATTCACTTGGATGTTAAAAAAATCTAACTTTTGTACATTTTATTAAAGGACAGCGTCGGTTACCGCCTAAACCTGTTAAAGATGTTGTATGATCAGTACAACGGATCCTTTCAACCTTTATCTTGATTTTCTTGGTCGGAGGATGGGTGGATCTCGTTACTATAGACTTCAGTTACAGAGAAATTCGTTTGCCACGCATAGAACCTGTACATAGGGATGAAACGATACCACGGAGGTATCGATACTTTTACTCGATACCGTATCAATCGTAAAGTATCGATACCAATTCAATGTCTATTGAAAATTATCGATACTTACTCGTATCGGTCGACTTTTTCATAGAATTTCAGATAAATAATTACAGCAAAAATTACTGGTATTCTATTTATTGAAATAGACAAAAATATACATACGAGGTGTGTCTAAAAAGTTCGGTGAATGGTATGATAAAAACATAAAACGAGAATGTTAATTGTAAATACCTTTATTAACCTTCAAAATACTCTCCACTAGCCACAACCCACTTTTGACAACGTTCGTATAACGCTTGAAAACTGTTGGAGAAGACTTGATTTGAAATCGTTCTCAGAATAGCCGTCACAACGTTCAGGCAGGCAATCCACAAGCAGAACACCAGCAAACACTACTTACTGTGTCTTTGCTAATACCCAATTCTTCGGCAATTAGTTGCAGAGTCAATCGTCGATCTTTTGTTAGCATCTCTCGTACACGTTCAGTGTTTTCTGATGTCCTGCTTGTGGATTGCAGGCCTGAACGTTGTGACGGCTATTCTGAGAACGATTCCACATCAAGAACTCTCCAACAGTTTTCAAGCGTTATACGAACGTTGTCAGAAGTGTGTTGTGGAGAGTACTTTGAAGGTTAATAAAGGTATTTACAATTAACATTCTCTTTTTATGTGTTTTTATCATACCATTCACCGAACTTTTTAGACACGCCTCGTATATATATATATATATATTGAACAAATAAATAAATGTGATCCCTAAAAATAATAGTTTTTCTAGATGTTTTTTCTAATCTGAGTTTACTGTACAGAGTATCGATACAAGTATTTTTGACCGATACCTATTTGGTACTAGATTCTAAAGTATTGGTTCCAAAAGTACTTGGTATCGAAAGAAAAGTATCGAATAATTACTTGTATATACTCTTATCGTTTCATCCCTACTTGTACACGGGACCATAAGGTTGGCAGTTAAGCATGTTGTTGCCAGATTTCGTGGCGTTTTCATTGGGTGTTAATTTAATCCTATATATATATAAATTTGAATATTTATTTAGCTATTTATATTATTTTTATTTACAAAAGATATTTACAATATATTTACATTTCCTTAGTTTTTTATATTCGTCTAACAAATCTACACCTTTCTGTTCTTTAATGATATCCTGAATTTTTCTTTCCGTCTCCCTATCCCTCCTTTTCAAATTCTCTAGTTCTTCGTCTAATTTGTGTTAGTATGTTTATGTCTAATTTGCATGTTCGAGTTCCGGAATATTTAGATCATCCCCCAATCCCCATCTTGACCATGTCTTTATTAACCTTTATTAACTCTCTCCTCCTCCCTATCCTGTTATTTTAATCTCAAAAATTGTAAAAATCTATGAATAATTAATATTAGTTTAAACCAGGCGAATCGCCCTACACTAGTACGCGAATATCTAAAAAAATAGACCTGCATTTTCCCTTGGCAGTTAACACCCACCACCGCATCAAGGCGTGTCTGGAATATCATTTTTTATTTTTTTTTTTTTTTTTTATTTTTTTTATTGAATCATCATCACTCTTTGATTTTTAATCGAATGGAACATTTGAACTCTTAATTTTTTTTTTATTTCACTCGAATAAGTTTTTTTTTTTAAGTTACTTGATTATTTCAATTGAAAAGTTATTAAATTATTATTAAAATTAATTGGGCAAGCTTCCTCTTCCCTTTCAACTGGATTGAGATTAATTACTTCTTTATAAACTCGATATATTCTTTTTCTTTTTCTGTTTCTCTTTTTTTAAAATTTTAAGTAAGTATATTTACCATTAAAAATTGTATTGTATATTTTAATCATAATGGAAAATTCTATTTATTTATGCATATATATATATATATATATATATTTATATATATATATATATAAATGAATGAATATTAATGCCAGCCTGGCTTTAGATTAATGAGACTGGCTTTTGTTATCTTCATTTGATGGTTAATACCGATTGCATTGAGAGTTCCAATTTATTTAACAATTCTTAGCCACAGCAATCATATTTCCAGTCGCTACTATCTCATATGCTACCTCTATTCAATTTACCATTATATTTTTTTTTCAAAAAAACAAATACAAAATTATTCCTTGAAAATTATCGAAATATTTAGGTTTTAATAACAAGTGATTCTTTCCAAATGGAAAAATTAAAAAATAAAATGAATTAAAACAAAAAAAATAGTGAGGGATTATACTATTGAAATTAAGTCAGTGGAATAATAATAACAATAATAATAAATAATAATAATAACTTTCCATCATTATCCAGAAAGCAGTTATTCTACAAACTTGCTATATTCTTAGAAAAGTCCTAACGCCATAAAGGAATATAAAGGTTGTAGGTTAGGGTGAATTCCCTCTCCATCGCAACCTTAATCCTCAGGAATTGTATAGTTCAAAAAATTTGACTGACATTAAAAAGCGTTGAGGATTTATAAATGTATTAATAATAATAAGAGAGGCAGCTTAGCCGTGCGTGTATAGTGGCAATTTTCTACACATGAAGACGGCGTTCGATTCCAACTAAGAACAAATTTTTCTAATAAATCCAAATTAACATCAGCTGCCTCCCGCTCCAGGAACTGACAAGCCTGGTTCTATATAACTCTGCTCCAGCAGGATTACTTCAAAATAAGCAACCACACGTAACAATGGATCGTGATTAGAACAAACATACTGCAGGTGGTATTCAATCCACCCGTTCTGGTGGACACGGATCTTCACGAACACATAAAAAGAAAAATGAAGTTAACACCCAAGAAACATACATATATGGGCACACTGAACATCAATACACATATTAAAAGGCGGAAAGTTCCATAATCTAATAATGGAACTCGATCAGCAGAAAATTCAGATAATTGCTCTTCAAGAAGATCTGGCAAAACAAAGAACATACAAAGGGATAGTATGTGTGAATAAGGAGAAAGTGGGAGCTTTGCGTGATCCCAGATGGCCCAAACGCAAATAATAATAATAATAATAATAAGTGAGTCTGGGAAGCAACACCGTTGACTCACATTCTTGTGGCTCCCTAGTTCAAGTTCCCGGCCTGACATGAGAATTTCTCTAACTAGGGTCAATGGGATGGAGTCCCCCTTCGGAAACAACATTGGGAAGCTACTTGATAAAAAGTAGCGCCGCCGATCAAGAAAATCAAGGTAAAGGTTGATAGGACCCGTTTTACTGATCATAGAACACCTCATTGATATAACCTAATTGATAGACGTTGTCCTTAAGTAGGATTTACAAAAGTCACTGGAATAATAATAATAATTGTTGGTTGATTTTTTTTAAATATTGAACAAGTTTAGAGAGGTGAGTAACTTTTTGTTGACAATTTGTAAATATATAAAGATGTTATTTATTTTTCCATTTACTATCCAATGTCGGTGTCGTATATATTATAATATTGCATGAAGAATGGTAATATCTAAAAATAGATATATTATTTGAAAATATTTTTTTTTTTAATTAATGAAAATTTATAGAGATATTTATGTTGGACTTTTTATTATTATTATTATTATTATTATTTTAAATTTATTCCCGGTTTTATTTTGATTTAGTTCAATATTCCATTTTTTTTTATCACCACAAAATATTCGGTGATATGAAATGCATGAAATGTATAACATTTATTATATTAAAAAAAAAAAAATATGTTTTGAAAAATTCCCAGTCGAAGTTAAAAGTCGATGATAGTTTGTCACATCTGGCGGCTGCATCCATCTTCCCAAAATGACACTTGTTTGAGTTCAGGACCATATCTCTTGATTTATTTCAGATTCATTCTCATTTGATATTTATTACAACAGTCCCTCTCCCCCTCCCTTCCTCACTCCCACCACACTCAGACTTTAAAACCAAACCACGGAACACTTGTTTTGTTTTAGTCAAAAAAAAAAAATATTTAATATTGACGATCGGATGGTGCCAAAACGTTTCCAAAGTGCTTTATCTTGTCTTCCATAAAATTCTCTATTTTTCCTAAAGAGTCTCATATGAAATAATATTATTGACAATATTATTGTAGTAAAAATATTGCTTCAAAGAAAATGAAGAAAACAAAAATCTCTAGACTGCAGATACCACAAATAAAATTATCAATAGTTTTTGTTGTTTTTTTTTTCAAATCTGTTATAACTAGTATAATTATACGCCCCAGGCGAAATTGATAATTAATTTGGCGCCCTAGAAAGACAAAGAAAATAAGTTTCAAGCAATTGGCGCCCAAAAAAATTGGCGCCCCAATTCGTTTAGCCGGCCTTGATTATAACATTAAATGCAGCATAATAATTCTCAACTTGATTCAGATAACATTTTATTATTAAGATATTTAAAATAAATAAGGAGAAAAATAAAAAAAAAATTAATAGGAGGGTAGGTATATAAAATTTTGATAATCAAATCTCTGACTGATTTATCTTATTATCAACTGTGGCCCATAGGACTAAGAATAAAATAAATATTAATCATATTAATAATAATAACAAAATAAAAAAAATTGTAGCAAAATTTGTAGATGATGATGATGATTTGTCTTTTGTATATATAATAAAAGAACATAACTAATTAAATAAATAAGTAATGAATTGTTGCATTCGATAAATATTAGGGACCAATTTGTAAATATCATAAATGAAAAATAAAAATTTAATTTAGTTAAATCAGTTATTATTTTGCAAGATGCTAGAAATGCAGACCCATATGTTTCAAACCATTAGCAAACTAAACAACACCCGGAATATTTGTATAACTAATTTAATTGTCAACTCCCATTTGTGTAGTGTATATGTATACAAAGAAAGGGTAGTTTCTTAAGATGCACAATTACAAAATTAGATCCGATAATATCTTAAAATTATAAAGAATTGTTATTTTAATTTTAAAAATTAAATGATAATAAATATTTGAATATTAAAAGAATTTATATAATTATATGTATATCGTTGCAAATTAAATTAAGAGAATTTTCTAATACCATTAAATTCTAATTTTTAAAAATAAATAAATTTCATAGTATTTTGTAATATTTTAAAGTTTTTAATTCGATTTTTATTTCAAAATTTAAAATCTAAAAAAAGTTACAAAAAATTTTTTCAAAAGATTGATAAAATATATAATATAAATTTTTATCTATTTCTATAGCTCTAAGGAACTCGAAAGTTCTTGGCCTCAGCATCAACACTCCTCCAAACATTTTTATCCTGAACTACTCCTATTCAACTCCTATTTTCTCATCTCTACAATGTCTACCGACTGCTTAATTTGTATATATATTGACGTCTAAAGGACAATTAAATTCAAAATATTTAATTAAAAAAAATTATATTTTCAATAATAATTTATTAGCCAACGTCCGTAACTTCTCATTATCTATCTATCTATCTAGATATATATATATATGTGTGTGTGTGCCTATATATATATATATATATATATATATATATATATATATGTATAGGTATATAATAATCAATAAGAAACTTTATGGATTTTATTTACTTAAATATTCTGAAATTTAAAATAAAAAAGTTTATACTTAATATTAAATATATACATTCAAATAATATTAAATTCACACCATAGATAATATTTATAAAGAAAAATCGATCTGTATTGGTTTCAGCCTCGAGAAAAATCAACTTTATTAGTATTTTCTTAATTTAAATTGGTAAATTTAAATGACGTCATCAATTACGTCATCCATATTGAAATTTGCCTTGCGCAATTATTTTTTAATTGATATTGTATTAATATTTTTTTATATTTAAAATATTTTATATAATCAAATTACGAAATATATTTATCATTTAACTGTAGCCATCTAATTATAACAACATGTATATATATACACGAGGGTGGGGTGAAAAGTATCCGGCCTGACCAAGAAAAACGATGTTTTTAATTTTTTTTGCTTTATTTTTCAACATAATCTCCATCACACACACAACACTGATACTTTTCTCATAACAGTGTTCTAATTAATTTAATTTAATTTAAGTCTCATCAACAGTTATGAATCGACGCAAAAATTCGTTTAGATTACGTCTACAGCGTCAAATTATCGGTAGAAATGGTTTTTCGAAGCAGTTTTTGGTCTAACATTAGCACAGCACACAGCTTTCCTTGTTCAAATGATTGTGCAAAATATTTCGCACATGTTGAAAAATGTTGAAAAATAAAGCAAAAAAAAAAAAATTTAAAAATATCGTTTTTCTTGGTCAGGCTGGAAACTTTTCACCCCACTCACGTATATAGGTATATAATTATATATATTCTATATATAATATAGGATCAAATATTTTATCAAGTAAATTTTAATATATTTTTCATATTTAAATGAAAATCAAGTTATTTTAATTAATTTGTACCATTTTAGGAAACAAATTTTTGATAGGTCATTTTTACCGACCGACGATAGTAAGGGAGGTATTGTTTTCACACCAAATTTCACATGTGGAGATTTTTACATATCTCCACGAATCATGCATTTTCTAAACAGAAAAAAGTATTTTTAGCATGATGTCTGTCCGTCCGTCTGTCCGTCTGTCCGTCCGTATAGATGTGTACAACCTGAACGGCTCAACCGATTTTGATGAAATTTGGTATATTTACTTAATGCATCAGTGGGATGAATTGATCAACTTTTGGTGCAAATCCGGAAACCGGAAGTGGTAGTATTAGCGATTGACGATAGGAAGGAAAGGGTTATTTTCACACCAAATTTCACATGAGGAGATTTTTTTATATATCACCACGAATCATACACTTTGTATTGGTTTTATCCTCGGGAAAATCATATTTATTAGTTTTTTCTTGATTTAAAATTATATGACGTCATCCAGCCATTCATGACGTCACAGCCTGGTCTTACATATATATTATAAATAAAATAAAATTAAAAATGTTTATATTTATTATTTATGTATTCATATCTGTTTTTTATTACATTAATAGATATATTAAAATTATTTGAAATTGTTTCTGTAGCTAGAAATTAATTTACTTCAAACCGTCGGTCGGTTCGGACCTGGCCACAGGTCAACTTATTATAATACCCATTTAACATTTGTAATAAATAATTAAAAAATTGTTAATAAATAAATTGTATAAATTTGTTAAAGGATCGAGCGATAGCTCGGTGTTCCAGGTACTATATTATAACAGCTCTCAATACCCCTCAACAATTGGTTAATTTTATAAAAAGTTAATTAATGATGAAAACTATCGCCTGCTTTTACAGAAATGCTATATAATCCAATATATACATATTATATTCTCTAAACAAAATATTTACAATTAGACATTTTCATGACAAAATACAAATCAATTCATAAAAGTCAATTAATAATGTTCTTATATTGTATTTGGAATTTAATGAATAAGTATCTTCATTTTCATTTGTACATCCTATGAAATTTAATTTTCAAATTTTCATCTGATACAATCATAAATAAACTTTGGTACAATTTTAATTAAAATCTCCTCTCCATGTTAAAATTTAATGCGTGTTTAGATCGAAATTTCTTATCATATTTTAACTATTTTAAAGAAATTAATTGATTTGTTTGATATTAAAATTATTAAATATCATTTATAAATTTGTTTTATAGGTATATATTTTTTTTACTAATAGATATAGATAGAATTAGTAGGATCATCAGTCTATATTATCTATGCCAGTGATTCTCAACCTTTTTTTTACCGCGGCACACTTTTAACGGTCTAAAAATTTGGCGGCACACAAAGAAAAAGATAAGTGTACAAGTATATCATATTGAAAAAAAGTGGTGCCAAAAACGATTTACCTTTTTACCGACCGACGATAGTAAGGGAGGTATATTTTTCACACCAAATTTCACATGTGGAGATTTTTACAGATCTCCACGAATCATGAATTTACTTAACAGAAAAAAGGATTTTTGGCATGATGTCTCTCCGTCCCTCCGTCTGTCCGCTGTGTCTCCGTATAGAAGTGTACAGCTTGAATGGCTCAACGGATTTTGTTGAAATTTGGTGTATTTACTTAATGCACACCAGTATGGTGAATTGATCAACTTTTGGTATATATCCGGAAACCGGAAGAGGTAGTATTACCGTTCGACGATAGGAAGGGAAGGGTTATTTTCACACCAAATTTCACATGAGGAGATTATTTTACATATCTCCACAAATCATGCACTTTGTATTGGTTTTATCCTCGAGAAAATCATCTTCATTAGTTTTTTCTTCATTTCAAATTATATGACGTCACCCAGCCCTTCATGACGTCACAGTCAGCGCCTCCTTATATATTCTAAATAAAATAAAATTAAAAATATTTATGTTATATCCATATCTGTTTTTTATTACATTAATAGATATATTAAAATTATTTGAAATTGTTTCTGTAGCTGGAAATTAATTTATTTCAAACCGTCGGTCGGTTCTGCGCCTGGCCACAGGTCAACTTATTTTTTTTTAGAACCAAATTAAAAAAATTTAGAAAAAAGTCGGAAATGTTTAAGAACCTCATAATCTCGCGGCACAGTGGTTGAGAATCACTTATCTATGCCATAGAAACCATATTCCTCCAAATGCTCCTATTCAGAGTCACCAACATCCAATTCCTATACCTATCTATTATCTGCGAAAATAATACTAATTTTTCTTTTAAAATGGTTCAGTTTCACATTTGTATTACGTTACTTTAACTCAATCTCATTAATTTGTTAGTTCCAGAGTTATCTCTGATATGTCGCCATGCATTACCACAGGTTTTACTTTCACCGGGACAAAAAGACTTGATTCCCTCTACAACTTTAATTTCCTTTTGATTTATGAAATAGATTGGAATGAGAATGGTTTCGATGTATCATCATTTATATCTCTTCCTATCTCTTATCTATTGATTTTCTGACCGTGTCACATTTCGTTGATTACCTCCCAACAAGCTAATTTATCTCTTACTGCTGCTAGTGGACTAATAGAAAAACTAATTTCGCTCCGAGGTTGTAATTTGGCCAGGGAAGTTGGCGCATATGTTATTTCACAAGCCCAAAGCAAAGAGACCGTTGCTCATTTTCCAACTTTTTTTTTTATCCTGGTGTGGATTCACAAGTCACCAAAAATGAAAGCAACAAAAAAAGAAAAAAAAAGAAAGATTTCGAAACAACAACGAGGTAAACTCATAATCATAAAATCCATTGTTTTAATAAAACAAAAAAAAAGTCTAATAAGACTTATTTTTCTCATGTCCCCGCCTTGATATAATAAAATTTCTTGTAAAACTTCTCAAAACAGGCAAGGGGGTAGCTATTTTAAAGTTTGATTAAACGACGGTTTTCCTAGCAAAGAACTCATTTTTTCTCGATCTCTAACAAACGAAAGAAATCAATTTAAAATGATGAAGAAGTTTATGAATTATACATGAAATTAATTAAACTATGCCCATCTTCTGAGTTTGATAACATTGGTGATATTGAATATTGAAATTAAGAAAATATCTATTTATGTGTATATAATAGTTAACCTTTTACTTAATAATAATAAAATAGTTATTCATAATTAATCAAATAAATAAGGATAATATAAAATACCTAATATATATTTGAAACATAATACAATATATAAATATAAAATTTTTTTATTAAATAACGTTTTTCTAATGGACTAAAAAGAATAAAATCATTTTTCTATAAGCTTGACAAAGTTTATGGATGAATTGCTTCATATTCAACGAAAAACGTTCGGCGCATTTAGTTTACTTTATTTATATGAACAATCAAGTCAAATTTTTGTAATAATAAAAATTTCATTAAACACATAAACTGACAAAAATTTTTATCATGCAATAAAATTGATAGTTTAAGGGCTAAGAAATTAATCTTTTATTATTTTTCACTGTAATATACTTATATCAAAGTATGTATCAAAATTTAAAAGAATTTACACAAATTGAATAAAAGAAAAAAATATATTAATCTTCCAAAATTGATTTTATGCATTTATGTTAAGTAAATGCTATTATTGAATAATAATTATTATATTATATTTATAAATAAATAATTTTTATTAATTTGAGATTTTATAAATGTATATATTATAAATATATACATTAATATATATATAAAAGTATATTTTATAAATATATATATATTGTCTTCATAAAAAAGGTTATTCTATTGTTTTGTGTTTCCTTTCTATCGGGGACATATACAATGTATAAAAAAAAATACATTTTCTCTATACCATCTGAGGGAAGAAACCCCTCCTCATTGGCGATACAACTTATTAATAAGAATTCATCATTAATTTTAATGCTATGAAATATTTTTAAATACGTTCCAAATGAAAATCTATCCTGAAATCAAGATTTATGTTTCAAAATCCGTTGAAAAAAAATTAATTGGAGCAATACAAAAGGAGTTAGTTACTAAAAGTAATTAATCGCTAATTAATTACAATTAATTAATTATAATTCAATTATATTTCTTCTATACCTTCTAGGGATCCATTGAAATATCTATAAAAATTTTCAAAAGTCTATCTCAATAAAAAGTCGATTTTAATTTGTCAAAAGAGAGCGAACAGACAGACAAACGCCAAGTGAAGTTGGAAAAAAAAAGTTATAACATAAATTATTAAATAATAATTACTATAATAATATAAATAATTTGTTTGAGTGATAATTACATTCTATATAAATAAATTATAAATTAAAAGTGTAGGTAAGTGTATGTGTGAAATAACAAAACTAAAATAAAAAATACGGTCTATTTTATGTGTTAATTAAATCATAATTAATCGAAATTAAATTATATTTATAAACTGTAATTCTGTCTGTGTACAATTAAAATAAACAGAAGACAAACTTTTAGACAAATTGGCGAAGTGATGTCAATTTTGGTCCAATTCTTCAAAGCAAAGGAATACTAATTATTCCATTAACAGTTTATTTCTCTCTTTATTACATGTTGCTTATTTTAGTACCCTTATTTAATATATCCCATATATTTACAAAAGTAAAACAATTTATTTCTCATTCAAAGCATACAAATTTAACATATATAACCAGAAAATAACATAAATTTAATAAATATTCTTTATTTGATTAAAAATTAATATTGAATTATAAAAAAAAAATATCGTAATGATGATCTAACAACAAAATTGTTTGCTATTTTTTTTATCAAAATTTTATTTGATATTTGGTGTTAATTTGCGAAATGGACAAATGATTTAGCTCCGAACCTCTACATCAGTGATCCCAATCAACATTACCGAGAAGCAAGATTGGTATAATTAGTGTTTGTGAGGTAATCTTTTTAATAGGAATAATTAATAAATAATGAACAAAAAAATTTCAATTTTTCATAAATTTGCTTTTATATATAATCAAAAACATATTCCTAACGCTTTTGAAGTTGAATAAATTCATTGTATCTAAATCCGATAAATATCAAATTAAAAATGTATAATTTCAATATTAACTTAGAGAATGTAAATATCAAAGTTCGGTGTAAAAAAACAAATATAATTCTAATACACTAATACCATAGATTGAGTTTATTTTTCGGAAAGTGACTTGTATACCCTCCCATGAAGAAGTTTTGTTTTTGTTAAAACCAATTTAGTTAATTTCTATATCAATCGAATTTAATTCCTTGATTATGTTTGAAAAGAGCGCGATACTGGTAAACTTATTTTAACCTAAACTAATTTGTACTTTTTTCTATCTATTTATTACATATATATATATATATATATATATATATATATGTCTCTACGGAAAGTTCTGCAGCAACCACATTTTCCAAGTGTCCCATCCTGAGCTACACGCATCCAACTTCTATTTTCTCCTACATACATAGTCCGTCCACCACGTTCTTGGTATTCCAACCGGCTAATCTATTAATAGCATGAAATTCATTGGAAAACAATAAATACTTTTTGAGAAAAGTTAAAAAATAATTTTTTTCTTACTTTTTATTATTTTTGACGTCATTTGTGTCGTCAAATCCAGTGCCTCTTATATCTTATAATATTTTTCAATCTTTTGCGTTTCGATTTCTTTGCGTGTGAGGGCTCTCACACTGGTCCGCTAATATATAACTAATTTACTGATTATATTAAATATATTTTAAATAAGAACACAAAAAGAAATGAATGTTTTATGTAATATACTGATTGAAACAAAATGGATGAAAACCTTTTACTACTTTCAAAAAATACTATGTACCACTCGGGGGGTACAGTTGGCGGAGCCGCCCTTCTAGGTGTGAAGAGCCCCGAAGGCCCTCTGAGCAGCTAGTATATACTTATTAGGTTGTTCGGGAAGTAATATCATATTTTTTTGTAAAAAAAAAAACTGAAACTTTTCGTATAATGAATAAATATTTGCTGGCAAGAAAATTGATCTAGATGATTTTTTAACCTCTTCATTTGAAGTAAAGGTTTTACCATCTGAGAATCAATTTAATGCCTTTATAGTGTCTTTGTCAGCTTCAACCGGCCTTCCACTACGTAGTGCAAATTGCTGGATCTAAATTTTGCAAACTAGTTCTGGCATTGGCTTATTGTTAAAATATTCTTCTTCTTACGCAATCGTTAATTTCTTTCTGGCTTGAACAGCATTTTTACTTTTTCTTTAGAAAAAAAAGTAAAATATGACGAAAATGCTATTTATTGTTCTCATATTTTAAAAAGGGCACCAACCATAAAAATACTGCGTAGATTTCTTTTTCACACACAAACATTGCTATATCAGCTCTTCAAACATAATAATTATGCGGCTTAAGTGTGAAGTTGTGTTCAAAAAAATATAATTAAATCCTCTGGCGGAAATAACAAAATTACTTTCCGAACAACCTATACCACCAGTCTCTCTCTCTTTCTATATATTTGTATGAGTGTGTGTAAATCATTAAAACAAAACTTCTTTTGGGAGAAAAATTTATTTTCTTTAAGATATATTTAACAGGATGTAATGGCAAAATTGACTTTATCTTTGACTTAGAATTTTGAATCCTTCGGATCGAAACTCGTTGAAGTATAAATTTTTTCTTTTGATTTCCAAATAATTTTTATTATTCCTATAAATAAGAGTTTTAGCAATTTTAAGTAAGAATTGATTTTATTTTTTTATACTACTTGTTCCTTTCTACAACTACAAAACAAATGTTATAACCAAACAGACACAACAATTGTTTTCAGATTGGGGCTCAGATGTACGAATTTCTTTCTCCCATCACCTGATTTGGTAATCCGATCGTTTAGCATTCTTTTTTTTTTCTAGCTTGTTTTTGTGATGGATTTTGGAGATCCTTAAACAACGCCTGTTAATTTGTATTCAGTTTTTTGAACAATTCTCACTCAACATGCAATCCAATTTACTGTCTTGAAATGGGATTTAAAAAAATTCCCAAATGAACTACGCCGAAATGTTGGATAAATGAAAAATTCTTGTTAAATCAATAAATCCGTTTATAGGACATTTAAGATAAGCAGAACAAGATTCATTGTAGAGGGTTTGAAATATAATATATTACTTTTGTTTTATTACTAAATTATGTTACTTTATAAAATAAAATAAAAAAGAAACATTTATTATTGTAGTTGGTAATTTCACATTGTAATTGGATTTCTTGTTGGTTGGCTATATAATAACTTTACCTGACAAATTTCTATCATCTAAATAATATATGTATTATATGTCTGTTGGTATATACGTTGGTATTAAGAGGAGAAGGAGTTTTAGAAGGATTTATTCTAATACCCCAATTCTGCCTTTATTATTGTATTACCGATATTTTATAGCTATAAATATCAACATTAATTATAAATTATTTATTTTCTTAATTAAATTATATCTCTTAAAACCTCCAAATTTTCATTATTGTTTTTTTTTTATGTTTTTGCCAAAATGTCATAAAATTTTACCTAACCAAAAAATAAACATTAATTTTCTTTTTAAGACATTTCAAATATATTTTGGATTAAATTATTGGTCGTTAGAGTGCATAGAAAATAAAAATAACAAATTTGACTTCTTTGTTAAAAAATATATTTTTAAATGCTTGGTTTGTGAACAAACTATGTTTATTCCTTTAAATTATGAATACCTTCTTTCTACAGGGTAGCCAATAGATTTCGATGAAATTTTACTTGAAACCATAAAATTCAAATAAAAGCTATATTATTATAGTCCGGGAGATGAGAGTTGGTGCACGAGCCGACCCCTACCCTCAGCTAAGCAGTTCCAGCGCTTGCCCCCACCATTCCTACAAAACCAACCTAACCTAACCTAACCTCGATAAATATTGTAAGAGGTGGGTGAATCTCAACTAATGAGATGTCTAATTCAAAAAAAAATAAATAAATAAAATAAAAATTTTTGTCAAAATTACTTTTTTCACACTCGGAACGTTTGAGAGAGTGGGGGGAAATCACTCTAGGCGGAGGGGGTAGCCCCGCATGCACCAACTCTCATCTCCCTGACTATAGGTACCATATACTTATTCAAAACTATTATTTTTTTTTTTAATTTTATTCAATAATTATATTAATGATTCAGTATCTCATCAATCTCTTTATTTAAAATATGATTAAATAAACAGTATGTAATTAATTATAATTTTAATTGAATCTAAACTTTTTTTATAATAACAAGAAATAGAAAAAATTAACTAGAAAATTGGTTTCTCCACAAATTAAAAAAATCTGACTTTTTAGCATCCAAACCATTACATAGTTTTATGACTTATTTGGCAAAAACTTGAAAAATTGTTAAGTTGTTTTTTTTTTTTTGAAGCCGTTTGCTTTGAAAGTAACTACAGTGAAATTCGTGTTCAACACTCCCACAAAAACATGGAATGGTTGAAAAAAAAAACTAATATATTTTTTATCCCACCAAAACTTGATATGAGAAATAGATAAAATAGAGAAATAAAATACAGTAAATATTTGTAATAAATTCAAATAAAACAATTAAATTCTATAGTATAAATTACATAAAAATAAAAAAGATGCTATAAATATTCTATATTCAATTACAAAATATAAATAAATAAATGTGTAGTAATTAATATAATAATAATAATAACCGCACTCTTGAGCCTAATCCTCAGAAAAATTTTGGAATAGGCGAAAAAAGTTGACTGACACTAAAAAGTGTTGAGGATTTCTAAATGTCAGCAATTATAGTAAGAAAATAAGAATTTGTAAATATCCATTTATTTTAGTATCTATAATTTGACTATTTTTTTTAGCAAGATAAATGAGAATTATAATTAATACTAAATATATTGGCACTGTTATTCACTAACAAATGATTTTATTGATCTTAAAATATTATATTCAAATTTTGGCACCATCCCTCCTCTGTTAAAAATAAATCAGATATTCCTAAAAATAACAGTTACTTAATATTTTGTAATAATTTTTTTTTTTAAACGTTATAAAATCCTTTATTTCCCAAATGAGAATTTTCACTTATTTTCATTTTCATTAAATACAAAACAAAACAAAAAAAAAAAATTAAAAACAATTTTACTTTATTAAATTTTTATACAGCGCTTTAAATTTTATGAAAACATAAACAAAGAGAAATTTAAAGATATATTTTTTTACTAAAGAAAATATAATATTTTTTCTCATAAATAAATAGATATAATTTTCGCTGTAATAAAATCTGATATTGTTTTTAATAAACTTACCAATTATTCAAAGAGATCATTTAAATAAAATAAAATAAATTATTCTCGCCAACTACCTCACCGCCATCTAGTTTTTTTTTTATTATAATAAAAAAGTATTATTGTCCTTTTGTTTTTTTTTAAGAAAATATATATATATATATAAAGAAAATGGACTGCATTGAAATCTCAATTTGAGTTTTGTAGATCTCTGCTCTCTCGTTTATTCATTCATTTCCTACTGTTACCAAAGGTCCATTGTTCCTTCAACCCACTTCCTATTATTTCTTAATCATTCTTCAAAAATCTTCGATTCATATTTACCATTTACGATGCATATGTATGTTGGCTCATATATCTTCTGATCTCCTCTGTTTTTTCTGATATTTTAAATTTTTTCAATTTATCTGTTGCTCGTTACTCTTTTTGAATTCCCTAAAAATTAATTAAATTAATTAAAGATTTGACTTTATCTATGTTGATCCTAAATACCGTTTCTATAATTCCTAGATATCTTCTTAGACGAAAACTTCCTGACGGAAGTGTCGTGGCCCTAATACTTCCATGTCCCCACTGCTCGAATTTCGCGAGTCAAGACTCGCCATCGAGATCGATGCCGAGCATTTGCTGCAGCCGTCTGAAGGTCAGTACCCAAGCCAACTCGCAACTGGTCTGGTATTCTGCCCCGTCTCCGTGTTCCTTCCACCCTTCCCTGAATCAGGGTATTTTCAAGGCCCGAGACCAAAATAACTAACCACCCTTCCAAGCACCACGCTAAAGGGGCGCTGTTTCGCGCGGATCTCTCTGAGTTTAGAGTTATTGGTCCTATACGCCGTCCAGGGAATAGGCAGCATCCTCCTCCAACACCAGAGTTCGAAAGCGTCGATTTGCCTTCGGATGTTCTGCTTCAGGGTCCAGATCTACGTCGCGTAAAGCACAATAAGAAAGATCATCGTGGTGACTATTAGTTTCTTTGTTTCAATGGTTAAGTTGTTTGTTTGCCATATTTTTTTCAGTTTGTCCATCGATGCTCTTCCCATTTGGATACACCGAATGACCTCAACATCACAGCCACCTCCGTTTTCAACCATGGACCCCAGATAGACAAAACGCCCCATCACCTGATAGCCCACAACATACAAGGACTCCAGTTTGTTGCCGCAATTACGGTCCACAATCATTATTTTTGTTTTTGATTTATTAACGAGGAGGCCGTATTCTTAACCCACCTTCTCAAGCTTGCTATATATATATATATATATATATAGATATAGATAAAAAGGTTTTGCTCTGCACATTGCTGTGAATTTAAAATTTTTTGCATATATTAGCGTTTCATAATCTCTAGAATCCAAAAGTGACTTTAGAATTTTTCATGTCTGTCTGTCTCTATATCTATAACTATATATATAATTTTTCAATTATTTTTAAATTTTTTTCAATATGGTTCTAAAAAAAAAGGTCAGATGATTTTGCGATGCTCTGAAACATTTTCGATGGAGGGAAGAAAAAAGTTATCCAATTTTTCAAGAGAGTAAAAATCGGATCTATTAAGGGAGTCTCGGAAAAAATCTGATTATTTAGGGAGCCGCAAACAAGAAAAGTCGCATATCCATATGTGTTTAGGGACAATCTCTTTTGTAAATATCTTTCGTAAATTATTGGCTCAATAAACACATTTTAAACAAAAAAAACAAAGGTTAACAGTGTTAGCTCACATTCTCGTGGTCCCGGGTTCAAGTACAGGGCCTGGCAAGGGAATTTTTATATCTGGGGTCTATGGGACAGAGTCAACTCAGCCTCCAGGATAAAAATTGGGAAGCTATTTGATAAAAAGTAGCGCATCCGATCAAGATTTACTTTTTTTTATTATTTATTTTGTTATAATAAAATCAACTCCCCAATGTGTGTGTGTTTTATTATTTAAAACCTCTATTTTAATCCATTTGCAATTTTCATTTTTTTCGATAAATTATTATTATATCATTATTAGCCGTTCCAATTTTTGTAAACGAAATCCGACACATTTATCCAGTCATAATTTTTCATATTTTGCATATTTTTATATAAAATATCGCTGGCGACACAAACGGTCAAAATTTAATCATATTAATTTAATTTATTACTATTTTATTTAATTTTATCTCATTTTTCTTTTTTTTCCCCATTCATTCACATGCGGGGCACCCTTTTGACTTGTGAATCTTATTGATTTATTTATTCACAGGTGTTTTTTCCCCAAAATTTCCTTTTGTTAACAAATGTTTCTGGCCCCCTTTCAATACGATTTCTTAAAATAACACGATAAAAACACTGTTGATTAATTATCTGGTCCATTTACCGTTAAAACACAACACACACACACACAATCCAATAAACTATTCATAATAATCACTCAAATTCAGTAATTTGGACTCTACGTTTCTATCTTTCCCAGAATTATCCCTATTTCTTGACGAAAGATGGCAATCTTTTAATTAGATGATTCAAGTGTCTGCACAAGCTAATTATGCACCCCAGGCGAAATTGATTTAACCGATAAATTTAGCGCCCTAGAACAAAACATAGAAAATAAATTTAAAACAATTGGCGCCCCTACGAAAATTGGTGCCCCAGGCGGTTAGCCTTCAATTATTATCCGATGGCTCTTTCATCCCTATTTACTCTCTATAACTACCCAATTAAGTAATTTTTTATGCCTTTATTTTCACTTTGTTTTAAATTGTTTCTCTTCTTATTTAGAATCTTATTCAATTTTAGATTCTTACGCTTTGTATTTTACTTATTATTATTATTTGCGGATACACCCTGAGGATAACGCAGAGCTTTAAAGAGAAATTATTAATTATTGAATATTCCTAGTCCTTCAGTGTGGTAGACTGTCAAGCTAACCACTAAATCACTGAAGAGTCTGATTTGTAGTTTACTTATTGATTTTGAAAATGCATTTAGAAATCTCTTACTATTTTAAGTATTTTCAAAACAAACATTCATACAAACGATCAAATACGATAAATTTCATTTTAAATTAAATAAAAACACATTTTCATTGATCTCTGAACAGTAAACGTTTAAATTCAAATATTGCAAGAAAATCTCTTTGATAAATTTAAAAAAAATATAAATTATAAATAAAAAAAATATATAATTACTTTTCTGTATATAATAAAATATTTTTACTTTTAAAAATGAATATATTTTATAAGCTTTATTAAAAAAAAAAAAAATTAATTTTATGAAATTTAATATTGTTCGTTTTATTTATTATTAAATATAATGATGTTTTGTTATTCTTTCACAAATGGGTGAATACATCGCAATATATCACATTTAATTCAATTTAATGGCTTCTTTATTTCGAGCAAAAGAATCCATCCAATCAATCGGATCGTCAATCACTACTCGAATATAAATAGCGGCTGGCTCCGCATGTCAAATGTTTGACTGCTTTAAGATGACTGGGTAATTTTGACATTCGTATAGTTTTGAACCAACATTCGTGAAAAGAATGAATTTGAATATAAACAAGTCGTACTTATCAGATATTCATATTTGTTTCATCCACATTCCTTGTTCTGTTATAAATTTTTAGGAATCTCACAACCCGTAAATAGAAAGAAAAGGCTCATCGTCGACCATCCTGAAGACAGAATCTGTTTACGGTGACTGAGAAAAGAGGGGGGACACTGAGTTCCTCCAATACAAATAATTTGAATTTCAAACAGAAAATATCAAGTATGTTAAAGAAGCTTCTTCCCAAAGTTTCCGTATACATTTTCTATAGAGAGAATAACATTGATGTGTATCTCGATATAAAAAAAGAGATTGGATTGAAAGGCCATCATGAATAGAAAATAAACTACAGCGAATCACTTCCAGGATTTTTTTCTCTTTCCAATAAACTTACTTACTGAAAACTTTTAAAAATTATTATTATTATTATTTGCGGATAGACCCTAAGGATCACGCAGAGTTTTAAAGAAAAATTATTAATTATTGAATTTCCTAGGCCCAAACTTGAGTATTCAGTGTGGTAGACTGTCGTGCTAACTACTAAACCTCTGAAGAGTCTATTATATTATTATTATTATTATTATTATTATTATTCGATTTGATTGCACTTTCTCAGCATTGGTGCTGGAAAACTTTTCTTCTTATTATTATTATTATAAAATAGATTTTCTCCTTCAGTTGAAGTTTTAATTAATTTATAAATGCCTACCAACAATTATTCTATTTGAAACTATTCCAACTGAATTATAATATCTTTGAATTTGCATTATAATATATTTATCTGTCTATCTATCTCTATTATACTAGTGAACTTGAAAGTTCTTGACCACACACCCCACATTCCTCGAATTGTCTCTATCCTGATCTATCCTCTCTTAATTTCCTTTATATTGTCAACCCCTCGTCTTGTTCTTGATCTGTCGTTTTAATTAGTTTCTATACAAACAATTTTTTTCCAATTGTTTCCCTGATTCTATGTGTTTCTATATGTTTAGAAATGCATAGATCCAACATAATTATCCAATTTCCATTATATATAGTTATATTTCTGGCCATTATTTAAAAAATATAAAATTTATTATTATTTGCTTTTTTTTATTTACTTATTGATCTAAAATAATAAAAAAATATATTAAACTTAAAAAAAAATATTTCTGCTTTGTTAAACGTTTCTGAAAAGTATAATTCATATTATTTTTACTATTCATAAAGAATTCCAATATCGATGATTACTTTCAAAGTGGAAGGCTAAAGAATAAAAAAAAAATAGAATATCAAATTGAAAATTTATAGTTTGGTTGTTGTGAATAGTTGTAGATTATTGGATAATCAAATAAAAACGATTTTTATCCAAGATCCGTATCTTCTTCTATGATATATCTGTTTTGCAGAGAAATTTATACTAGAAAAATAAAAAAAAAAAAAAAAACTTTAACGATAACTTTCGGAAACTGGTTAATATATATTAATCTCTTTTGAGCACTTTTCTAAAACAAATTGATGTTGTACTTAGTCAAAAGAACAAGTAAAAAAAAAAAGAAAGCAAAAAAAATGAGGAGTCTCGTGATCGAAATATCGCCGTGTAACAATATTTATGACTTTCCAATAATTTACGGATGTTTTTTGGGCGGAGTTTCGGTTTCAGTCCAGCCCACTCTCGTTAAAGAATATTCTGGGCTGTGCTTAAGGCCAGGTGGCAGGTGTTAAGGCGCAGTCAATGATCTTGACCAAGATCCCGATCATCAGTGACTGGGGATCCCCTGGATGCTACTTCGAGTTGGGCCAATTGCCATAAATCTGGACTGTTCATTCCCCCTTACCCCTGGTCTACCAACAAACTGCAAGATTTATAAAAGCAGTTGAAAAAGACAAAAAGTAGCCAATTGAGAAGACAAAGACAGTTAAACATGTGTTAAATAATTTATTTTCTCCATCTTTACCCAAAAAAAAAAAACTTTTTTAACAATGTGATAATTGATTTATTGAAAACTTTAATTATTTCTTCATCTATTTTATCTTTGACGCTACTGAACTCGAAAGTTCATTCAACCATATTTTCCCAAATATATACATCTACCCAAATCGTATTCTCTCCAAAGATTCCCATGTTTTTATGCCCAATATAGTTTTTTTTTACAAATTGTATTTTAATATTTATATGAGATCATTGTTTTTATTTACCTTCTAAAAATAATACAGAAATACCAATGACAAATGTTTTACTCAAACTCAAATTCCATATCATTATATTATATTTATTTCATAAAAAGTTTTATAATCATAATATAGAAAAAATTTGCGAATTTTAATATAAATTATAAAGTTGAAATGTATAAATATAAACCAGGATGTTTTTGTTTTTTTTATTTCTATAACAATTAAACATCAGATGAAAAAGTTTTCAAAATGTTGTTTCTAACTTAATTGTAATCATAATTTTTTTTTTTATTTAAGTTATTTTTTCAACAATCCGCGGTTGATGGTATTATGTAGTGACTAAAAAGTGGATATGCTAATATATCCCAACCAGACACCAGTAATTTTTGTCTATTAATTAAAAATTGATGTGTGGGTTCTGGTAATGTCATGGTGAAAGATGATAACTTTTCTATAGATCATGTTTACTTTTCTTTAAATTCAATTATTTAGTTTACTCAGATATTGAATATCAATTTCTCATTTAATATTTCGATGAAATCTCAAAGTTACATTTCAAAATAATCAAAAAAATAATAGTTAAATAAAATTTTAAAATTAATGGTTCTTGAGATTATTTGTTTTTAGATATGATTTTTTTCCTATGATTTCTAAAAAAATAAAATAAATAAATATATTTGATCTCACTCGATTTAGCACTTATTATTACTTTTAAAATTTGTTATTTGTATTTTAATATTAGTATTATTATAAAATTATATTTTTTCAAGAAGAGAGGCTAAAACATGGATTATTCTAGTTTTATTGAAGATTTCTGATCTTTTTGACATTTAAATAAATAAAATTAATTAATAATATTTACATTTCTCAAACCTCTAAAGTAATCTTATAAGAGAAATGTGAATTTTGTAATCAAAAAAATATTCTTTCTTGGAAACTTATCCAATTTCTGCACTGCACTTTGAAAATGTATTCTTTCAACAACCATATTCCTCTAACTGTCTCTATCCTGAGCTATCTGTATCCTTTTTATATCTTCACCAAATTCCCTTATATATATATATATTGATTTTGGTGAAGATATAAAAAGGATACAGATAGCTCAGGATAGATATATGCTCGTGCCCCCCTAGGAGAAGGCGCCCCACAGGTTGAGAATCACTGAGCTATGCCATATGTAATACTTTCATGGTCTAGTCTTAGATGATGTGCTTATGTTGATATTTAGAAACTAAGAATTTTAAAATACAATTTCCAACTTTGTTGGAATTTATCATGGTATTTTATTCATGGAAGTCATAAAGTAACATACTTTTAAATTATAAACATAATAAGTTGACCTGTGGCCAGGTCCGAACCGACCAACGGTTTGAAGTAAATTAATTTCTAGCTACAGAAGCAATTTCAAATAATTGTAATATATCTACTAATGTAATAAAAAACAGATATGAATACATAAATAATAAATATAAACATTTTTAATTTTATTTTATTTATAATATATATGTAAGACCAGGCTGTGACGTCATGAATGGCTGGATGACGTCATATAATTTTAAATCAAGAAAAAACTAATAAATATGATTTTTCTCGAGGATAAAACCAATACAAAGTGCATGATTCGTGGTAATATATAAAAAAATCTCCTCATGTGAAATTTGGTGTGAAAATAACCCTTCCCTTCCTATCGTCGATCGCTAATACTACCACTTCCGGTTTCCGGATTTGCACCAAAAGTTGATCAATTCATCCCACTGATGCATTAAGTAAATATACCAAATTTCATCAAAATCGGTTGAGCCGTTCAGGCTGTACACATCTATACGGACGGACAGACGGACAGACGGACGGACAGACATCATGCTAAAAATACTTTTTTCTGTTTAGAAAATGCATGATTCGTGGAGATATGTAAAAATCTCCACATGTGAAATTTGGTGTGAAAACAATACCTCCCTTACTATCGTCGGTCGGTAAAAAAATAATAAATATATATGAATTCATCGACATTAACATATATATATATATATATTACTATCAGATTTATCAGAGATATAATCACGTATTTTTGTGAGATTGTTTTCTTGACGTTTCGGCACCTATTTTGGCGCCATTTTCAAGAGATTATTTAGGTGGGAATATTTTTTGGGATTCTGGGTCTTAGTCTGTGTGACCAAGGGTTAATATCGGGATTTTGGGTTGATAGGTTGGGTGGTTTTGTATCCTGAGACTGGCACACGTCCGCACTGGACAACAGCCCCAGGCTGACTGTATATATATTTATTTTCACTCAACGGTTTTTCGGTCTCTTCATCTGTCGTTTTCCAATTGCTTTAGAAAAGTATGTATGTTTAATTTAAAAAGCACAAGAATGTTCAAAATTATCGGTCCTATTAAAAAAGATCAAATTATAAAAATATATAATTACATATTCAGTTTATATAAATAGTATAATTTATATGGGCTTAATTGGAATAATGAGAACAAAGCCGTTACCCCTAAAAGATAAGACTTTATTTCCACTTTCTTCTTTTATCAATGTGAGCTATCTTATGTGTAAATCGATTGATGGAGCTCGTCTATCAAAATTATTTAAGGGTCCTCTCGAGGGTCATTGGCTTGGCCAATTGGAAACACGCAAACAAGTCATAATTATTCTACCAATTTTTATCATTTATTTCAGAGAAAAAAATTATTAGAAATTACTTTTTAATTATTTACAAATGCCTATGATGTTTTATTTTACGAAATATTTTTATTATCTACTCCGCCTCCCTTTCATGTTTATTTTATAATATTAAGATATTATTGTTCATTTTCATGGTTGGTGGTTTTCAATTCCCATCTGATTCCGCATCCCCCATAGATTTCCTACCCCTTCCCCCTCCATTCAACAACCGCAATCGTTTCACTAAATTTGATACTAATTTAAATGCAGAATTAATCACTTCTTCTGATAATTTCAAGTCTTACAATTAATACCTACTTTTATCCTCAAATTAACAGCTTACACACAATAACATACTAATCATCTCACCATAATTTTTTTTTTCTATAATTATAATCTATTTTTTATATTACATTTTTACCGACCGACGATAGTAAGGGAGGTATTGTTTTCACACCAAATTTCACATGTGGAGATTTTTACATATCTCCACGAATCATGCATTTTCTAAACAGAAAAAAAGTATTTTTAGCATGATGTCTGTCCGTCCGTCCGTCCGTCTGTCCGTCTGTCCGTCCGTCCGTCCGTATAGATGTGTACAGCCTGAACGGCTCAACCGATTTTGATGAAATTTGGTATATTTACTTAATGCATCAGTGGGATGAATTGATCAACTTTTGGTGCAATTCCGGAAACCGGAAGTGGTAGTATTAGCGATCGACGATAGGAAGGAAAGGGTTATTTTCACACCAAAGGAGATTTTTTTTATATATCACCACGAATCATGCACTTTGTATTGGTTTTATCCTCGAGAAAAATCATATTTATTAGTTTTTTCTTGATTTAAAATTATATGACGTCATCCAGCCATTCATGACGTCACAGTCTGGTCTTACATATATATTATAAATAAAATAAAATTAAAAATATTTATGTTATATCCATATCTGTTTTTTATTACATTAATAGATATATTAAAATTATTTGAAATTGTTTCTGTAGCTGGAAATTAATTTATTTCAAACAGTCGGTCGGTTCGGACCTGGCCACAGGTCAACTTATTTTACTCTTAGTTCTTTATAAAATAATTTATATATTCAAATCATTTTGTAGAAATTTCAATTTTTTGAAAAATATTAATTTTTAAATATAATTAAAGACGCGACGCAGTCTTGTATGCAATGCGCTTGACCATGTTCAAGCCCTGGGTCCGGCAAGAGAATTTCTTTAGCTCGGCTCTATGGGATGGGTCCATCCAGCCTCCAAGATCAATATTTCGAAACTGCTAGCGCCTCCGACCAAAGAAATCAAGATAAAGTTTGAGATTATCCGTTCTACTGATCATAGAATATCTTTACCTCGCTTAAGCGGCAACCGACTTGATAGGGATTTTCCTTTCAATGTCCTTTCATTGTAAAAACTTCAGGGATTTTTTTTATTTAAAAAAATAAAAACAAAATTAAATCATACATTTTAAATATGGTAGAATTGATATATAAAGACGCCTCGTAGGATGGCTGACATTCTCGAGGTTCCGGGTTCAAGTCCGGGCCAGTTAAGGGAATTTCTCTAGCTGGGGTCTATGAGACGACTCCATTCCAGCAAAATTCGGAAGCTACTTGATAACAAGTAGCACCTCCGATCAAGAAAATCAAGGTAAAGGTTGATAGGCCCCGTTTTACTGATCATAGAACACATAATTAATATAATCAACTTAATAGGCGTTGTTCTTGCGTAGGACGTACAAAAGTCAGAGGTTTTTTTCAGCCTGACTGGATTATTTTAGTTTTGAATTTAGTTCTTTTTTTAAAATCTATTTTAAATAATTCATCCGATTTATAAAATCAATATTGTAATAATACCGGAAATAATGTAATCTTGTTTCAGTAGGATTAGTTACGTAGGATATCTTCGATATAAAAACTGCAGTTGATATATTTCTAAACAAACCATGGTTAACCTAACCACAAAGCTAATTGGGGTATAGCCCAGGGGCGCTGGTCGTTTGAGAGGATAGCCAATTGAAGAATTCAGATATGTGAAGGACCCAATTTAGAATTTCACACACAGTCCTAAACAATTCTCCTTAAACTAATATCTCGTAGAAATATAAGTACCTGGTATACCGCTCAGTATTTTAAAAAACTTATTATTTTTCAACTGCGATTATTGTTTTAATAAAATTAGGATTTTATATGAGGGACGTTTATAATGAATAGATAAACCTCCTTTCTACTATTCTTAGCTTATCTTATAATTACTTCTGTCTTTATTCGTATATATGTACATAGAAAATAACAATCCATTTCTTATTTCTATAACCTAGAAATTATTAAATTTATTAAAGCCCCTGTGTGCTTCTGTATTCGGTTCACAGAATACATGTTCGACAATGAATACAAAAATTTAGATTTTAATTTTATCAAATCAGACACAAATTTATTAAAATATATAAATTTTAATTTTTATGTCTAATAATTATCTATCAATGTCGGAACTCAAGAGTTCTTGACTGCAGCAACCCCATTTCTCCAAGTGTTCTCAACTATCTAACCCCTACCCTCTCCTATCTCTCTCACGTCCCTTCCTACCTTGTCCTTCCACCACGTCCTTGGTCTTCTAACAGGATGTTGGTACTGTACAGATCAATTATTTTTATATATATTTATTTATATTATTTGTGGAATTTTTTCACCTGTTTGTGTGGGTCTTGACGTTATTATATACTCATATTTATTTATTATTTTTTTATGTTTATAATTTAAAAGTATGTTACTTTATGACTTCCATGAATAACTTCCATGAATAAAATACCATGATAAATTCCAACAAAGTTGGAAATCGTATTTTAAAAGTCTTAGTTTCTAAATATCAACTTAAGCACATCATCTAAGAGTAGACCATGACAGTATTACAGATGGCAAAGCTCAGTGATTCTCAACCTGTGGGGCGCGCTCCCCTAGGGGGGCGCGAGCATATCCGACTTTTTTCCAATATGATTCTAAAAATAAAAGGTAAAATGTTTTCATTTTATTATATGCTGTGGAGAGGGGGGGGGGGGCGATGAAAATTATTATTGAAAATTGAGCCGTGAATACTAAAAGGTTGAGAAACACTGTCATAGATGATATGTCTAATCTAAATAGTTGTTTAGTAAAAAGATCAAGTTCTGCCTCTTGTATCCTTTTGCCTCCATATTCCCCAGTAGCCTATAAAGGACATCCTATTTATATGAGTTAACGACTCAAGATATTTTATGGTAGCCCTGAATATAATTAAATTTAAATCAAATATATATATATATATATAAAAGAGAAAGATGAGCAAAGCCACTATATATAAAGTCACAATTCTTATATAGATATATATAAACTATTTAGAAACACAAGAGGCTAGTCAATACTTCCAAAGGGCCATTTCTTTATTAATGTAAATTATGGAAACTAAAGTCACTTTTCAAGTAAAATGCCCTTCTGATTTATGGTCTAGCCAGTATTATAGGGATATATTCTTCTTTTGCGCCGCTGCGTTAATAAAGAGGGATATTTCCTCGTATTCTAAAAGCTAAAAAATATTACAGAGATTAAGCAATGTAAAGTTATTCATTATATTTTTTTAACAAAATAATTTATTTGACATTTCCTGACAGTTCACACTCCATTTTTAGATTAGAAACATTTGGAGAGATTTTCTCTAACATCATTTCAAAATAGAGCAATTCTCAATAGAGTGACAGAGAGAGAGGGAGAGAGAGTACAAAGACTATTTAAAGAAATGAGAATTTTAATTATTTTATTAATTAATATAACGCAATGGGAAATGAAAAAAGAAAATTACTAATTCCATGTTAATTACTAAATGTTTTTTTTTAAATCAACTCTAAAACCCTCTGACTTTGAACGTCCTACGCAAGGACAACGCCTATCAAGCCGGTTATATCACTGAGGTGTCCTAATAAATATTATTTATTAATTTTAATTTATAATTTTATATTAATTAAATTTAATTTAAATATAACTTAATATATGTTATTTAATCCAATGTGAGATAGTCGAGAGGAGACGATTCAGCTTTTTTAAAAGGACGAGCGATAGCTCAGTGTTGCAGGTACTTATTATTATTAAGGGAAGCTATATATATATATGTATATATATATATATATATACATATACATATATATATATAGCTCTTCGCGATTCTCAGGGCCTATCCGTAAAAAATAATAAAAATATTAGTAATAATAATATATATATACATATATATCAACATTTAGAGAGAGATAAAAAGGAAGTAATATATAAAATTACTATAAACTTAGAGTTTAAAATATTAATAAATATAGATTATATTTTATAATTTGTAATTTTGAAATTTTAGTAAATTGAAATTAAATTAAATTCAACAGCAGCGCCATCTAACACTGATAGAAGTAAAAACTTATAATGTTACCGGAAGTCAAATTTGCGCGTCACCCACCTTGTTGCTATCTGAGAGACAAATTGTTTGTTGTAATTCTTTTAGAAAATCAAAAGTTAAAACGTTTATATCACAGATCATCTGGTTTATATTAGTGATTTCCTAGTATATATTTAATAATTGATAATACATCAATCAATTAAAAATGGATCTGGATTCACAAAAGGATATTAAATATCCAATCTATATAGGTTAGTTTTTATTTCTATGTTTTTTTCATCTAAAGTAATGTTAATTGTCACTAAAATTATTTTTTTTAATATTATTTGTAATGATATTATAACTTAAATTGTATTATAAAATAGTTAGATATATAAAAATATAATCATTTAAAATAACGAAAACAATTCTTTTTTAGGTCCTCTCTATTCATGTGTTTATTGTAACACAAATTTTATAAGTGAGGGATTTTTATCTAAACATATAAAAAAATGTTTTCATAATCAAATATATTCCATTTTAAAGAATCATTTTAAACTCAAAAAGAGTACAGATCATTATTTTGACAAAAAATTAAAAGAAGAAACTGGCGGAAACCCCACTGAAGACGACAGGAGTTTTGAATGTAATTATTGTAAAAAGAAATTTAATCAGCAATCACCTTTAGATACACATTTATTAACTCATACAGGAGAAAAGCCTTTTGAATGTAATTATTGTAAAAAGAAATTTAATTATAACTCAATTTTAAAAACACATTTATTAACTCATACAGGAGAAAAGCCTTTTGAATGTAATTATTGTAAAAAGAAATTTAATTATAACTCAAATTTAAAAAAACATTTATTAATTCATACAGGTGAAAAACCTTTTGAATGTAATTATTGTAAAAAGAAATTTAATTATAACTCAATTTTAAAAACACATTTATTAACTCATACAGGAGAAAAGCCTTTTGAATGTAATTATTGTAAAAATAAATTTACTCGGAAATCACATTTAGAAACACATTTAGTAATTCATACAGGAGAAAAGCCTTTTGAATGTAATTATTGTGAAAAGAAATTTAATCAGAAATCAACTTTAAAAACACATTTACTAATTCATACAGGAGAACAACCTTTTGAATGTAAATATTGTAAAAAGAAATTTAATATGAAATCAAATTTAAAAACACATTTACTAATTCATACAGGAGAAAAGACTTTTGAATGTAATTATTGTAAAAAGAAATTTAATCTAAAATGTAATTTAAATAGACATTTACTAATTCATACAGGAGAAAAGACTTTTGAATGTAATTATTGTAAAAAGAAATTTAATCAAAAATGGAATTTAAAAACACATTTATTAATACATGCAGGACAAAAACCTTTTGAATGTAATGTTTGTAAAAAGAAATTTAATAAAAAATCGAATTTAAAAATTCATTTATTAATTCATACAGGAGAAAAGGCTTTTGAATGTAATTATTGTAAAAAGACATTTAATACAAAATTCAATTTGAATAAACATTTACTAATTCATACAGGAGAAAAACCTTTTGAATGTAATTATTGCAAAAAGATATTTAATCAAAAATCGAATTTAAATACACATTTATTAATTCATAAACGATAAAAACCTTTTAAATGTAACTATTGCAAAGAGAAATTTATACACAAATCATCTTTAAAAACACATATATTAAGTCATTCAGGAGAAAAGCCTTTTGAATGTAATTCTTGTGAAAAGTGATAAAGTTATAATTGTGAAAAGTGATAACATTTAAACAAAAATTTATTACTCCATAATTTAAGAATATTCATGTTATAAATAGTTTTACGATTAGCATTATTGCTATTTGTAGTTTATATAATTTCATTTAATGTTCTTTTTTTCTAATTCCTATTAATTTACGAACTATTATTAAATTTTTTATTATATGTTTATCATATCTGATCACAGCATACTTTCCCTCCTTTCTTGCTTTTATAAGCATTGGTATCAGTTTTTTTTCTAATTTGCAATAATTCTCACGGTAAATGTTCCGTAATCGTGTATACTGAATTCTTAAGTTTGTTTTTGTTCTTAAGAATATTAATTCTTATCCTTAGTGCTAATATGTCTTATCAAATTAAAATGTTATTTATTATTATATTTTTGATGAGTTAAGTGACTTTCTCTTCAAACTCATTCACATTATTTTCGTCTTTTCCAATAAATGAATTTTTTTTTTTTTTTTGAATGTTTTCATATTCAATTTTTTCTATTTTTTGTTCAAGAATTTAGATTTTTTCATCTTAATTCTGAACTTTTTGTACAATTAATATATTATAATAGTAATATTTTTTCTATTATTTCATTATTTACACCTATAAAAATCTTTTTTTGTTCCTTCCAATTGTTTAATACATTTTATTATCCATATGTTAATTTATTTGATATTTCTTTAAATAAATCTATAATATGTCTATTATTCTTTCATTATCATAATTTTTTCTTTAATTATAGTTTAATAACTTTATAACACAAATTATCGTTTAAATCAATAAAAATCTTATTTATTTAACTTTGTATTTGTATTTACTATTTTATTTGCTTTATTAATATATAATTTTTACTAATTATCTATTTTCTATTACATTTAAGATTCCTGTCATTTTATTATCCATATGTTATTCTATTTAATATTTTTTTAAATAAATCTATAATATGTCTATTATTCTTCCATTATCATAATTGACTCAATGAGAACACCGTTATGAGAAATGTATCAGTGTTGATGGAGATTATGTTGAAAAATAAAGCAAAAAAAGGAACCAAATTTTCTCCAAAATATTTTAAAAATTAATAATGTAAGATTGAAATGTATATATAAGATATTAGAGCCTTCTTAAGAGAGAAGATTTCCTTTTTAAAGACTCGTTGATAAATTTCCTCCTTCATTCAAAGAAAATAATTTTCTTACCCACTCCATTTAATATATATTTCATCATTTATTGGAATCAAAATATTAAAATAACTACAAAATAATTGTATACAAAAAGTGTGGTCTTTTAATAAAAATTCCCATAATAATTATCAAAATAACGACAAAAGCTTTAATAAATATATTGGAATCAATTTTTATAAACTACTAATCATTCAACGATGAGATACTGTGAGCAGTGGCGTAGGGCTGGGGGGAGGCACTTGCACCCCAAACATTGTGCAAATAATATATTTCTCGCCCTCTTTTGATCATAAGTCATACTATAACTATCAAAACATGGCCCCCCACCCCCAATTTATATGGAAATTATATTAATTTTTCTCCCGTAAACACGAAATGAGCACCAATTATTTCATATCAAAAATCAATCAGGATAATCTTAGGTACGCACTGGTATTTTTTTTTTTCGATCCGTTGAGGGATTAGTTACGATGGACCATTACCATAATAATAATATATATATCAACATTTACAGAGAGAGAAAAAGGAAGGAAGATAAAAGTATTATAAACTTAGAGTGTGTGTTTAAAATATGAATAAATATAGATTATATTTTATAATTTGTAATTTTGAAATTTTATTAAATTGAAATTAAAGTAAATTAAATTCAACAGCAGCGCCATCTAACACTGATAGAAGTAAAAACTTATAATGTTACCGGAAGTCAAATTTGCGCGTCACCCACCTTGTTGCTATCTGAGAGACAAATTGTTTGTTGTAATTCTTTTAGAAAATCAAAAGTTAAAACGTTTATATCACAGATCATCTGGTTTATATTAGTGATTTCCTAGTATATATTTAATAATTGATAATACATCAATCAATTAAAAATGGATCTGGATTCACAAAAGGATATTAAATATCCAATATATATAGGTTAGTTTTTATTTCTATGTTTTTTTCATCTAAAGTAATGTTAATTGTCACTAAAATTATTTTTTTTAATATTATTTGTAATGATATTATAACTTAAATTGTATTATAAAATAGTTAGATATATAAAAATATAATCATTTAAAATAACGAAAACAATTCTTTTTTAGGTCCTCTCTATTCATGTGTTTATTGTAACACAAATTTTATAAGTGAGGGATTTTTATCTAAACATTTAAAAAAATGTTTTCATAATCAAATATATTCCATTTTAAAGAATCATTTTAAACTCAAAAAGAGTACAGATCATTATTTTGACAAAAAATTAAAAGAAGAAACTGGCGGAAACCCCACTGAAGACGACAGGAGTTTTGAATGTAATTATTGTAAAAAGAAATTTAATCAGCAATCACCTTTAGATACACATTTATTAACTCATACAGGAAAAAAGCCTTTTGAATGTAATTATTGTAAAAAGAAATTTAATTATAACTCAATTTTAAAAACACATTTATTAACTCATACAGGAGAAAAGCCTTTTGAATGTACTTATTGTAAAAAGAAATTTAATCATAAGTCAAATTTAAAAAAACATTTATTAATTCATACAGGAGAAAAGGCTTTTGAATGTAATTCTTGTAAAAAGAAATTTACTCGTAAATCACATTTAGATACACATTTAGTAATTCATACACGAGAAAAGTCTTTTGAATGTAATTATTGTAAAAAGAAATTTAAACATAACTCAAATTTAAAAAAACATTTATTAATCCATGCACGAGAAAAGGCTTTTGAATGTAATTCTTGTAAAAAGAAATTTAATAAAAAATCAATGTTAAAAAGACATTTATTAATTCATACAGGAGAAAAGACTTTTGAATGTAATTATTGTAAAAAGAAATTTAATCAAAAATGTTATTTAAAAACACATTTTTTAATACATGCAGGAGAAAAACCTTTTGAATGTGATTATTGTAAAAAGAAATTTTATACAAAATCGAATTTAAAAATACATTTATTAATTCATACAGGAGAAAAGGCTTTTGAATGTAATTATTGTAAAAAGAAATTTATACACAAATCATCTTTAAAAACACATATATTAAGTCATTCAGGAGAAAAGCCTTTTGAATGTAATTCTTGTGAAAAGTGATAAAGTTATAATTGTGAAAAGTGATAACATTTAAACAAAAATTTATTACTCCATAATTTAAGAATATTCATGTTATAAATAGTTTTACGATTAGCATTATTGCTATTTGTAGTTTATATAATTTCATTTAATGTTCTTTTTTTCTAATTCCTATTAATTTACGAACTATTATTAAATTTTGTATTATAAGTTTATCATATCTGATCACAGCATACTTTCCCTCCTTTCTTGCTTTTATAAGCATTGGTATCAGTTTTTTTTCTAATTTGCAATAATTCTCACGGTAAATGTTCCGTAATCGTGTATCCTGAATTCTTAAGTTTGTTTTTGTTCTTAAGAATATTAATTCTTATCCTTAGTGCTAATATGTCTTATCAAATTAAAATGTTATTAATTATTATATTCTTGATGAGTTAAGTGACTTTCTCTTCCAACTCATTCACATTATTTTCGTCTTTTCCAATAAATGAATTTTGTTTTGTTTGTTTTCATATTCAATTTTTTCTATTTTTTGTTCAAGAATTTTAATTTTTTCATCTTAATTCTGAACTTTTTGTACAATTAATTTAATATATATATAATTGTAATATTTTTTCTATTATTTCATTATTTACACCTATAAAAATCTTTATTTGTTCCTTCCCATTGTTTAATACATTTTAAATTATATATTGCCAAATTCTACAAAGTTTTTATAACTTCAACAACACTTATCTGTTTATGATCTATGATGCTATGCAGATAGTTAAAAATTATGAGTAAATATAAGAAAAATATTATGATCTGCAAATAAAAAAATAAATAAAGTTAAAGAATTATTCTATAAAAAAAAAACTTCATTTTCATTTAAATAAATCTCTTTCGAAAAACAAATATTATTATCAATCATTTTAATGCTTTATATCAGTAACCCTCAACCACTGTGCCGCGATATTTTCAAAATGTGCCGCCCAATTTTACAAATGTAAATTTCAAATTCAGAAAAAGTACTTATTTATTTTATATGTATATAAAAAAAGGTAAAATGTTTTTGCGATCAGGCTCTTAAACATTTTCCGACTTTTTTTTCAATATGGTAGATAAGTAAATTCTTAAGTTAAGTCGGAAATCAACTTTTAAAAACATTTATTAACCCACGCAAGAGAAAAACCTTTTGAATGTAATTATTGTGAAAAGAAATTTAATCGGAAATTTACTTTAAAATCACATTTATTATTTCATAGACGAGAAAAAAATGTTAAATGTTTTTATTGTAAAAAGAAATTTATTAAAAAATCACAATTTAACTAAACATTTATTAAATCATACAGGAGAAAAACATTTTAAATGTAATTATTGTGAAAAGTGAGTTGATCAAAAAACACATTTAATCAGACATTTATTAATTCATAATGTTCGAAATTAATAATGTAAACATTTTGTTTAATTATAGTTTAATAACTTTATAGCACAAATTATCGTTTAAATTAGTAAAAATCCGATTTATTTAACTTTGTATTTGTATTTACTAAATTATTTTCTTTTTTAATAAATACATTTTACTAATTATCTATTTTCTATTATCTATTATCTATATTCTGTTTTCTGATAACGGATGCTCTTTGCTTACTATAATGAATAAATTAAATTAATCAAGGGATTAGAAATTAAAAAATATTATTATTGAAGGAAGCTCTATATATATATATATATATATATATATATGAACATTTAGAGAGAGAGAAAAAGGAAGGAAGATGAAATTATTATAAACTTAGGGTTTAATATATATATATATATAGATAGATAGATAGATAGATAGATTATATTTTATAATTTGTAATTTTAAAATTTTAGTAATTGATATTAAATTAAATTAAACTAAACAGCAGCGCCATCTAACAATAATAGGAGTAAAAACACATAATGTTTCTAGAAGTCAAATTTGAATCACTCACCTGGTTGCTATTTTAAAGGCAAATAGTTGGTTGTAATTTTAATTGTTAATCAAAAACGTTTATATCACAGACCATCTGGTTTATATATAGTAGTATATATCTTATAATTAATATTACATTAATCAATTAAAATGGATCTTGATTTACATGAAGACACACAATATCCAATATATATAGGTTAGTTTTTATTTCTGTTTTTTTCATCTAAAGTAATGTTAATGTCACTAAAATTATTTTTTTAAATATTATTTGTAATGATATGATTCCTTAAATTGAATTATAAAATAGTAGATATATAACAATATAATCATTTAAAATAACGAAAACAATTCTTTTTTTAGGTCCACTCTATTCTTGTGTTATTGTAATACAAATTTTATAAGTGAGGGATTTTTATCTAAACATCTGAACAAATGTTTTCATAAACAAATATATTCCATTTTAAAGAATCAATTAAACTCAAAAAGGATACAAATCATTATTTTGACAAAAAACTAAAAGAAGAAACTGATTCAAACCACACTGAATGTAATTATTGTAAAAAGAAATTTAATCAAATCACATTTAAGTAATCATTTATTAATTCATACAGGAGAAAAACCATTTGAATGTAATTATTGTGAAAAGAAATTTAATCGGAAATCAACTTTAAAATCACATTTATTAATTCATAAACGAGAAAAACCTTTTGAATGTAACTATTGTGAAAAGAAGTTTAATAAGAAATCATATTTTAATACACATGAATTAATTCATTCATGAGAAAAGCCTATTGAACGTAATTATTGTGAAAAATGATTTAATCAAAAATAACATTTAAACAAACATTTATTAATCCAAATGTTCGAAAAATACCATTAATAATCAAAACAACATTTTCTTTAATTATAGTTTAATAACTTTATAACACAAATTATCGTTTAAATCAATAAAAAACTTATTTATTTAACTTTGTATTTGTATTTACTATTTTATTTGCTTTATTAATATATAATTTTTACTAATTATCTATTTTCTATTACATTTAAGATTCCTGTCATTTTATTATCCATATGTTAATTTATTTAATATTTCTTTATAAACAAATCTAAAATATGTCTATTATTCTTCCATTATCATAATTGACTAAATGAGAACACCGTTATGAGAAATGTATCAGTGTTGATGGAGATTATGTTGAAAAATAAAGCAAAAAAAGGAACCAAATTTTCTCCAAAATATTTTAAAAATTGATAATGTAAGATTGAAATGTATATATAAGATATTAGAGCCTTCTTAAGAGAGAAGATTTCCTTTTTAAAGACTCGTTGATAAATTTCCTCCTTCATTCAAAGAAAATAATTTTCTTACAATGCAATTGCAATCAAAGAATAGAAGTGGCATCTATGTTATTTGCTTCAATCAAAGATTTAAATTATATAAATAAGAATATTATAATAAATAGATAAGGTAAACGTACCAATGGTGGACCATGTTAAGAGAAATTTTCATTAAAAAACAGTATTATTCGGTAATAAAAGTGAGAATAACAACAAAACAAGTCCTAACATATTATACAACTTTTTTTAATAAATCACTAAAACACAAACATTCGGTTAATGTATATTTAAATATTTTTTTTAAATTATATTCAAAACGTATTTTTGTTCTAGTAGTGGGCCATCTGAAAATCGAAAGTTTTAGTAGTTGACTATATTTTGATCCAGTAGTGGACCATCAATCAAAATCATTCTTTTTATTATTATATATATATAATATTCCACCACTAATATTTTAAATCAAGATACTATATTTATAACTACCTATTATTTATTTTTAAAATAATCTTTTTATAGAAACATATATTTTTTTTAAATTATTAAAGCTTTGGTGGTTGTTTTTATTTATAACGGAATTTTGTAAATTAAACCACATATTGATATTTGTTATTGTAAATTTATTAAAAAAATACAAACATATACACAACGTTTCGATTGCTACTTCTGCAATCGTTATCAAGCGACTGCAAATTATTTTTTTTTTTTAATTTTAGGAAACTCTTCAGTCGATAAAATAATTGTTCTATGAATCTGATGAATTATTATTATTATTTGAAGATCGAGGGACCTCAGAACTACGGACATTTGTGCCTTAAAGAAATCATCCATCGTATATGATTAATCTCAATCCCTTTAGGAAAAATTTCGTCCTCACAGAACAGCTTTGCAAACAGTAAACTGCTTAATCTTGACCGATCCTATTGTGTCGGACTTAACACTCCCCGGGTAGATCATCTAGAAAGGATGAAATTTTTCTTCCAGTCAAAAATCTATCAATTGCCATAAATCTATAAATAAATAGTTAAATAAATAAATAAAAAATATCACCGCTCAAATAAGGGACTGTAAAGGGGTCCTCATCGGACAAGACTAAAATTTAATAAATAAATAAATATTATATTTTGAATAACAATTTAATTCTACCCAAAAAAATTAAACAAAAAAACATCTGTTGAATTATTCAAAAAAGATATTTTAAAAAAAACATTTAAAACTATATTTAGGCAGGGATGGGCAAGTTACTCGATTTTGAGTAATCAGATACAAAATACCAATTACTTTTGATTTTTGTAACGAAATAAAAGATACCAGATACCAATTACGTATTTCAAATACATTGAAAATACCAATTACAAAAAAATTTTCCCTTGATTTTAAAATTCTTTTTGGTGGGGTAATTCTGGAACCCTAAATAAATTTAGTTAGGAAAGTGGCAACTAAACTTATATTGAAGAATACCTTTGGAAAATCGAAAACAATAAAATTAATAATGATATTAAAGAACATTTATTTATAAAAATTTGAAAAGGTTATTCATGAGGGAATCTTGTAAATAATACGATAATACTACATACGAATATTTTATTGTAAATTTATAATAATAAATACAAATAAATAAATATAATAATAAAATAAATAATAGACTAAGTGAAAGCAAACAAAGAAAATTTGACATATAAATATATTAAGTATTATATACTTTGTAATTATGATTACCTTTCAAAAAAACCAAGTTTTCAAAATTTTTGTCGAATAATCTGGACCTAAATGGAGAATGAATAAACCCCGCAAATGAAAACAATCTTTCAACTGGGGAAGAAGAACAAAGATGTGTATTAAATCTTATAAATAATTCTTTTATTAAAGGATAATTGTTCAAAGAAGTAAAAAGTTTGCTCTTATCATTAAAATCGGATACAATTTCTAAGTCCATCTTTGAGAACATTTTATCTTCTGGCGAGCTCAATAAAACAAAAAAGTTGTCTTCCTCATCACTATTAGATGAAGAGTTGTCATTATTATTCATACATTCTTTAAATTGTTTTGACGTATTTATACATAAATTATAAATTCTTTTTTTTCACTTTCAGGTGTATTTGTTAACCATCTTAATTTAAAAGTTGGATGTAAACATGTAGCCAAAATGGATTCGTTTACTTCAGGGGATAATGAAAAAAATAATTGAAATCTTCTTTCAAGAGCTTCTAATAAATGTGTAATTAAATTACCAGCATAGCGTAATCTCTCTGATTTCAAAGATTCAAGTTTAATCTTTAGCAAAAAAAGTGTTGGAATCCAATGACCATAATATGAATTATTTTCACCTTGCAAATGATCTAATGCAGAGGTTCTTAAACTGTGGTCCGCGGACCCCTGGGGGTCCGCGAAGCCTTTACTGGGGGTCCGCAAAGCCATCGTACAGGTGCACGAGAAAATGATGAGTCGGTTAAAACTTTATTTAATATAAAAGAAACGATGGCATGGCTTTGTGAGGAAACAGAGATCAAATACCCAAATTCAACGAAATGTGCAAGAAAACTATTGCTACCGTTTCCATCTTCATATTTAGCAGAATTTTCTTTCTTCAATATTATAATTTCTAATAAAATGTGTTCTACAATATGCAAAAAAATCGTTATTCACCAATCACTGTTAGAAATATTCATCATATATCCTTGTTCTTATGAAATCGTAAGCCAGAAATTAACTAATAAAATGACGTAAAGTACCTAAAGTTGGAATGGGGTCCGTCAAAAAAAATTTTTTCAAGTGGGGGTCCGCAGAGTACATAAGATTAAGAACCTCTGATCTAATGCCATTGCAATAGGTTTCATTAAAATTATTATTTCGGATAAATAATCCAAATCAATATCTCTGAAAGTCTTTAATTCTACTAGTTGTTTGCAAACAATCTTATACTATTGGACAAGCCGAAACAAAATAAAATATTGTTGAGCCTGTCGGATCACTTGTGGCACTAGTGAAGGAGTTAAAAAAAGAATTCTCAACTCTCTTTCACACGGGGAGTAAAATAAAATTATTTGGGAAAGGAACCCTGAAATAAACTTCACCAAAGAGTGCAGTACGTTTGACTATTAGTGCTTAGGCGATTCGCCTTGGAGAACCAAGATCGGAAAGAAATAATAACAAATTAAATTAATAAAAATATCCGATGCTAACATATGGATCTGCAAAGAAAAAATTAGATTCACTTTTTTACTTTCCCGCATACTTCGTATAAGGGAAGTATTGGAATCGTCAAAAATTTCGACTTCGAGATTTCGATAGATCTTGACGTTTTAGACCTCCCTGAGTCGGAAAATACCATTTTTCGAATTATGTCTGTGTGTGTGTATGTATGTATGTATGTATGTATGTATGTATGTATGTATGTATGTATGTATGTAATGTCTGTAAGCAAATTTACTCAAAAACTAATCAAGCTAGGACTTCGAAATTTGGTACACCGATATTATTGACAGTTTCTAGATTTCTATCAAAATTTCGTCAAAATCCGTTAACCGGAAGTGGTACTTTACCTACACTGGTTGCGTTTACCTTTCATGTAAAGTACCAGTTTGCTTCGAGATATTTGCTTCATATTTTGTATATAGATTTAAAAATATGAAAAAAATTGAGATACCAAATTTCATCATGATCTGACTACCGGAAGTGACATTTTACCTATACAAGTAGCGTTTCTTTTTTACCGACCGACGATAGTAAGGGAGGTATTGTTTTCACACCAAATTTCCCCTATGGATATTTTTAGGTACATATCTCCACGAATCATGCATTTTCTTAACAGAAAAAAGTATTTTTAGCATGATGTCTGTCCGTCCGTCCGTCCGTCTGTCCGTCCTTCCGTATAGATGTGTACAGCCTGAACGGCTCAACGGATTTTGATGAAATTTGGTATATTTACTTAATACATCAGTTGGATGAATTGATCAACTTTTGGTGCAAATCCGGAAACCGGAAGTGCTAGTATTGCCGATCGAAGAGAGGAAGTGAAGGGTTATTTTCATATCAAATTTCACGTGAGGACATATCTCCACGTGTTATGCACTTTGTATTGGTTTTATCCTCGAGAAAAATCATCTTCATTAGTTTTTTCTTAATTTAAAATTATATGACGTCACCCAGCACTTCATGACGTCACAGCCAGCCCTTATATATTATAAATAAAATAAAATTAAAAATATTTATATTATATCCATATCTGTTTTTTTTTAAATTTAAAATATCAGTTAGCCGGAAGTAGCACTTTATTCTATATATATATATATATATATAAATGTTACCAAATATCAAATTTGACACCAATAAACTTATACGAACTGGCTCTTTATCAATACCAAGTTTACACATTCTAAATATTCATTCACAACTCTTTATACCTATTTATATGCGGGAAAGTCTAGGGGAGGACACTCCCGCTTATTTTACAAATAAAAGAAAAAGGTTAAATCTAAATCAGGGAGAGGCTTTAACAATTATTTAATAATTGAATCAATAAATCATACAATGAGTTGTGGAAGAGCATTGTAAAATATCAGAAATTATTTCTGAAGAATTTTAAAAAAAAAGTATTTGGTATATATTTTGAATTTCAGACACCAATTACTAAAAATTGTAACGAAATACAGATATATCTATTACTCATGGGTTTGTATACGAGTTACAAGATACCAATTAATATTGTATTTGGTATCTTGTATTTCAAATACATTGTAACTGATTAACGCCCATCCTTGTATATAGGTAATAATTAGTCGACTGAAATAATTTCAATATTTGAATATTAAAATTTAAATTTTTTTTTTATCCTGTTCGACCACTTTTTATAGAAATAAAATTTTTAATTCTAGGAAACTGCTCAGTCGGTGTTGCATGGATGAATTGTACAGCTCTACTTAAACATAAATCAAATGAAAATAATGTTTGATAAGAATTGTATTTTATTATTATTATTATTATTATTATATATATTATTAGCTTTATTTCACAAAAATTAACATCGTATTGTTTTCTATCATTTTATATTACATTCGAAAGAGGGTGTAAATTATATGAAATCATATCTTTTACCCTGATTAATGTTTAAAATAATTTTCTATAAATTGAAAGCCACAATGGCTGAACACGAATGCAATGGCTTGTTCAATACGAGTGACCTAGTTATTCTCTCCAAACGGACCTATTAGAATTCTAGTCGTATTTTTGACCACTTGCACCCGTTTAATGATTAGTTGGTTAGTATTAGACCACCCTATCTGGTTATCACATGAACATTTCTCAAAACGTTTTTGCTCCTGGCTCAGCTACAAATTTTATTTGCTTCAATCCACTGCTTCGTTTCTCCTTCGATTCTTTTTTATTGCTTGATTTTATTTATGTTGAGAAATATTTTCTCACCATTGATATGTTTTTTTTTTTGTTTCATTCACTTGGTTTTCTTTTCTTTGCCGATTAGCTTTTATATATATGGACATTAAATACAAACCAAAACTATCAAAAATGATATAAGAGACAGTGAATATCATTTATATAAAGCAGTGATTCGGAAACCTTTTTTTTTTTACCGCGGCACATTTTTAACGGTTTAAAATTTGGATGCACACAAAGAAAAAGATGAAGTGTAAAAGTTATTTACTTATTTACCATATTGAAAAAAAAGTCGGAAAATGTTTAAGAGCCTGATCGTAAAAACATTTTACATTTTTTAAATACATATAAAATAAATAAGTACTTTTTCTGAATTTGAACTTTACATTTGTAAAATTTTGCTGCACATTTTGAAAATGTCGCGGCACAGTGGTTGAGGGTTACTGATATAAAGCATTAAAATGATTGATAATAATATTTGTTTTTCGAAAGGGATTTATTTAAATGAAAATGAAATTATTATTTTTTTTTATAGAATAATTCTTTAACTTTATTTATTTTTTTATTTGCAGATCATAATATTTTTCTTATATTTACTCATAATTTTTAACTATCTGCATAGCATCATAGATCATAAACAGATAAGTGTTGTTGAAGTTATAAAAACTTTGTAGAATTTGGCAATATATAATTTAAAATGTATTAAACAATGGGAAGGAACAAATAAAGATTTTTATAGGTGTAAATAATGAAATAATAGAAAAAATATTACAATTATATATATATTAAATTAATTGTACAAAAAGTTCAGAATTAAGATGAAAAAATTAAAATTCTTGAACAAAAAATAGAAAAAATTGAATATGAAAACAAACAAAACAAAATTCATTTATTGGAAAAGACGAAAATAATGTGAATGAGTTGGAAGAGAAAGTCACTTAACTCATCAAGAATATAATAATTAATAACATTTTAATTTGATAAGACATATTAGCACTAAGGATAAGAATTAATATTCTTAAGAACAAAAACAAACTTAAGAATTCAGGATACACTATTACGGAACATTTACCGGGAGAATTATTGCAAATTAGAAAAAAACTGATACCAATGCTTATAAAAGCAAGAAAGGAGGGAAAGTATGCTGTGATCAGATATGATAAACTTATAATACAAAATTAAATAATAGTTCGTAAATTAATAGGAATTAGAAAAAAATAACATTAAATGAAATTATATCAACTACAAATGGCAATAATGCTAATCGTAAAACTATTTATAACATGAATATTCTTAAATTATGGAGTAATAAATGTTTGTTTAAATGTTATCACTTTTCACAATTATAACTTTATCACTTTTCACAAGAATTACATTCAAAAGGCTTTTCTCCTGAATGACTTAATATATGCTGAGTTAAATGTGATTTTGTATTAAATTTCTTTTTACAATAATTACATTCAAAAGGTTTTTCTCCTGCATGTATTAATAAATGTGTTTTTAAATTCCATTTATGATTAAATTTCTTTTTACAATAATTACATTCAAAAGTCTTTTCTCCTGTATGAATTAATAAATGTCTATTTAAATTTGCTTTTTGATTAAATTTCTTTTTACAATAATTACATTCAAAAGTCTTTTCTCCTGTATGAATTAATAAATGTATTTTTAATATTGATTTTTTATTAAATTTCTTTTTACAATAATTACATTCAAAAGTCTTTTCTCCTGTATGAATTAATAAGTGTTTTTTTAAATTTGAGTTATGTTTAAATTTCTTTTTACAATAATTACATTCAAAAGACTTTTCTCCTGTATGAGTTAATAAATGTCTATCTAAATGTGATTTCCGAGTAAATTTCTTTTTACAAGAATTACATTCAAAAGCCTTTTCTCCTGTATGAATTAATAAATGTTTTTTTAAATTTGACTTATGATTAAATTTCTTTTTACAATAATTACATTCAAAAGGCTTTTCTCCTGTATGAGTTAATAAATGTGTTTTTAAAATTGAGTTATAATTAAATTTCTTTTTACAATAATTACATTCAAAAGGCTTTTCTCCTGTATGAGTTAATAAATGTGTATCTAAATGTGCTTGCTGATTAAATTTCTTTTTACAATAATTACATTCAAAACTCCTGTCGTCTTCAGTGGGGTTTCCGCCAGTTTCTTCTTTTAATTTTTTGTCAAAATAATGATCTGTACTCTTTTTTAGTTTTAAATGATTCTTTAAAATGGAATATATTTGATTATGAAAACATTTTTTTAAATGTTTAGATAAAAATCCCTCACTTATAAAATTTGTGTTACAATAAACACAAGAATAGAGAGGACCTAAAAAAGAATTGTTTTCGTTATTTTAAATGATTATATTTTTATATATCTAACTATTTTATATAATTCAATTTAAGTTATAATATCATTACAAATAATATTAAAAAAAATAATTTTAGTGACAATTAACATTACTTTAGATGAAAAAAACGTAGAAATAAAAACTAACCTATATAGATTGGATATTTAATGTCCTTTTGTGAATCCAGATCCATTTTTAATTGATTGATGTATTATCAATTATTAAATATATACTAGGAAATCACTAATATAAACCAGATGATCTGTGATATAAACGTTTTAACTTTTGATTTTCTAAAAGAATTACAACAAACAATTTGTCTCTAAGATAGCAACAAGGTGGGTGACGCGCAAATTTGACTTCCGGTAACATTATAAGTTTTTACTTCTATCAGTGTTAGATGGCGCTGCTGTTGAATTTAATTTACTTTAATTTCAATTTAATAAAATTTCAAAATTATAAATTATAAAATATTATCTATATTTATTTATATTTGAAACTCTAAATTTATAATAATTTCAGCTTCCATCCTTTTTCTCTCTCTAAATGTTCAAAAATTGAAAAAATTTCATAAAATGAAAATAAATTTGAATATAGAAACATTCCGGGTAACGGGTAGTTTTTTTTCCTAATTCTAATGAAAAAAGAGAACTACTTCAGGGAGTGGCGTCCCTGCCCTTACGTGAGCTCATGATTTCTCTATCCCCCAGTGGCGTAACTAGAACTTTTGCCGCCCGGGGCGATCTCCAGTTTGCCGCCCTTTTTATTATAAGTCAATCAAATAGTGGTATTTATAAATTAATGCACATAAATAAATTATTAAGTTATTTAATCAATATTAATTAATACACAGAGTAAATTTTTTTACTCATATTTGTATGCACTTGTAAACATATTAATATAATATTTAGTCTTCTAACTTTCATACTAGAAAAATCGTGTATAATGCTCTCAAAATTTATATTTATATTTTTTCCGCCGGTCCTGCTTTTCAAAAGAAAAATCGATGATTTAAAAAAAATCGTAGAGATGCGTTCTCGAATTCAACGAATTTTAATGAATACAATAAAATAAAATTATTATCCTGTTCTTGGAATTAGAATTCAAAATTTTCACTAAAATGCATTTATATACACCGAGGAATAATATTCGAAATCATATAGTTAATCATAACTTATATAAATCAAATAGTAAACTTATAATAATCATAATAATCATTTATTATTCAAGAAAGAAAAAAAATAAATATGAAATGAATAAGTTGCTTTTTACAACTATAACTAAATATAAAAAATGCCGCCCCAAGATAAGTGCCGCCCGGTGCGGACCGCACCCACCTCACCCCCCCTAGGTACGCCACTGCCCTATCACCAGGAGCAGGGCCTAGGGTATGTCCCGCCCAAGAATAATTTTGCATACTCTTCCCCCAAAGTTGTTAAAAATTTACAAATAAAAAAGATAATGTTAAAATTAGAGCAGTGAAATTTTTAGATTTCTACATTTTAAATAAGAATATAAAAAATTGGAAAAATTAAAAAATGAACCATCTCTTGACAGGCAATGGAAAAAAGAAATGAAGGAAAAAGTTAGATAGAAATGCGTTTAAATGAATAAGAACGGTTTAAAAATTCCACTATGAACTGTAAATATAAAGAATAATTAAAATAAATTATAAAAAATATTAATAAAACCAATCGTTAGTGCATTTTATTCCATTTATTTATTTTAAACCCATTTTAGGTTGATGGCTACTACTGGCTCAAAATATTGTCAAATACTAAAACTTTCGATTTTCAGATGGCCCACTACTAGAATTAAAAAAAAATATTTAAATATACATTAACCGAATGTTTGTGTTTTAGTGATTTATTAAAAAAAGTTGTATAATATGTTAGGACTTGTTTTGTTGTTATTCTCACTTTTATTACCGAATAATACTGTTTTTTAATGAAAATTTCTCTTAACATGGTCCACCATTGGTACGTTTACCTTATCTATTTATTATAATATTCTTATTTATATAATTTAAATCTTTGATTGAAGCAAATAACATACATGCCACTTCTATTCTTTGATTGCAATTGCATTGTAAGAAAATTATTTTCTTTGAATGAAGGAGGAAATTTATCAACGAGTCTTTAAAAAGGAAATCTTCTCTCTTAAGAAGGCTCTAATATCTTATATATACATTTCAATCTTACATTATCAATTTTTAAAATATTTTGGAGAAAATTTGGTTCCTTTTTTTGCTTTATTTTTCAACATAATCTCCATCAACACTGATACATTTCTCATAACGGTGTTCTCATTTAGTCAATTATGATAATGGAAGAATAATAGACATATTTTAGATTTGTTTATAAAGAAATATTAAATAAATTAACATATGGATAATAAAATGACAGGAATCTTAAATGTAATAGAAAATAGATAATTAGTAAAAAGTATATATTAATAAAGCAAATAAAATAGTAAATACAAATACAAAGTTAAATAAATAAGATTTTTATTGATTTAAACGATAATTTGTGTTATAAAGTTATTAAATTAAAATTAAAGAAAATGTTTTTATTATTAATTTCGAACATTATGGATTAATAAATGTTTGATTAAATGTGTTTTTTGATTAACTCACTTTTCACAATAATTACATTTAAAATGTTTTTCTCCTGTATGATTTAATAAATGTTTAGTTAAATTGTGATTTTTTAATAAATTTCTTTTTACAATAAAAACATTCATAATTTTTTTCTCGTCTATGAAATAATAAATGTGATTTTAAAGTAAATTTCCGATTAAATTTCTTTTCACAAGAATTACATTCAAAAGGTTTTTCTCTTGCATGAATTAATAAATGTATTTTTAAATCAGATTTTTGATTAAATTTCTTTTTACATTTGAATCAGTTTCTTCTTTTAATTTTTTGTCAAAATAATGTTCTGAACCCTTTTCGAGATTTAAATGATTCTTTAAAATGGAATATATTTTTTTATGAAAACATTTTTTTAGATGTTTACATAAAAATTCCTCACTTATAAAATTAGTATTACAATAAACACAAGAATAGAGATATTTTATTGTATTCATTAAAATTCGTTGAATTCGTAAACGCATCTTTACGATTTTGTTCGGCAATTTTTCCTAACCAAAATTTTTTCATATCAGTTTATAAATGTCATTTCTTTTGAAAAGTTTATATGATTAGATGATTACTTTGAAGTGATATACCAATATTTTTTTAAATCATCGATTTTTCTTTTGAAAAGCAGGACCGGCGGAAAAAATATAAATATAAATTTTGAGAGCATTATCCACGATTTTTCTAGTATGAAAGCTAGAAGAGTAAATATATAAATATCTTTACGAGTGCATACAAATATGTGAAAAAATATACTCTGTGTATTAATTAATATTGATTAAATAACTTAATAATTTATTTATGTGTATTAATTTATAAGCATGGCATGGCTCAGTGGGTAGAGTACGAGATTTCTACACAGGAAGCCTGAGTTCGAATCCCAGCATAGAACTCAAGATTATTTATTTAATAAAAATAAAAATCTAATTCAATTTAACATCAGCTGCTGCGGGTAGCGGGTAGATACCTTCTCACGATCCCGGTGAGAGACAGATCTACCTCAGTGAGTGGCGCCCACTGCCCTACGCGAGCACATGCATTTTCTCTCATTCCTCGACCAAGGGAGTGCATGCCCTACCCAAATCATCCATCCAGACCCAATCCCCTTTATTTCCTCTTCCTTCTTTCCAATCCACGCGTCAGGCTGTAGCGACAGGCCGGCTGGATCATCTTCGCGTCGCATCAACAATTAATGGAGAAATGTTATACGGTTAACGGCTAGGGCGTCCCCTGCAAGCGACGCGCATTGTCAGCACCCGGGTGATGCGAGAAATGGGTTAGGGTTACCCACCTATGGACGAGGTGGGCTAAAGAAGATAGTCCAACATACACATCCACATCTACATCCACATCGACATCATCACCGACACAAACATCGTCACATCGGTCAGCATCAGCATCATTGCCATCAACCTCACTCAAATCGTCCACAGCTACATCAAAATCGTCAACACCATCATCACCGTCATCGAAGGTTGAGTACCAAAAGACCGCGTGGGAGGCCTAAAACCAGCTGGTCCTGCCGTATAACGGGAGATCTAATGGCATCTGGTCTCTCTACAGACGACGCCAACAACAGATTTAGTTGGCGCCAATTAACGAGAAGAGCCGACCCCACACCCCGTGGGAAATAAGGCTAAGAAGAAGAAGAATTTATAAAAACCACTATTTGATTGACTTATAATAGAAAGGTCGGCAAAATGGAGATCGCCCCGGGCGCCAAAAGTTCTAGGTACGCCACTGACTAAAAGTAATTAATCGCTAATTATTTACAATTAATTAATTATAATTCAATTCTATTTTTTCTATACCTTTTAGGGATCCAATATCCAATATCTATAAAAATTTTCAAAAGTCTATCTCAATAAAAAGTCGATGAAAAATCGATTTCAATTTGTCAAAACAGCGAACAGGCACAGAGACACAGAGACAGACGCCAAGTGAAGTTAAGAAAAACAGTATAATAAAAAACTGAAATAGAGAAGAGAAATAAATACGAAGAACCTTCTATCCAATTGAAGAACATATGCAAACCGGACACTGTCACAACCTGTCCTCTAGTGATGTCAGTGGTGGGAGTATCGTCCAACTTTGATAGAAATATTGAGAAGTTAGTATTATTAAAGACCATATCAGAGCAATAATTTTACAAACATGCCATATAGTGACAATGATGCTCATTTGAAGATTATCCGAAGAATCGTGTAAGTCAGGGTGAATTCCCTTCCTACATCGACCGAGCCTAATCCCTAATAAGATCCGAAAGGGATAAGTAAAATTTTTCCAGCAGCAATGCTGAGAGAGTCCATAATAATAATAATAATAATAAAATATTAAAAAGAGTGAATTGAAATTAGAAAAAACATTATTTATATGAAATTAGAAAACTTAAAAGATTCCATGCTATATTATAGTTTTAGTTGTTCTTTAATTAAATAAGTAAAAAATTTAAATTAAAAATAAAATGGAAATAAAATAAATAGAATGGAATAGAATCGTTTAAGACTTTTAAGATAATCGTTCTAGCCAAGTAAATATTGTACGTTTTTTGTTGTTAAACAAAAATATATAACAATTTCTTGGAAAGTAAACGTCGTGCATTGCTGAATGCAGAACAGTATAGCAACCTCTTTTACATTTTCGTCCTGGAGAGAAATAATTAAAGGTTCGGGATCATCAATGCATATCCATAAGCCTTCCTAATCCCGGGGCTCAAATTCAATAGAAATGAAAATTTTAGCCACCTGCATTCCAATGATAATTGATCAGCCCCGAACTTTGACTTGGTTGGAGGCTAAATAAATCATAGATTTATATATTGAATGTTGAAATTGGAAAGAAATGAACACATTTATGAAATAATGAAAATGACTATTTTCTATATTAAAATATTGTTCTTCTGTTGCACAATTTGTATGCATGTTATGATTTCTATTAAATATTTGTTTATTTTCCTCATACGATTTCATATGAGTGAATTTATTATAATAGTAGAAGTGTTTTTAAAGCAACAAATAAATAAAAATAAAATAATAATACATATTCGATATATAAATAAAAAAAATATGTTTGTATAAGATTATTTTAACAATAAATAATAGGTAGTTATTAATATAGTATCTTGATTTAAAATATTATTTATATATATTAATGAAAAGAATGATTTTTTCTTATTTACAAGTTGATATATAATTATATTAATAATAATAATAAAACAAATGTTATTTTTGATTAAATCACTTTTCACAATAATTACGTTCAAAAGGCTTTTCTCCTGAATGAATTAATTCATCTATATTTAAATATGATTTCTTATAAATATTATATAGTTGATAAAAAAAATCCTTAGACAATGAAATATTGAATAAATTTCATAAAATGAATCTAAATTTGAATATAGAAACATTCCGGGTAACGGGTAGTTTCTTTTTCCTAATTCTAATGGAAAAAGAGAACTACTTCAGGGAGTGGCGTCCCTGCCCTTACGTGAGCTCATGATTTCTCTATCCTACTATCACCAGGAGAAATCATGTCGATCACATTTATCTCACAGTCAGTGGCGTAGCGTGTTTTATTATGTTGGGGGGCATGGGGTGATCTTGGGGTCTTCCCCATAAAAAATTTTGAACAAATAAATTATTTATTTATTCATAACGTTTAGATTATACTTATGTAATTAATAGATGTTTTTTTTCTTTTTTGTACTCAGTTACATAACTAATCATATTTAAATATATTATTTGCACAATGTTTGGGGTGCAAGTGCCTCCCCCCAAACCTACGCCACTGCTCACAGTATCTCATCGTTGAATGATTAGTAGTTTATAAAAATTGATTCCAATATATTTATTAAAGCTTTTGTCGTTATTTTGATAATTATTATGGGAATTTTTATAAAAAGACCACACTTTTTGTATAAAATTATTTTGTAGTTATTTTAATATTTTGATTCCAATAAATGATGAAATATATATTAAAGCAAAAGACTAGACCTTAAATTTAATTATTCTTCTGATTTTAATTAAAATGGATTTTAAATTTAATAAAAATAAAAATAATACAATTCATTTTGAAATAGAATCATATACATAAAATAATCATTTCCTTCTACGATAATATAAAACATATATAAAAATATTCATTTTGAAACGTAAATTCATTTTAATTAATTTTCTATAATTTTATTATACTTCCATCATTCAATATTCATTTTTAAATTTGACAGATAGAAGTTAAAATTCGCCGCCATTTGGTTGACCTCTTACCACGAATACAATCTTTTAATTCAGCTTAATTATTCTTTGCTTATGTCATCGTATGAGAATGTTTGATACGATTATTTATATTCATTGTATATGTATACATATAATATAATTAATTTAAATTCAAAATACACATACATAATTGAAAATTTCTCGTATATCTTTTCTTTCATTAATGAAGTATTTTCATTTTTTCTCTAGAAATGTGAATTCGAATAGAAAAACTACTTCTTGCCAACCAAAAACAAACACATCATATCCATTCATATTATGATAAGATCATTGAATTAAAAAATTCTTCAATATATTGATAAGTGTTTTCAGTGAAAAGTATCTTATCTATATATTTATTATTATTATTTATATAATTTTATTCGTGCATTGAAATTGTATTCTTTGATTGCAGTTGCATGGTAAGAAAATTTCTTTTATTTGAATCAAGGAGAAAATTTATCAAAGATAAAATTCTCTAACTTAAAAAGATTTTATTAATGATTCATTTATATATATTTCAATCTTATTATACTTCCTGCCATCCAACAACAAATATATCAACAACCCCCCATTCATATTATAAATTAAAAAATTCCTTAACATATTTATAAATCTTTTCATTGAAAAATATCTTATCTATATATTTATTATAATATTCTTATTTATATAATTTAAATCGTGCATTGAAGCAAATAACATACATGCCACTTCTATTCTTTGATTGCAATTACATTGTAAGAAAATTATTTTCTTTGAATGAAGGAGGAAATTTATCAACGAGTCTTTATAAAGGAAATCTTCTCTCTTAAGAAGGCTCTAATATCTTATATATACATTTCAATCTTACATTATCAATTTTTAAAATATTTTGGAGACAATTTGGTTGCATTTTTTTTTCAACATTTATTTTTCAACAAAATCTCCATCAACACTGATACATTTCTCATAACGGTGTTCTCATTTAGTCAAAGATGATAATGAAAGAATAATAGACATATTACAGATTTATTTAAAGAAATATTAAATAGATTAACATATGGATAATAAAATGTATTAAACAATTGGAAGGAACAAATAAAGATTTTTATAGGTGTAAATAATGAAATAATAGAAAAAATATTACAATTATATATATATTAAATTAATTGTACAAAAAGTTCAGAATTAAGATGAAAAAATTAAAATTCTTGAACAAAAAATAGAAAAAATTGAATATGAAAACAAACAAAACAAAATTCATTTATTGTAAAAGACGAAAATAATGTGAATGAGTTGGAAGAGAAAGTCACTTAACTCATCAAGAATATAATAATTAATAACATTTTAATTTGATAAGACATATTAGCACTAAGGATAAGAATTAATATTCTTAAGAACAAAAACAAACTTAAGAATTCAGGATACACGATTACGGAACATTTACCGTGAGAATTATTGCAAATTAGAAAAAAAACTGATACCAATGCTTATAAAAGCAAGAAAGGAGGGAAAGTATGCTGTGATCAGATATGATAAACTTATAATACAAAATTTAATAATAGTTCGTAAATTAATAGGAATTAGAAAAAAAGAACATTAAATGAAATTATATAAACTACAAATAGCAATAATGCTAATCGTAAAACTATTTATAACATGAATATTCTTAAATTATGGAGTAATAAATTTTTGTTTAAATGTTATCACTTTTCACAATTATAACTTTATCACTTTTCACAAGAATTACATTCAAAAGGCTTTTCTCCTGAATGACTTAATATATGTGTTTTTAAAGATGATTTGTGTATAAATTTCTTTTTACAATAATTACATTCAAAAGCCTTTTCTCCTGTATGAATTAATAAATGTATTTTTAAATTCGATTTTGTATAAAATTTCTTTTTACAATAATCACATTCAAAAGGTTTTTCTCCTGCATGTATTAAAAAATGTGTTTTTAAATAACATTTTTGATTAAATTTCTTTTTACAATAATTACATTCAAAAGTCTTTTCTCCTGTATGAATTAATAAATGTCTTTTTAACATTGATTTTTTATTAAATTTCTTTTTACAAGAATTACATTCAAAAGCCTTTTCTCGTGCATGGATTAATAAATGTTTTTTTAAATTTGAGTTATGTTTAAATTTCTTTTTACAATAATTACATTCAAAAGACTTTTCTCGTGTATGAATTACTAAATGTGTATCTAAATGTGATTTCCGAGTAAATTTCTTTTTACAAGAATTACATTCAAAAGCCTTTTCTCCTGTATGAATTAATAAATGTTTTTTTAAATTTGACTTATGATTAAATTTCTTTTTACAATAAGTACATTCAAAAGGCTTTTCTCCTGTATGAGTTAATAAATGTGTTTTTAAAATTGAGTTATAATTAAATTTCTTTTTACAATAATTACATTCAAAAGGCTTTTTTCCTGTATGAGTTAATAAATGTGTATCTAAAGGTGATTGCTGATTAAATTTCTTTTTACAATAATTACATTCAAAACTCCTGTCGTCTTCAGTGGGGTTTCCGCCAGTTTCTTCTTTTAATTTTTTGTCAAAATAATGATCTGTACTCTTTTTGAGTTTAAAATGATTCTTTAAAATGGAATATATTTGATTATGAAAACATTTTTTTAAATGTTTAGATAAAAATCCCTCACTTATAAAATTTGTGTTACAATAAACACATGAATAGAGAGGACCTAAAAAAGAATTGTTTTCGTTATTTTAAATGATTATATTTTTATATATCTAACTATTTTATAATACAATTTAAGTTATAATATCATTACAAATAATATTAAAAAAAATAATTTTAGTGACAATTAACATTACTTTAGATGAAAAAAACATAGAAATAAAAACTAACCTATATATATTGGATATTTAATATCCTTTTGTGAATCCAGATCCATTTTTAATTGATTGATGTATTATCAATTATTAAATATATACTAGGAAATCACTAATATAAACCAGATGATCTGTGATATAAACGTTTTAACTTTTGATTTTCTAAAAGAATTACAACAAACAATTTGTCTCTCAGATAGCAACAAGGTGGGTGACGCGCAAATTTGACTTCCGGTAACATTATAAGTTTTTACTTCTATCAGTGTTAGATGGCGCTGCTGTTGAATTTAATTTACTTTAATTTCAATTTAATAAAATTTCAAAATTATAAATTATAAAATATAATCTATATTTATTTATATTTGAAACTCTAAATTTATAATACTTTTATCTTCCTTCCTTTTTTTCTCTCTGTAAATGTTGATATATATATTATTATTATTACTAATATTTTTATTATTTTTTACGGATAGGCCCTGAGAATCGCGCAGAGGTATATGTATATTTATAGCTTCCTTCAATAACAATAATTACCTGTAACATCGGGTTATCGCTCGACCCTTTAATCAATATTGATCTACTATTCTTTGATTATTCATTACAATTATTAAATGTTACATCATTGCATCAATCTGATAAAATGAATGATATTTGGGGTCCTCAATAATAATAAATAATAATATTAATTAATAAAAAATTTATAAGAATTATAACAAACAATACCTCCCTTACTATCGTCGGTCGGTTAAAATTAAAAGACAAAACAGATTAAAAAATTTCAAATATTTTAAAGGAAGAGGCATTTATTTGTATTTAATATTATTAGATCATATTTATTCAATAATTTATTTTGAATAAGATATTCTTTAATTATCATTGTTTTTAAAATATCTTAAATAATATTTAGCAATTTTCAAGATAGAAAAACATATAGATAATTTATCCTTACAATGTTTGCAAGAAAAATAAAATAAAATAAATTTTATATATTTGTAATTTGATTCTAAAATACATGGTACACCAAGCAATAACTCGACTCTTTAAATAAGCTGGATTGTCTCCACTCGACTATCTCGCAATTTGAATTGGATTAAATAACATATATTAAGTTATATTTAAATTAAATTTAATTAATTATAAATTATAAATAATAAATATTAAACCAGCTCATGTTTCGCTTTTTGTTGATGGCATCACGTCACGTGTTGGCGCGTGAGATTTGCAATGTTAAAAAATTAATTCTGGTAATTCAATCAAGCTTAAATTCTATATATAGCAGTTTTATATAATTATTAATCATGTGAAAAATTATCAAACCATCTTTATTTTTACGGTCACTTTAGAGGAAAAAAAATCAAAACGTTGTAAGTAATGACCCTCTTCCGGTTGAGCTACATTTCTCAAAAGTTGATAGAAAACTACGTATTTTGAATAATGCTCATGTACCAAATTTCATCATTCTAGCTCAAACCGTTTTTGCGTAATCTTGACTACATACACACACACACACACACACACACACACACACACACACACACACACAGACATTTTTCTCAACCTTAGTGAAAATAATTCAGGAACCTTTAAAACGTATAAAAACATCAAAATCTCAACATCGAAAATTTTCGTGATCGCAATACTATCTCTTACGAGATAGTAAAAATTGAAAAAATAAATGTTTACGTACTCGCGTCGCCTTCCTTGGCTTGCCTCCCGGGTCGGAACGGGCCTAACCAGGAGATATCATGTCCATCACATTTATCTCACAGTATTTCATCGTTTGATTACTAGTTTATAAAAATTGATTACAATAAATTATGAAATATATATTAAAGCAAAAGACTAGACCTTAAATTTAAATATTCTTTAGATTTTAAATAAAATGAATTTTAAATTTAATAAAAATAAAAATAATATAATTCATTTTGAAATAGAATCATATACATAAAATAATCATTTCCTTCTACGATATAATAAAACATATATAAAAATATTCATTTTGAAACGTAAATTCATTTTAATTAATTTTCTATAATTTTATTATACTTCCATCATTCAATATTCATTTTTAAATTTTGACAGATAGAAGTTAAAATTCGCCGCCATTTGGTTGACCTCTTACCACGAATACAATCTTTTAATTCAGCTTAATTATTCTTTGCTTATGTCATCGTATGAGAATGTTTGATTCGATTATTTATATTCATTGTATATGTATACATATAATATAATTAATTTAAATTCAAAATACACATACATAATTGAAAATTTCTCGTATATCTTTTCTTTCATTAATGAAGTATTTTCATTTTTTCTCTAGAAATGTGAATTCGAATAGAATAACTACTTCTTGCCAACCAAAAACAAACACATCATATCCATTCATATTATGATAAGATCATTGAATTAAAAAATTCTTCAATATATTGATAAGTGTTTTTTCAGTGAAAAATATCTTATCTATATATTTATTATTATTATTTATATAATTTTATTCGTGCATTGAAATTGTATTCTTAGATTGCAGTTGCATGGTAAGAAAATTTCTTTTATTTGAATCAAGGAGAAAATTTATCAAAGATAAAATTCTCTAACTTAAAAAGGCTTTATTAATGATTCATTTATATATATATATATATATATTTCAATCTTATTATACTTCCTGCCATCCAACAACAAATATATCAACAACCCCCCATTCATATTATAAATTAAAAAATTCCTTAACATATTTATAAATCTTTTCATTGAAAAATATCTTATCTATATATTTATTATAATATTCTTATTTATATAATTTAAATCGTGCATTGAACCAAATAACATACAGGCCACTTCTATTCTTTGATTGCAATTACATTGTAAGAAAATTATTTTCTTTGAATGTAGGAGGAAATTTATCAACGAGTCTTTAAAAAGGAAATCTTCTCTCTTAAGAAGGCTCTAATATCTTATATATACATTTCAATCTTACATTATCAATTTTTAAAATATTTTGGAGACAATTTGGTTGCTTTTTACCGACCGACGATAGTAAGGGAGGTATTGTTTTCACACCAAATTTCACATGTGTAGATTTTTACATATCTCCACGAATCATGCATTTTCTAAACAGAAAAAAGTATTTTTAGCATGATGTCTGTCCGTCTGTCCGTCCGTATAGATGTGTACAGCCTGAACGGCTCAACCGATTTTGATGAAATTTGGTATATTTACTTAATGCATCAGTGGGATGAATTGATCAACTTTTGGTGCAATTCCGGAAACCGGAAGTGGTAGTATTAGCGATCGACGATAGGAAGGAAAGGGTTATTTTCACACCAAAGCAGATTTTTTTATATATTACCACGAATCACTTGTATTGGTTTTATCCTCGAGAAAAATCATATTTATTAGTTTTTTCTTGATTTAAAATTATATGACGTCATCCAGCCATTCATGACGCCACAGCCTGGTCTTGCATATATATTATAAATAAAATAAAATTAAAAATGTTTATATTATATCCTTATCAGTTTTTTATTACATTAATAGATACATTTAAATTATTTGGAATTGTTTCTGTAGCTGGAAATTATTATTATTATTATGTATCCATATCTGTTTTTTATTACATTAATAGATATATTAAAATTATTTGAAATTGTTTCTGTAGCTGGAAATTAATTTATTTCAAACCGTCGGTCGGTTCGGACCTGGCCACAGGTCAACTTATTTTGCTTTATTTTTCAACAAAATTTCCATCAACACTGATATATTTCTCATAACGGTGTTCTCATTTAGTCAAAGATGATAATGAAAGAATAATAGACATATTGCAGATTTATTTAAAGAAATATTAAATAGATTAACATATGGATAATTAAATGTATTAAACAATTGGAAGGAACAAATAAAGATTTTTATAGGTGTAAATAGTGAAATAATAGAAAAAATATTACAATTATATATATATATTAAATTAATTGTACAAAAAGTTCAGAATTAAGATGAAAAAATTAAAATTCTTGAACAAAAAATAGAAAAAATTGAATATGAAAACAAACAAAACAAAATTCATTTATTGTAAAAGACGAAAATAATGTGAATGAGTTGGAAGAGAAATTCACTTAACTCATCAAGAATATAATAATTAATAACATTTTAATTTGATAAGACATATTAGCACTAAGGATAAGAATTAATATTCTTAAGAACAAAAACAAACTTAAGAATTCAGGATACACGATTACGGAACATTTACCGGGAGAATTATTGCAAATTAGAAAAAAAACAGATACCAATGCTTATAAAAGCAAGAAAGGAGGGAAAGTATGCTGTGATCAGATATGATAAACATATAATAAAAAATTTAATAATAGTTCATAAATTAATAGGAATTAGAAAAAAATAACATTAAATGAAATTATATAAACTACAAATAGCAATAATGCTAATCGTAAAACTATTTATAACATGAATATTCTTAAATTATGGAGTAATAAATGTTTGTTTAAATGTTATCACTTTTCACAATTATAACTTTATCACTTTTCACAAGAATTACATTCAAAAGGCTTTTCTCCTGAATGACTTAATATATGTGTTTTTAAAGATGATTTGTGTATAAATTTCTCTTTGCAATAGTTACATTTAAAAGGTTTTTATCGTTTATGAATTAATAAATGTGTATTTAAATTCGATTTTTGATTAAATATCTTTTTGCAATAGTTACATTTAAAAGGTTTTTCTCGTGTATGTATTAATAAATGTGTTTTTAAATGTGATTTTTGATTAAATGTCTTTTTACAATAATTACATTCAAAAGCCTTTTCTCCTGTATGAATTAATAAATGTATTTTTAAATTCGATTTTGTATTAAATTTCTTTTTACAAACATTACATTCAAAAGGTTTTTCTCCTGCATGTATTAATAAATGTGTTTTTAAATTCCATTTTAGATTAAATTTCTTTTTACAATAATTACATTCAAAAGTCTTTTCTCCTGTATGAATTAATAAATGTTTTTTTAAATTTGAGTTATGTTTAAATTTCTTTTTACAATGATTACATTCAAAAGCCTTTTCTCGTGCATGGATTAATAAATGTTTTTTTAAATTTGAGTTATGTTTAAATTTCTTTTTACAAGAATTACATTCAAAAGCCTTTTCTCGTGCATGGATTAATAAATGTGTTTTTAAATTTGACTTATGATTAAATTTCTTTTTACAATAATTACATTCAAAAGACTTTTCTCCTGTATGAATTACTAAATGTGTATCTAAATGTGATTTCCGAGTAAATTTCTTTTTACAAGAATTACATTCAAAAGCCTTTTCTCCTGTATGAATTAATAAATGTTTTTTTAAATTTGACTTATGATTAAATTTCTTTTTACAATAATTACATTCAAAAGGCTTTTCTCCTGTATGAGTTAATAAATGTGTTTTTAAAATTGAGTTATAATTAAATTTCTTTTTACAATAATTACATTCAAAAGGTTTTTCACCTGTATGAATTAATAAATGTTTTTTTAAATTTGAATTATGATTAAATTTCTTTTTACAATAATTACATTCAAAAGGCTTTTCTCCTGTATGAGTTAATAAATGTGTATCTAAATGTGATTGCTGATTAAATTTCTTTTTACAATAATTACATTCAAAACTCCTGTCGTCTTCAGTGGGGTTTCCGCCAGTTTCTTCTTTTAATTTTTTGTCAAAATAATGATCTGTACTCTTTTTGAGTTTAAAATGATTCTTTAAAATGGAATATATTTGATTATGAAAACATTTTTTTAAATGTTTAGATAAAAATCCCTCACTTATAAAATTTGTGTTACAATAAACACATGAATAGAGAGGACCTAAAAAAGAATTGTTTTCGTTATTTTAAATGATTATATTTTTATATATCTAACTATTTTATAATACAATTTAAGTTATAATATCATTACAAATAATATTAAAAAAAATAATTTTAGTGACAATTAACATTACTTTAGATGAAAAAAACATAGAAATAAAAACTAACCTATATATATTGGATATTTAATATCCTTTTGTGAATCCAGATCCATTTTTAATTGATTGATGTATTATCAATTATTAAATATATACTAGGAAATCACTAATATAAACCAGATGATCTGTGATATAAACGTTTTAACTTTTGATTTTCTAAAAGAATTACAACAAACAATTTGTCTCTCAGATAGCAACAAGGTGGGTGACGCGCAAATTTGACTTCCGGTAACATTATAAGTTTTTACTTCTATCAGTGTTAGATGGCGCTGCTGTTGAATTTAATTTACTTTAATTTCAATTTAATAAAATTTCAAAATTATAAATTATAAAATATAATCTATATTTATTTATATTTGAAACTCTAAATTTATAATACTTTTATCTTCCTTCCTTTTTTTCTCTCTGTAAATGTTGATATATATATTATTATTATTACTAATATTTTTATTATTTTTTACGGATAGGCCCTGAGAATCGCGCAGAGGTATATGTATATTTATAGCTTCCTTCAATAACAATAATTACCTGTAACATCGGGTTATCGCTCGACCCTTTAATCAATATTGATCTACTATTCTTTGATTATTCATTACAATTATTAAATGTTACATCATTGCATCAATCTGATAAAATGAATGATATTTGGGGTCCTCAATAATAATAAATAATAATATTAATTAATAAAAAATTTATAAGAATTATAACAAACAATACCTCCCTTACTATCGTCGGTCGGTTAAAATTAAAAGACAAAACAGATTAAAAAATTTCAAATATTTTAAAGGAAGAGGCATTTATTTGTATTTAATATTATTAGATCATATTTATTCAATAATTTATTTTGAATAAGATATTCTTTAATTATCATTGTTTTTAAAATATCTTAAATAATATTTAGCAATTTTCAAGATAGAAAAACATATAGATAATTTATCCTTACAATGTTTGCAAGAAAAATAAAATAAAATAAATTTTATATATTTGTAATTTGATTCTAAAATACATGGTACACCAAGCAATAACTCGACTCTTTAAATAAGCTGGATTGTCTCCACTCGACTATCTCGCAATTTGAATTGGATTAAATAACATATATTAAGTTATATTTAAATTAAATTTAATTAATTATAAATTATAAATAATAAATATTAAACCAGCTCATGTTTCGCTTTTTGTTGATGGCATCACGTCACGTGTTGGCGCGTGAGATTTGCAATGTTAAAAAATTAATTCTGGTAATTCAATCAAGCTTAAATTCTATATATAGCAGTTTTATATAATTATTAATCATGTGAAAAATTATCAAACCATCTTTATTTTTACGGTCACTTTAGAGGAAAAAAAATCAAAACGTTGTAAGTAATGACCCTCTTCCGGTTGAGCTACATTTCTCAAAAGTTGATAGAAAACTACGTATTTTGAATAATGCTCATGTACCAAATTTCATCATTCTAGCTCAAACCGTTTTTGCGTAATCTTGACTACATACACACACACACACACACACACACACACACACACACACACACACACACAGACATTTTTCTCAACCTTAGTGAAAATAATTCAGGAACCTTTAAAACGTATAAAAACATCAAAATCTCAACATCGAAAATTTTCGTGATCGCAATACTATCTCTTACGAGATAGTAAAAATTGAAAAAATAAATGTTTACGTACTCGCGTCGCCTTCCTTGGCTTGCCTCCCGGGTCGGAACGGGCCTAACCAGGAGATATCATGTCCATCACATTTATCTCACAGTATTTCATCGTTTGATTACTAGTTTATAAAAATTGATTACAATAAATTATGAAATATATATTAAAGCAAAAGACTAGACCTTAAATTTAAATATTCTTTAGATTTTAAATAAAATGAATTTTAAATTTAATAAAAATAAAAATAATATAATTCATTTTGAAATAGAATCATATACATAAAATAATCATTTCCTTCTACGATATAATAAAACATATATAAAAATATTCATTTTGAAACGTAAATTCATTTTAATTAATTTTCTATAATTTTATTATACTTCCATCATTCAATATTCATTTTTAAATTTTGACAGATAGAAGTTAAAATTCGCCGCCATTTGGTTGACCTCTTACCACGAATACAATCTTTTAATTCAGCTTAATTATTCTTTGCTTATGTCATCGTATGAGAATGTTTGATTCGATTATTTATATTCATTGTATATGTATACATATAATATAATTAATTTAAATTCAAAATACACATACATAATTGAAAATTTCTCGTATATCTTTTCTTTCATTAATGAAGTATTTTCATTTTTTCTCTAGAAATGTGAATTCGAATAGAAAAACTACTTCTTGCCAACCAAAAACAAACACATCATATCCATTCATATTATGATAAGATCATTGAATTAAAAAATTCTTCAATATATTGATAAGTGTTTTCAGTGAAAAGTATCTTATCTATATATTTATTATTATTATTTATATAATTTTATTCGTGCATTGAAATTGTATTCTTTGATTGCAGTTGCATGGTAAGAAAATTTCTTTTATTTGAATCAAGGAGAAAATTTATCAAATATAAAATTCTCTAACTTAAAAAGGCTTTATTAATGATTCATTTATATATATTTCAATCTTATCATACTTCTTGCCAACGAACAACAAAGACATCAACAATCATTCATATTATGAATTAAAAAATTCCTTATCATATTTATAAATCTTTTAATTTGAAAATATCTTATCTAAGGGAAACGTACCAGTGGTGGACCACTGTGCCATTAATGGACCATTTGATAGACTTTTTATCAACATAAGCTTTTTAATATCAAATTAAACTCGAAATATCGACAAATATCAAGAAAAGCCTCTTCCGGATTGTTTAACAATGAAACATAGACCAATCGCTGCATTTATATTATAATTATGAATTTTTTAAAACACGAGGTAAGCGATCTTGCATTTTAAGGTTCGTTTCTTATGCAAAAAGTTAAGGATATGCTTCACTTTATTTTCAATATATTATGTTTTATTTAAATAATAATTTCAATCCAAAAATTAAATTCAAAAGTTGATACTACAAATTATATTAATCAGTTTTATAATGTTTAATTTATGTACTGATTAAAATTTATTAAGGGGGTGGTCATTTACTGAAACAAATATCTTATATTTTTCAGAATTGGAAAAGCAAAAAAAAATTTTAAAAACATCCTTTTTCTTGGTCAGGCCTGAATCTTTTCACCCCACCCTCATATATATTGTAGATGTATGTTTTGTATTTTTTTTTCAACAAATTACAGTTCATTTTTTTATTAAGTATGTTTTTCGTTTTTATTTATCCAATTTTAAATATCATGTCTTTAATTTTATTTTTTTATTTATAGCTTATAATATCCTGCATTCTAAATATAAATAATTGAATTTTTTCTCTTATTTTTACCGACCGACGATAGTAAGAGAGGTATTATTTATTTATTTTATTTTATTATTTATATTACATATATATAATTTTTTTTTTTAAGAAGCAAATTGAAAACATTTTGAAAAAAAGTTCGTAATATTCAAAATATTTCAAAAAAAAACGGGACAATAGGCTGTACCAAAGATTTTTCCTGGACGTTTGGTCACCCTATATATAAATATATATAGCATTATTTATACTTAAATTAAACTTGCATTTCTTCTTAAATTAAAGAGTCAAACAAAATTTTGATTTGAAAGCTTAAATTAGTATTATTATTATTTTTCTTTATTTAAATTATTTTGTGGCTTTAAGATAATTTATAACCTTTATATCCACAGATATAAATTTGAAATAATTTTTATTAACAATGAATTTCTAAGTATACTATTAAGTATAAAATAAATACAAACCAAACCGAGAATCGAAGGTAATACTATTTTTTGTATTGGATATCTGTGTGCCTATGTTGGATGCAATTAAAATGTGAACGTAGAGTCCCAAAGGTTTAACGGCTTCAATTTATCCCCAATTGACAAACTAACTATTATTTTATCGAAAAATAGCAAGAAACCCCCCCCAAAAAGACAAAAGAAATATGTTCATTCATTTTAATAGTCTTTATCGAAATTAACTTTTTTTTTTCTTCTGAAGGATGATGGTTATGGCCGATTTGGGATACATTTCCTTTGTACCATGTTTATAGCCGGAAAGATTGTTTCTTTATGCTCGCGTGAAAAATTTACGACCTGGACAAGGACGTTCTTTTTTAATTGAAAATTTTGAATGTCTATTCTTAGCCATGTATTTTCAGTTTAATTAGAAATTTTTAAATTACCTCGAGAGAATTTTAAAGAAAATTATTATTAAAGAAGAAAAAAATATCGAGTTATATTTATTAATATACGAAGGTCATTCAATAAGAAAAGAGACAAATGACAATACCTCAAAAACGGTTTATTTGATTCTTACAAAATTCAGGCTTTTTTTCAATATAATTACCCCTACAGTTCTTTCGATTTACTCCGAAGTCACTTTTGCACGGCTTCCTTAACTTCCTCATTTTTAACAAATTCTAATTTTTTCACGTAGGGCGTCTTTGAGTGGTCCAAACTGGTAAAAATCAGATGGAGCGAGGTCGGGAATGTAGGCAGGATGAGGTGAGATCTCACAACCCAATTATCGAAGCTTATCACGGGTCAACTTAGGAAGCTGCAAGAAAAATGGGACTATCACTGTGGGGGATGATTATGTTGAAAAATAGCCTGAATTTTCTAAAGATAAAATAAACCGTTTTTGAGCTATAGCCATTTATCTCTTTTCTTATTGAATGACGCTTGTAATATATATAATATATATTTATCATGTAGAGTAAATACCTTTCAATAATTACTGTACAATTGTATTGTCAAAATATTATGGAGAAATATAAAAATAATGGAAATGCCTATATGTTTGAATATTATTTATACTTTCAATATATTATATGTTTAAATAATATATGAAATATTATTTGTATCGATCAATGTCCCTTGTGAATTGTTTTTTAATGGCGTTCTTATTTTGAATTTGATTTATTATAAAATACGCTTCCCGGAATAGAAAGGACATTGCATTTTTTTTACATATTTTTGTTTGAATTTAGATTCAATAAATTCAAAAAAAATTGCTATATTTATAATAATTTTAGTTATAAAATTTAGGTAAAATTATGAAATATATATGTGTAGCGTGATGTATTATGTTGTGGGGGGCAGGGGGGACCGGGGGTCTCCCCCGGAAAAATTTTTGACAAAATAAATTATTTATTTATTCATAACGTTTAGACTATACTTATACGTAAGTAAAAGATTATTTTTTTTTACTTTTGGGTTCTTAGTTACAAAACTAATCACTTTTAAAATTATTTTTTGCACAATGTTTGGGGGGGGGGGGGCATGTGCCCCCGGCCCGACGCCTATATATAAATTAATTATTTAATATATTTTATATTTATATAAATAAAAAATATAACGACTTGTTTAATTCTTAATTAATAACCCATTCGCGTGTTTGGCTCTTTGTTAATGGCATCTCGTCACGTGCTGGCGCGTGATTGCCAGAAACTTGAAATTCAAGCTGAAATTCTATATATAGTAGTTTTATACAATTTTTAATCAAGTGAAAAATTATCAAACATATTTCTTTATTTTTACGGTCACTTTAGAGGAAAAAAAAATCAAAACGTTGTAGCTAATGACCCTCTTCTGGTTGAGCTACACTTCTCAAAAGTTGATAAAAAACTACAAATTTGGAATAATACTCATGTGCCAAGTTTCATGATTCTAGCTCAAACCGTTTTTGCGTAATCTTGTCTACATACAGACAGACACACACAAACATTTTTTTCTCTTAATGAAAATGATCTAGGAACCTTCAAAACGTATAAAAACATCAAAATCTCGACATCGAAAATTTTCGTGATCTCTGTCGAGATAGTAAATAGAACCTGGAGAAAATAGTAATTGGATGGAGATGGATTGTGATTACAGAGGCTAAAATCTTTCGAATTTATACGTAGCAGAGAGAGAGAGAGAAGAGATATAATTTTAATGAATAATTACACCAAAAAACTGCTTAGATCCCGATGAAATTAAAAGATTAATTTCAAAAGAATGATTAGGGGTTCTCTAGTATGAAAAAAAAAACTTGTCAAAGAATAAATTTTAATTTAATTTGAATATAGGCAAATGCTTTACACTTGTGCCAGTGCATTTCACGCTATAGTTGCTTTAGGGTAAATATGGATTTACTACTTAGTTCACAAAAGTCAAAGGGGATGAACATCATTACTACGAATGGATTCAAATTGATTGAATGAATAGAATATGTTCCTTTCAACTTAAATTACCAAACTATGATTGAAGAAAAATAAAACAATCCATGAGATTAGAAGGCAACGAACGCTTTGAACCATTTTAACATTTAAAACGAAGAGAGAGAAGAAGGCAAATTTATCAAAGGAACGAGAAATTAAATAATTTAAAATGAAAAAAATATAATTATATTGGCTGATTAAAAAAAATCAAGAATATTCGAATTTTAATTTCGATTGAATCTTATTAATAGAATTGACCGGGGAGACATTTTTTGTTTCTGATTTTTTTTCTCAATAAGCACTAGAACATTTCTCAAGGTATCTTCTGTTTGTTGCCGCCGTCTATTTTGATACCGAAGTGGGAAAATGTCCAATTTGATCATATTACTAAATTATAAATCTAAATATGTAACAGCTAAAAATACAAAATTTCCAATAAACTAAAGCTGCAAAGCGACAAGGGGAGACTTTGGACAAACGTTTAAGGTCTCCCCATGCCCCGTTTATCGATAAAGAATAATCTCATGTTAAAGGAGTATGCAAAACACCTGCTCAAACACTGTTAAATACTAGCTTAAATGTAAATAAATCAATAAATAAATAATATATTTCTAAATTATCGCTTACATCCAACCTGTGGGGCGCGCCCTCCTTGGGGAGCGCGAGACTGTTGCAAGGGGGGCGCGAAGGCCGCAAACTTTTGAAAATTATCGATTTTTTTTCAATTTTTTTCCAATATGGTTCTAAAAAAAGGTAAAATGATTTTGTGGGCAAACTTTTGATCATTTCCGATTTTTTCAATTTTTTTCAGGTTGGTTCTAAAAAAAATAAAAAAAAGGTCAGATGATTTTGCGATGCTCTGAACCATGGCCCATTTCAGAAATGTGTAAGGGGGCTCAATAATTTTTTTTAGAATAAGGGGGGCGCCGGTACAGAAAGGTTGGAAACCACTGGCTTAAGCAGTATCCTTAAAAATTAACGGAAAAGAGGCAAACCTCAGTTTTTTGAAATTTTCTTCGAAATAGAATCTCTTTCTACGACGCTAATATAAAAATCACATAAATAATTTTAATTAAAATATGTTTATTTATTTATTTATTTGTTTACTATTTTCTTAATGACAATATTTGAGCCCACTACATCATCAGTTTTATTTTTCACTCTATCAAACCACATAGATTTGTTTTTGTGTGTGTTTTGTTTTGTTTTTTTTTTCTTTAATGGACAAACAAACAGACTCTTTATAAAATCTGCCGATGATTTATTTATATTTTTTTTAGACTCATATGAAATAAAGATAAGATTGCTAGATTTATCATGGATTTTCGGGAAGTCGAAATAATTTGCAACAGATGATATCAAGACTTTTTGATAAAGAAAAGAGAGAAATATTATCCTTGCCAACGATTTGTTATTGATTCTCAGTGATACAAGAGTACGCAAACGGAACTTAAAATCTTGTAAAAATTATGACCACTGAAACAACACCAAAATGATGATTCGATTTAGGTCATGAAACCCATCTCGCTCATTATTTTTTAAAAATTACTTAATTTATAAATTCAACGCACATATATATACTAACCTTTAGGAAGAAAAGCGATTTGCAAAAAGCTTTTTATCTCATTTTTTTTTTCTCTTGGAAATGGAAAATGGTTTCCAGAAAACTTACTCTTTAGATTAGTGGTGTCCAAACTTGAATAGACCAAACCTCTTTAAGATTTATATTTCGTCAGTTAGTCGTAGCAGTACTTAATGGACATATTTTTGTTATTATTTGAATTTTAGAAAAAAATATAAATAATAATTAACTAAAATTTTCCTGGGATGTGGAAGAGAAGGCACCAAGCATTCTATTTCTATATGCTACATGTATTTATTTTTTCCAGGGTGAATCAAAGAGGGTGATTGATTACTGTTCTATTTTACCCCACCTCCTTTAAAGTAGAAAAATCGAAAATTCAAAACAAATTTTATTAACAAAAAAAAAAAAAAAAAAAAACAATCTGGACTAGAATTAAAATTTATTAAAAAATTATTCTTTTAATTTTTTCCCCATATCACCAAATTATTTACAATTAGATTAGCAATTTTGTAATAAGAAATTCTATATTAAAAAATAAAATACAATTTGAAACTAAAGCAATAAAAAGGTGGCAGTTGTACAGTAACATAACACCTCTTGAAGTGATATTTTATAAATTACAATATTATATAATATAAATATATTGAATTAGATCTATGTATAAATGAAACAATATTAATTATTGTGAATATATTTAATATTTATGTGGTAGATCAATTAACACAAAAGTCTTAACATACAAAATATAGAATTTGAAAATGTGTAGAAAAATTTAAATACTTAGGTTCTGTAATAACTAAGGATAATAATATTCGAGAAGAATTTAAAGCGAGATTGCAATCGGGAAGCGCCTGTTATCATGCATTAGAGGGGCTTATCGCGTCAAAATTATTATTAAAGGGGATAAAAATTAAAATATATAAAACAATTATTTTGCCAGTTGTATTATATGGGTGTGAGGCATGGTCTATGACCTTCGGGGACGAGAGTAGATTTAGAGTATTTGAGAATATATGGGCCATAAAAAAGATGAGATCACCGGGGAATGGCGGAGACTGCATAACGAGGAATTGCATGACCTTATGCATCTCCAGATATAGTTAGAATTATAAAATCGAGAAGGGTACGTGGCTAGAATGGGAGAGGAAAGAATGGCGAAAAATATATTGGTAGGGAGACCGAGTGGGAAAAGCCCACTTGGAAGACCAAGGACGCGGTGGGTGTATAATGTGGTAAGGGACGTGAGGGAGATAGGAGAGGGTAGGGATTGGAGGGTTGTGGCTCAGGATAGGGATACTTGGAGAAGAGTGGTTGCTGCGGCCAAGAACTTTCGAGTACTGTAGAGCCACAGAGGTAGATAATGGTACATCAATTCGGTTGGAATTAAATAAAAGAAAATAATATTAAATTCTTTAGGTTATTATTGAACAAAAATTTTAGTATATATATATAATTTATTTGTCGCTATATTTAAGCAATGTTGAAATATGGAAAAACTTATTTTGGGGTTAGCACTCAATCAGTTTATTTTTAAATTATATTCCTATTATTGTGTCGAATTTTGTTTTTGTGAGGCTACATTTAAAACAATCCATTCGGGGTAGGGGATTAATTAGTTTTCTATTTATATAACAACAACATCACTTGCATTGTTTTTTTCAATTCCTACTATTAGTTCACACTCTCCCATTAATATTTATATTTATACTAATATCTCTTGTACAAATTTTCAAACGTTGAAAAAAAATAATTAATAATCCATCTAGTCAAGTTCAATTACATTTTTTTAAACTTAGAATGAATGATACTTAATGTTAATATATTTTTTTAAAGTATTAATTATTTAATAATTAAATTTAATTAATTAATTCTGTAATAATTTTTCATACTTTCAATTCATAAAGACATCTTGTTTATGTTTGAAAGCTTTTTTTACTATCTCGTAAGAGATAGTATTGCGATCACGAAAATTTTCGATGTTGAGATTTTGATGTTTTTATACGTTTTGAAGGTTCCTGAATCATTTTCACTAAGGTTGAGAAAAATGTCTGTGTGTGTGTATGTGTGTATGTGTGTGTATGTATGTAGACAAGATTACGCAAAAACGGTTTGAGCTAGAATGATGAAATTTGGTACATGGACATTATTCAAAATTCATAGTTTTCTATCAACTTTTGAGAAATGTAGCTCAACCGGAAGAGGGTCATTACCTACAACGTTTTGATTTTTTTTCCTCTAAAGTGACCGTAAAAATAAAAATATATGTTTGATAATTTTTCACATGATTAATAATTGTATAAAACTGCTATATATAGAATTTCAGCTTGATTGAATTGCTGAAAGTACCAGAATTAATTTTTTAACACTGCAAATCTCACGCGCCAACACGTGCCATGGTGCCATCAATAAAAAGCCAAACATGCGCTGGTTTAATATTTATTATTTATAATTTATAATTAATTAAATTTAATTTAAATATAATATATTATGTTATTTAATCCAATTCAAATTGCGAGATAGTCGAGTGGAGACACTCCAGCTTATTTTTTTAATTCTCAACTATTTCTATTCTTTCTTCACTTTAAAATACATCCTAATATCTGTGGGTTCAATTTAAATAATATCTTGTTAAATCCAAATTTGTCGTCATAATTCTATGTTTTGATTGAATTAAAAAAAAAATTTGGTAATTAAATCAAAGCTAGTTAGGTGATTATTATAAAGTAAGGTGGTTTAAAAATAAGAGAAGAGTATAATAAAGACATGGATTGTTTAATGTTGTTTTAGACAAAGACGATGTATTTGTTTAGAAGGTTAGAAACGATAATTCACGGTTGGAAAAAACGGGTCGAAGTACGACGAATAAACAGCCCTCTTCGTCTTAGCCGAAACGGGTTGTTTCCCAGGTACTTTATCAAGGAACCTAACCCAAAAACGTTTTCCCCAATTCTTTTTACAAAGAAAGACCTAATCTACTGAAATCGATCCAGTTAATAAAACCAATTGAGTGAAATTGAGAATAATTGGATCTTGTCTACTGATATTCACCTTCTAACTATCCAATGCAGGCACTCAATATCCCTTCCTTACCAATCGATAAGGTAAAAATCATTATAATATAATAATAAAAATAATAATATTAAAGGTATACTCCTTACTATATGATTTAATCAATAAACTAGGTTTACCGGTATGAAGTAAGCGGTTTGTTTTTTTATGAAAATGAAACACTAATTTTGAATGGGGGAAAAAAAATATTCAAAGTAATGACCATTGTTTTTTTTATACATTTTGACCACCTTTCTGGCACTTTGTGGATACCACGCCAATAGAAATATTTATCTTTTGAAGCAAACCAACTAGGCACCCAATTTGCGACTACTTCATAGGAATCAAAGTGAATTTTTTTCCCATAGCTTTTTAACGATCAGAAATTGTTCATTTAACATTACTGCCATTTTCTTTTGTGCCAAAGTATCATCTTCATCCAATATTGCTTGCATTTCAGCGTCTTCAAACTTTTTTTGGTGCTCTTCCACGTTCTTCATTTCTCACATCAAAATCATTATTTCTGAATCGTTGAAACCATCAGATGATAATAATATGTCTCTACATGCATTCGATGCGACTCTATAGCAATTTTCTTCAAATGAAAACAAAAAGTATCATCTTCATCCAATATTGCTTGCATTTCAGCGTCTTCAAACTTTTTTTGGTGGTCTTCCACGTTCTTCATTTCTCACATCAAAATCATTATTTCTGAATCGTTGAAACCATCAGATGATAATAATATGTCTCTACATGCATTCGATGCGACTCTACAGCAATTTTCTTCAAATGAAAACAAAATATTAAAGGTTTTCGCAAATCATCACTTTCTGGTACAAAATTCGACATTTTGAACACAATGAAAAAATGATGTTGTGTGTTCAAAGACTTGATATATATATTAAATATATTTAACAGATGTCATACAAACCAAACATAAAAGAATTTAGACTAGTTCACGATTGTTCCCTATCGACATATTTATATCTTAATGCTCAATTCATACCAGTAGATCTATGACATATAAAATGAATCAATAAATAAAAAGGTATTAGTTTTTCTTAAAAAACAATATTAACAAAATTTTAAAAGTACAAGACATGAAATTTGAAAACAGTTTAAATACCTAATCGATATATAATCACAAAAGTTACTAATATTCGAGAAGGAATTTAATTAAGAGTCTATAATCAGATAGTCTTTGTTATTTTTCTGTAAAGAGGTTTCCTATATCAAAACTATTATCGAGGAATAAATTGTTATTGTTTTTGCTGGTCGCACTATATGAATGACCTGGTCCTTGATTTCAAGGGACGAAAAGGAAAATGATTAATGAAGATTTGATTCTTTGTACTATTACACCAAAAAAATGAACTCGTAGAGAGTTTACATAATGAATGGTTCATTCTTTGTCATGTTTCGAATAATAAAATCGAAGAGAAAGAAGTGGTTCAAATGGGTGAGGAAATATTTTTAATATATTTTTTGATCAGATCGAATGGGATCTTTGGGGAAGAACACATGTTATATAATGTTATACATGATATCATCAACCAATACAGTTAGAATATAAAATTGAAGAGGCTAAGATAAATGCGGTTCGAATCGGTGAAGAATTTGTTTATTTGGAAATCAATTGGGAACGACCAGTGTGGACACTAAGAAAACGGTGGGTTTAACAATATAAAAGAAGATATAAAGGGAATAGGAATTCAATGGAGGTGTCTCTTTGGTGAAGAATTTTCGATTTCAGTATGTTCATAAAGTAGGAAGATAAATAGATAAAATATAAAAATTTATTTAGATATTTTAAAATAATTTCAGAGTTTTAATAAATATTGTATTCGATTATATACTCACACATTACAAACGAACCTAAAACAGGATCCTTTTTTTTAAATTTTGTTTGTATAATTTTTACTACCTCGCCAGAGATAGTATTGCGATCACGAAAATTTTCGATGCGAGATTTTGATGTTTTTATACGTTTTGAAGGTTCCTGAATCATTTTCACTAAGGTTGAGAAAAATGTCTATGTGTATGTGTGTATGTATGTAGACAAGATTACGCAAAAACGGTTTGAGCTAGAATAATGAAATTTGGTACACGGGCATTATTCAAAATTTGTAGTTTTCTATCAACTTTTGAGAAATGTAGCTCAACCGGAAGAGGGTCACGTTTTGATTTTTTTTCATCTAAAGTGAACATAAAAATAAAGATATATATTTGATAGATTTTCACATGATTAAAAATTGTATAAAACTTCTATATATAGAATTTCAGCTTGATTGAATCGCTGAAAGTACCAGAATTCATTTTTTAACACTGCAAATCTCACGCGCCAACACGTGACGTGGTGCCATCAACAAAGAGCCAAATTATTATTATTATTATTATTATGATTTAATAAATATTGTTTATTAATTTTAATTTATAATTTATAATTATTTAAATTTAATTTAAATATAATATATTATATTATTTAATTCAATTCAAATTGCGAGATAGTCGAGTGGAGACACTCCAGCTTTTTTCCCTTTGAAATAAAAAAATATTATTATTATATTATATTACAGATATAAATCGCGAAGTAAAAGAATTCAAATATTTATTTTGACTTTGTTTAGAAGACATCCAACTATTTTGATAAATGGTGTTTGTTAGAATGAAGTTAATTTATTCAGTATTCTTTTTGTTTTGTTTTTTTTTTTCATTCTTACACAAAATTCGATAAAATGGAGTGGATTTATTGAGAAGACCCAAAAACATTCGAAAAAATCATTCAAACTTTGTTTTCATTTATAAGATATTCTTATAAGATATCCATCAATTTATAACTTTACTTATCAGGATTATACATATTCTTTTGTTTATCAATGTGGGCTAAAATTAGCTTTTTGTTTCAGAGGTGACGATAGAAGAAAGAAAAACCCTCCCTAATGGAAGTGAACCAACCGTACAATGATTTTGGTAATAAAACAATCGATAAAGTTGGAAACTCGATTGATAAAACAATTAAGGAACCAATTCGAAAATAATATAAATATAAAAAAATTTTCCAATGGACTAAAAATAATAAAATAATTTTTCTATAAGCCTGACAAAGTTTATGGATGAATTGCTTCATATTCAACGAAAAACGTTGGGTGCATTTAGTTTTATTTATTTATAACAACAATCAAGTCAAATTTTTGTAATAATAAAATTTTATTAAACACAAACTGATAAATTTTTTTATCATGCAATAAAATTGATATAGTTTAAGTGCTAAAAAATTAATCTTTTATTATTTTTCACTGTAATATACTTATATCAAAGTATGTATCATAATTTAAAAGCGCCCAACGTTTTTAGTTGAATTTGAAGCAATTCATACATAAACTTTGTCAGGCTTATAGAAAAATTATGTTATTTTAATATGATAAATTTATTTAATATAACAAGAGAAATAGAAAAGATGAGAAGTTATACAAAAATTTACAAATAGAATAAAACAAAAAAAAATATTTTGATATAAAATTGATTTTTATGTTAAGTAAATTATTGAATAATAATTATTATATTATATTTATAAATAAATAATTTTTATTAATATGAGATTTTATAAATGTATATACATAAATATATACATTAATATATATATATAAATGTATATTTTATATATATATATTGTCTTCATAAAAAAATAGGTTATTCTATTGTTTTGTTTCCTTTCTCTCGGGACATATATAAAAAAATATTTTCTCTATGCCATTTGAGGAGAAGAAACCCCTCTTTCATTTGCAACAAATCTGATTAATAAGAATTCATCATTAATTTCAATGCTATAAGAAATTTTTAAATACGTTCAAAATGAAAATCTATTCTGTAATCAATATTTATGTTTCAGAATCTGTTGAAAAAAAATTCATTGGAGCAATACAAAAGGAGTTAGTTACTAAAAGTGATTAATCGCTAATTAATTACAATTTATTAATTATAATTCAATTAGATTTCTTTAATACCTTCTAGGGATACATTGAAATATTTATAAAAATTTTCAAAAGTCTATCTCAAAAATTCGATGAAAAATCGATTTTAATTTGTCAAAAGAGCGAACAGACAGACGGAGAGACAGACGCCAAGTGAAGTTAAGAAAAACGTTATAAAATATCATATTCCTATTGAAATACATTTTAATTAACATCCTTGAGGGAATTTCTGTAACCCTTTTAAAAATAACCTATGTAATATAAATAAAAAATAAACACCCTTCAATTAATTATACATTTTTTATAGTAGAAATTTCGCTTATAAGTCAATTTCTTTTGGCTTTCAAGTGCACTTCTTTGAAATAAATTTATAATCAGACAAGCTGATATAAATAACTTGTGGTATCATTCATCGCCACCATTATTGTCTTTAAGAGTCTATTTATTTTCGCTTGTTATTTTTTGAAAAACCTTTATTATTATTACTCATAAAAAAACATCGGTCCATTTGCCTTACTGCTTTTTTTATATGATACTATTCCATTGATTTATTGATTTTTCAAATTTTAAATCTGGAGCCAGTGATCAAAATAGAAGATGAATTCCCGTTTGTAAAATCAAATTTTTTATTCATTTTTTCAAATAAATTTTATTGCATATAAAGTACTTCTTCTTATTCTAAAGTTTTCTTTTCAATCCTCTAAACAAAGAAGTGTTTCCTGAGATGTCTTTCAACAGTATTATTTTCTCAATTGAATCGAAATGTTGCCAAAAGTTGTTCGGTTCTAAAGATGGCGAATAAGGTGGTTGTGGAACCCATATGCCTCGAGTTTGTGTGAAAATGTTCTCGAAAATCCAATGCATTGTAAGATGGTGCATTATTATGGTGCAAAAACCAAGAATTGCTTGAAATTAATATTAGCATATTAAGTTGAAAATCTCTACACTCTTAAATAATAGTTTTTATTAACAACGGTTGGACTTGACGGTTTAAATTTATAAGATACAACACCGCGATAATCGAAAATAAAAAAAACAAACTTTTTAAAACATAGTAGTTATTTTATTTTTAGATCATAGACAGTACTTTTCTATTGATATTTTTAATTTTATATGTAAATATTTCGAATATAATTATACTATTTCAAACAAACGCTTAGCTTTTTCATACTATAAAGAATATAAAATGGATTACGAACATTCCAAAAGGGATCCTGATAAGAGGGAGCATTTGGCTTATTAATATAAAATTAATAATATCATTAATAAATCTATCCGAATAAATTTTCTCTTTGATGGGAAATACCTTCGAAACAAGAGGAATTGGTTGTTATTTACTTGCCTTGGTACTTTCATGATTTCTATTATCCTTTCTCATCTATGAATAATGGTATATAATCCTAGTATTATTCTCGTCATGGCCCAATGGAATTGATTGTGTGGATGAACTTGCACCCCTATCTATTACTAGAAATGCAAAGGCTCTACTGCCTCTTCAGAGGTCAAAGACATTGTCACCTTAGGCGAAAGCAAGCTAATATTTCCTCGGACATTATCATAAATCTTACTACATATTACATCATCTTTGATAATATAAATTTATTATATCCGAAAATAAATACCTACTATTAACTTAATGATTCAAAAGTAAATAATTTAAAACACAATACTATATATATATTGGAAAAATATTTTAAGAATTTGAAAAAGTGGAATTGAGAAGAGGATAGATTGAGTTTCATGAATGCTGAAAAGAAATTAAAGGAGATGGAAAGTAAACAAAATGGAACAAGATATATTGTGGGGAAGAGGAGGAGGCAAGGATAATAATAATGGAAACATGGACAAACCATTTCATAGAACTTTTTGGAGGTGGAGCAGACATAAAGAAGAAGGAAGAGATGCAAGAATACGAAGATGAAATGGAAGATGAAATCAATGAAGATATAACAATTGAAAAACTGAACAAGGAAATCAGAAAACTAAGGAATAATAAGGCACCAGGTCCTGATGTACTTAATGAGTTCAGCAAATAGACTTAAACAATGACTGAAAAAAAAAATTTTCGGTGAGATTCAAGCAGAATCCAAGACCATTCATCCATAGATAATCTTTTTATAATAACTTAAAAACAAATTGAATAAATCTAAAAATAAACTAGATGTTTAAAAACCGTCTTTAGGAGTGTAGTTTGAATGATTTTAATAGAAATATTAACAAAATGGGGTTTCGATGTAGAATATATTTATAATAGACTAGGTCAAGAGTGAGAATGGGACAGAACCCGTAGGAAGAATTCTACACAGATAGAGTAAAACTGGACAATATTAGTTAATATATACTTGTATAAACGACTTAAAATACTAAGAGAAGTTGGGTGGCTTCGTAAAAGAGAAGATAAAGATTTTTTGTCTTAAATTTGATAATGAGTAGTGGGAAATGTTTAAATAAGGCTAAAGATAATGATGAAGCGAATAGAAAAATAATAGACGAGCAATAAAATGGAATTATATAACAAAAAATCTAAGGTTATGGTATTCGAAAGAGGGGGGAGACGAAAGAAAAGGGAGTGGAGAAAGAAAGGTGAGGTACTATAGGGAACAAAGAAGAAGAAATAATGAAAGAAGAATCCATAAACTCGATGATGGGTCTTAAAAAAACAATTACAAAATACCTGGAGGATGTAATTGAAGAGTCCGATTTCGAAATTGAGAACTCAAATAAAATCAGCAAGAATCATAAGAAGACAGATAGACAAAATTATGGTTAAAAGAACTTTTAAGAATGGTTAATAATGAGGAAGAAACAATTTAGGTCGGAGAAATAAGGGAAATGTGAAATTTTAGGAATCTAACCATGAATGCGATGAGGCGGAGTGACTTAAAAAGCGTATAAAGAGGGAAATAAGGGAAGAAGTAGTGAAGGGATGTGACCAGAAGAAAACAGGAGCTGTGGTCAGGAATAGACGACTCTACCTGCAACCATTACAAGGGCATAAAGATGGAGATAAGAGTAGAAACCTATTTAGTAGATAACAGAGTGAAAATAAAGAGAAGTGTGAAGAGGAGGAGAGCCACTTTAAAGAGGCGAAATACAAAAGGCGAAGAAGAGAAAAGAAAGAAGAGTGGAATCAAAAATAAATAAATATTGAAAAAATTACAAAGTCAAAAGTTGGAAAAATATTTATTAATCCAAATATTTTAAAATTAAATCTAAATTTTTATTATTAATATGTGAATCGATAAATATATATATATATATATAAAATAGACTCTTCAGTGGTATAGTGGTTAGCACGACAATCCACCACATTGACGACACGAGTTTGGACCTAGGGAAATTCAATAATTAATCATTTCTCTTTAAAGCTCTCCGTGATCCTCAGGGGCTATCCGCAAATAATAATAATAAAGAAAATAATTATATTTTATGATCACAATAAATCAAAAATATATTTTTGTAATCCAATTTATTTTTTCTTTTAATGAAAAAAAAAAAAAAAAAATTTGTACACATGATAAATAAACTTCAATTTATTTTACTACTAAATCGGATAATAAAGTAAAAAATAAAACTAATGTTAATGATGTAATGTACTATAATAAATTTTAATATGAAAAAAAAATAAATAAATAAAAATCAATATTTATAATAAATTATAATATATATAGAAATTTTTTTATATTAATAATTTTTGAAGTTATAATTAATGAAATTATTTTTAATGATATATAAAATCGTCAAAGAAATCGTTCCATGATTAGAATTTCACTTGTTGACATTTTTTTTCAAATACATATTAACTATTAGCCTATCAATATATAAATTGGATTCTAATTTCAATGTCCGTCTAATTATATTAAAAATATCGGGGAGGGATATTAGAAATGAAAGCGTCTGGTGAATAAAAATATCCTACTGATGAAATCAGTAAAGTACTTAATTTAACCCCTTATTAAAAGTTTTTATATAAAAATAGCAACGTTAGCTCTTTGAAAGGGAATTCCTTTTATATCTATAAAAGTTCTTTTATAAATTAGTCGATCAAAGAAAAAGATTCAATGGAAATTTCGTTTTTTGTGTTCACGTAAATAAAACCTTCGTAACTGAACATTTGGCGAAAATGTATAATATTTTTTATTTTATTTTTTTATTTTTTTTTTTTTAAGTCATTTTCGACTTTTTCTTTTTTTTCATAGTTGATTTAATATTACACGATTAAGCTGTTCAATTATGTCAAGTAGCGTTGCTACCTTCTTTTTACACATTCCCAACAAATTAGTATGAAAATTTAGTTCGAGAGCCTTTTTTTTTGTATTTTATTCCTTTTGTTTCCTTTTTTTTCTTTTTGTATTTTTTTTACTCTATACTTTATCATCTTTTAAAATCTCAGTTGATTCGTTATGAATAATAATATTTTATTTTCATTTTAAGAATAAATGCGATGGAGATTGCAAAACGAAAAGAGGTTCGAACGATCATTGACCTGTTTACGTTGTGTATTGAATATTAAATATATATATATATATATATATAAAGTATTGATGGATTATCTGATCTAAAAAAAATGGAGAAAATGGGATTTCTACCAGTGAATAGACCATTAATAAGATAGCAACGATGTAACATCGATTTCTGTATGAAATTCGATACAATAGAATGTCAATGATAACTATGATCATGATCATTGATTGTTGCTTATATTGAACAGATGATAACTGATTAAATTATAAACAAGATGGATCAGTGGAATACTGATAAGCTTACATAAAAATACCTATATTTTGTGAAGCTATCCTAGTCGTAATTTGGTAAATGAATATTTTAAAATAAACAAAAAAATCTATTAAACATAATAGTTGTTATTTATTAATAACATACAAAAGGTATAATAATACTATTTAGGTGATTAGAGTAGATTTAGAGTATTTGAGAATAGGATTCTGTGAAGCATTTATGGGCCAAAGAAAGATAAGGTCACCGGGAAATGGCGAAGGTTGCATAACGAGGAATTGCATGACCTCTATGCATCTCCAGATATAGTTAGGGTAATAAAATCTTGAAGGCTACGGTGGGCAGGACACGTGGATAGAATGGGAGAAGATAGAATGGCGAGAAATATGTTTGTAGGGAGACCGAGTGGGAAACGTCCACTTGGAAGACCAAGGAAACGGTGGGTGGATAATGTGGGAAAGCACGTGAGAGAGATGGGAGAGGATAGGGACTGGATGGAGAGTTGTGGCTCAGAATAGGAGTACTTGGAGGGGAGTGGTTGCTGCGGCCAAGTACTTTCGAGTTCCGTAGAGCCACAGAGATAGATTTCTTATATATCTTTTATAATGAATATCAAAAATATAGCCTGTTCTGTTTTTTATTTAAATTTTTCATTGGTACATTTCATAATATATTCTTAATTCAAATTATTTAATAACTATCAATAGCACTTTGAATAAATTAATTTATTCGTGAAAATTTAATAAATAGTATATATTTATTTACAAATTAATATATTATAAATATTATATTGTTGATAAAAAATATCCTTAGAAAATGAACAATTGAATAAATTTCATAAAATGAATCTAAAATTGAATATAGAAACATTCCGGGTAACGGGTAGTTTCTTTTTCCTAATTCTAATGAAATAAGTTGACCTGTGGCCAGGTCCGAACCGACCGACGGTTTGAAATAAATTAATTTCCAGCTACAGAAACAATTTCAAATAAATTTCATATATCTATTAATGTAATAAAAAACAGATATGGATACATAAATAATAAATATAAACATTTTTAATTTTATTTTATTTATAATATATATGCAAGACCAGGCTGTGACGTCATGCATGGCTGGATGACGTCATATAATTTTAAATCAAGAAAAAACTAATAAATATGATTTTTCTCGAGGATAAAACCAATACAAAGTGCATGATTCGTGGTGATATATAAAAAAATCTCCTTTGGTGTGAAAATAACCCTTTCCTTCCTATCGTCGATCGCTAATACTACCACTTCCGGTTTCCGGAATTGCACCAAAAGTTGATCAATTCATCCCACTGATGCATTAAGTAAATATACCAAATTTCATCAAAATCGGTTGAGCCGTTCAGGCTGTACACATCTATACGGACGGACAGACGGACGGACAGACGGACGGACAGACGGACGGACAGACGGACGGACAGGCGGACGGACAGACATCATGCTAAAAATACTTTTTTCTGTTTAGAAAGTGCATGATTCGTGGAGATATGTAAAAATCTCCACATGTGAAATTTGGTGTGAAAACAATACCTCCCTTACTATCGTCGGTCGGTAAAAAGAGAACTACTTCAGGGAGTGGCGTCCCTGCCCTTACGTGAGCTCATGATTTCTCTATCCCGCTATCACCAGGAGAAATCATGTCGATCACATTTATCTCACAGTCAGTGGCGTAGCGTGTTTTATTATGTTGGGGGGGGGGGCATGGGGTGATCCTGGGGTCTTCCCCATAAAATAATTTGAACAAATAAATTATTTATTTATACTTATGTAATTAATAGATGTTTTTTTTCTTTTTTGTATTCAGTTACATAACTAATCATATTTAAATATATTATTTGCACAATGTTTGGGGTGCAAGTGCCTCCCCCCAAACCTACGCCACTGCTCACAGTATCTCATCGTTGAATGATTAGTAGTTTATAAAAATTGATTCCAATATATTTATTAAAGCTTTTGTCGTTATTTTGATAATTATTATGGGAATTTTTATTAAAAGACCACACTTTTTGTATAAAATTATTTTGTAGTTATTTTAATATTTTGATTCCAATAAATGATGAAATATATATTAAATGGAGTGGGTAAGAAAATTATTTTCTTTGAATGAAGGAGGAAATTTATCAACGAGTCTTTAAAAAGGAAATCTTCTCTCTTAAGAAGGCTCTAATATCTTATATATACATTTCAATCTTACCTTATCAATTTTTAAAATATTTTGGAGAAAATTTGGTTCCTTTTTTTGCTTTATTTTTCAACATAATCTCCATCAACACTGATACATTTCTCATAACGGTGTTCTCATTGAGTCAATTATGATAATGGAAGAATAATAGACATATTATAGATTTATTTAAAAAAATATTAAATAGAATAACATATGGATAATAAAATGACAGGAATCTTAAATGTAATAGAAAATAGATAATTAGTAAAAAGTATATATTAATAAAGCAAATAAAATAGTAAATACAAATACAAAGTTAAATAAATAAGATTTTTATTGATTTAAACGATAATTTGTGTTATAAAGTTATTAAACTATAATTAAAGAAAAAATTATGATAATGAAAGAATAATAGACATATTATAGATTTATTTAAAGAAATATCAAATAAATTAACATATGGATAATAAAATGTATTAAACAATTGGAAGGAACAAAAAAAGATTTTTATAGGTGTAAATAATGAAATAATAGAAAAAATATTACTATTATAATATATTAATTGTACAAAAAGTTCAGAATTAAGATGAAAAAATCTAAATTCTTGAACAAAAAATAGAAAAAATTGAATATGAAAACATTCAAAAAAAAAAAAAAAATTCATTTATTGGAAAAGACGAAAATAATGTGAATGAGTTTGAAGAGAAAGTCACTTAACTCATCAAAAATATAATAATAAATAACATTTTAATTTGATAAGATATATTAGCACTAAGGATAAGAATTAATATTCTTAAGAACAAAAACAAACTTAAGAATTCAGTATACACGATTACGGAACATTTACCGTGAGAATTATTGCAAATTAGAAAAAAAACTGATACCAATGCTTATAAAAGCAAGAAAGGAGGGAAAGTATGCTGTGATCAGATATGATAAACATATAATAAAAAATTTAATAATAGTTCGTAAATTAATAGGAATTAGAAAAAAAGAACATTAAATGAAATTATATAAACTACAAATAGCAATAATGCTAATCGTAAAACTATTTATAACATGAATATTCTTAAATTATGGAGTAATAAATTTTTGTTTAAATGTTATCACTTTTCACAATTATAACTTTATCACTTTTCACAAGAATTACATTCAAAAGGCTTTTCTCCTGAATGACTTAATATATGTGTTTTTAAAGATGATTTGTGTATAAATTTCTCTTTGCAATAATTACATTCAAAAGGTTTTTCTCCTGTATGAATTAGTAAATGTTTATTCAAATTGAATTTTGTATTAAATGTCTTTTTACAATAATTACATTCAAAAGCCTTTTCTCCTGTATGAATTAATAAATGAATTTTTAAATTCGATTTTTTATTAAATTTCTTTTTACAAACATTACATTCAAAAGGTTTTTGTCCTGCATGTATTAATAAATGTGTTTTTAAATTCCATTTTTGATTAAATTTCTTTTTACAATAATTACATTCAAAAGTCTTTTCTCCTGTATGAATTAGTAAATGTCTATTTAAATTACATTTTAGATTAAATTTCTTTTTACAATAATTACATTCAAAAGTCTTTTCTCCTGTATGAATTAGTAAATGTGTTTTTAAAGTTGATTTCTGATTAAATTTCTTTTCACAATAATTACATTCAAAAGGCTTTTCTCCTGTATGAATTACTAAATGTGTTTCTAAATGTGATTTCCGAGTAAATTTATTTTTACAATAATTACATTCAAAAGGCTTTTCTCCTGTATGAGTTAATAAATGTGTTTTTAAAATTGAGTTATAATTAAATTTCTTTTTACAATAATTACATTCAAAAGGTTTTTCACCTGTATGAATTAATAAATGTTTTTTTAAATTTGAGTTATAATTAAATTTCTTTTTACAATAATTACATTCAAAAGGCTTTTCTCCTGTATGAGTTAATAAATGTGTTTTTAAAATTGAGTTATAATTAAATTTCTTTTTACAATAATTACATTCAAAAGGCTTTTCTCCTGTATGAGTTAATAAATGTGTTTTTAAAATTGAGTTATAATTAAATTTCTTTTTACAATAATTACATTCAAAAGGCTTTTCTCCTGTATGAGTTAATAAATGTGTATCTAAAGGTGATTGCTGATTAAATTTCTTTTTACAATAATTACATTCAAAACTCCTGTCGTCTTCAGTGGGGTTTCCGCCAGTTTCTTCTTTTAATTTTTTGTCAAAATAATGATCTGTACTCTTTTTGAGTTTAAAATGATTCTTTAAAATGGAATATATTTGATTATGAAAACATTTTTTTAAATGTTTAGATAAAAATCCCTCACTTATAAAATTTGTGTTACAATAAACACAAGAATAGAGAGGACCTAAAAAAGAATTGTTTTCGTTATTTTAAATGATTATATTTTTATATATCTAACTATTTTATAATACAACTTAAGGAATAATATCATTACAAATAATATTTAAAAAAATAATTTTAGTGACAATTAACATTACTTTAGATGAAAAAAACATAGAAATAAAAACTAACCTATATAGATTGGATATTTAATATCCTTTTGTGAATCCAGATCCATTTTTAATTGATTGATGTACTATCAATTATTAAATATATACTAGGAAATCACTAATATAAACCAGATGATCTGTGATATAAACGTTTTAACTTTTGATTTTCTAAAAGAATTACAAAAAACAATTTGTCTCTCAGATAGCAACAAGGTGGGTGACGCGCAAATTTGACTTCCGGTAACATTATAAGTTTTTACTTCTATCAGTGTTAGATGGCGCTGCTGTTGAATTTAATTTACTTTAATTTCAATTTAATAAAATTTCAAAATTACAAATTATAAAATATAATCTATATTTATTTATATTTGAAACACACACTCTAAGTTTATAATACTTTTATCTTCCTTCCTTTTTCTCTCTCTGTAAATGTTGATATATATATTATTATTATTACTAATATTTTTATTATTTTTTACGGATAGGCCCTGAGAATCGCGCAAAGGTATATGTATATTTATAGCTTCCTTCAATAACAATAATTACCTGTAACATCGGGCTATCGCTCGACCCTTTAATCAATATTGATCTACTATTCTTTGATTATTCATTACAATTATTAAATGTTACATCATTGCATCAATCTGATAAAATGAATGATATTTGGGGTCCTCAATAATAATAAATAATAATATTAATTAATAAAAAATTTATAAGAATTATAACAAACAATACCTCCCTTACTATCGTCGGTCGGTAAAAATTAAAAGACAAAACAGATTAAAAAATTTCAAATATTTTAAAGGAACAGGCATTTATTTGTATTTAATATTATTAGATCATATTTATTCAATAATTTATTTTGAATAAGATATTCTTTAATTATTATTGTTTTTAAAATATATTAAATAATATTTAGTAATTTTCAAGATAGAAAAACATATAGATAATTTATCCTTACAATGTTTGCAAGAAAAATAAAATAAAATAAATTTTATATATTTGTAATTTGATTCTAAAATACATGGTACACCAAGCAATAGCTCGACTCTTTAAATAAGCTGGAGTGTCTCCACTCGACTATCTCGCAATTTGAATTGGATTAAATAACATATATTAAGTTATATTTAAATTAAATTTAATTAATATTAAATTATAAATTAAAATATAATATTTATTAAACCAGCTCATGTTTCGCACACACACACACACAGACATTTTTCTCAACCTTAGTGAAAATGATTCAGGAACCTTTAAAACGTATAAAAACATCAAAATCTCAACATTGAAAATATCATGTCCATCACATTTATCTCACAGTATTTCATCGTTTGATTACTAGTTTATAAAAATTGATTACAATAAATTATGAAATATATATTAAAGCAAAAGACTAGACCTTAAATTTAAATATTCTTTAGATTTTAAATAAAATGAATTTTAAATTTAATAAAAATAAAAATAATACAATTCATTTTGAAATAGAATCATATACATAAAATAATCATTTCCTTCTACGATAATATAAAACATATAAAAATATTTATTTTGAAACGTAAATTCATTTTAATTAATTTTCTATAATTTTATTATACTTCCATCATTCAATATTCATTTTTAAATTTTGACAGATAGAAGTTAAAATTCGCCGCCATTTGGTTGACCTCTTACCACGAATACAATCTTTTAATTCAGCTTAATTATTCTTTGCTTATGTCATCGTATGAGAATGTTTGATTCGATTATTTATATTCATTGTATATGTATACATATAATATAATTAATTTAAATTCAAAATACACATACATAATTGAAAATTTCTCGTATATCTTTTCTTTCATTAATGAAGTATTTTCATTTTTTCCCTAGAAATGTGAATTCGAATAGAAAAACTACTTCTTGCCAACCAAAAACAAACACATCATATCCATTCATATTATGATAAGATCATTGAATTAAAAAATTCTTCAATATATTGATAAGTGTTTTTTCAGTGAAAAATATCTTATCTATATATTTATTATTATTATTTATATAATTTTATTCGTGCATTGAAATTGTATTCTTTGATTGCAGTTGCATGGTAAGAAAATTTCTTTTATTTGAATCAAGGAGAAAATTTATCAAAGATAAAATTCTCTAACTTAAAAAGGTTTTATTAATGATTCATTTATATATATAAATACTAGCTGCTCCGAGCGCCTTCGGCGCTCTCCACACCTAGACGGGGGCTCCGCCCCCTGTACCCCCCCGAGTAAAAGGTTTTCATCCATTTTGTTTCAATCAATATATTACATAAAACATTCATTTCTTTTTGTGTTCTTTTTTATTTAAAATACATTTTAATTTAATCACTAAATTGATTATATATATTATTGTATATGTTATATCTATCTATCTATGTGACTCTAAGGAACACGAAAGTTCTTGGCCGCAGCAACCACATTTCTCCATGTGTCCCTATCCTGAGACCTTGTCCCATCTCTCTTACGTCCCTTCCTACACGTCCTTGGTCTTCCAAGCGGACGTTTTCCAATCCAAAATCTTTTTCCTCTCCCATTCTAGCCGCGTCCCCTGCCTATCGCAGCTTTTTCGCTTTTATAACCCTAACTATTTCTGAAGATGCATAGAGGTCATGCAATTAATCGTTATGCAGTCTCCGCCATTCCCCGGTGACCTCATCTTTCTTTGGCCAATAAATGCTGGAAAGAATACTCTGAATCTACTCTCATCTCCCAGGGTCATAGAGACCTTGCGTCCCACCCATATAATACAACAGGCAAAATAATTGGTTTATATATTTTAATTTTGATTCCTTTTGATAATAATTTTGATGAGATAAGCCTCTTTACTGCATGATAACAGGCGTTTCCCGATTACAACTTCGATTTAAATTCTTCTCAAATATTATTATCCTTCGTGATTACATTCAATTTTTCTACATATTCAAATTCTACATTTTGTATATAGATTTTGTTACTAAATATTTTTTCTTATCACCATTAATTTCAATCTGAATTAGAAGAAAATTATAAATTACCTCCTCTTCCAGCCCATTTACCTATCCAGGCATCTTAATTTCTTAACACTCCGTTTTTTTAAATTTAAAATAGAAAGAGAGAAATAGTTTTAAATTATATTGGAATGGTCTATTATAATCTATATATGTATCAGTATTTTTTTCTGAATTTAATATACCAAGTTGATTTTCAAAATTTTCCATTCGTTATGCATATGATTGATTACATGTGTTAAAATTTAAAAAAATTCAAATATTCTAATTTTTAAATTTATATATAATTTAATATTATTTTTTATTAATATCATATCAAAAAAGAGAATTTATTAAAAATTAAAAATAAAAAAAGAAGCCTATTAATAAAAAAATATAATTGAATACAATAATTTTGATTTAAAACAAATTTTAATTTTAAAAAAATACTCAATATAAAAAAGACATAAATTTAAAACATTTCGTTTATATAATTTGTCTAAAAAACATATTTTAATTAACCAAGAAATCATTTTTGCACTTAAAATATATTTGTAATAATAATTGATACAAAATCAAAAATAATATAATTTAGTTATTTTAATTTACGTTTTGAAAATATTTTTGTATTCATAAGACATTAAAAATAATATATTCTGTTTTTTTAAGCTTTCACTTTCAAATAGAAAAGAAGAAATATTCCAATATATAGAAAGAATAAATAAAAATTAAGTTATATATAATCTAAATATTTTATTAAATAAATTAAAATGAGAACTTTTAGAATAAATTATTTAATTGAATTGATAACGGAATTTTATAAATTAAACCACATTTTGATATTTGTTATTGCAAATTTATTCAAAAAATACAAAAATATACACAACGTTTCGTTTGCAGAAGTAGCAAATATCAATATGTGGTTTAATTTACAAAATTCCGTTATAAATAAAAACAACCACCAAAGCTTTAATACAATTAAATTGATATTTGAATATTAGAATTTAAAATAAAAAGTGAAATATTACAATAATTTTTAAATTCTGAGCAAATGTCAAATTATCGCCACCAGCGCCTCTATGATCTAACATTGTAACTAAACTAATTTTATTTAAATTCCACCCACTGGACACACCTTACTACCAATTAGCGGTTTTATGAAGGAAGTCTGACATACCCTGAGACCTACTGAATATACATAAAAAATTTCATAAGAATCGGTCCAGCCGTTTCGGAGTACTTTTTCAAAATTTTGTGACACGAGAATTTTATATATAAGATATATATTTCAATCTTATTATACTTCCTGCCATCCAACAACAAATATATCAAGAACCCCCCCATTCATATTATAAATTAAAAAAATTCCTTAACATATTTATAAATCTTTTCATTGAAAAATATCTTATCTATATATTTATTATAATATTCTTATTTATATAATTTAAATCGTGCATTGAACCAAATAACATACAGGCCACTTCTATTCTTTGATTGCAATTGCATTGTAAGAAAATTATTTTGTTTAGATCAAGGGTGGCCAACCCGCGGCCCGCGGGCCGCATGTGGCCCGCCTTAAACATTTTTGCGGCCCGCGAGATTCATCACACTTTTATATTCTGCGCCCTCATGAAACAAATATCGCACTAGTGAAATAAATATGATTTCATTTTTTTTTATTTCGTTGTTTCTTTTTTTATTTTTAGTATTATATATTTTTTACAATGTGCATTCAGTATCATTATTATTATATTATATATATTTATATGTAAAAATAATAGTAAACATAATAAAAATTCATTATTTTTCAATTTGTCACACCAAACAATATCTATAATGGGTCTAAATCTAATATGAGAATGTATAATTTTATATGTGGCCCGCGAAGTTATGATGCATTTCCAAAGTGGCCCGCAAGATCATTTGGGTTGGCCACCTCTGGTTTAGATGAAGGAGAAAATTTATCAAGGAGCCAATAAAAAAAATCTTCTCTCTTTTATATATACATTTCAATTTTTAAAATCTTTTGGAGAAAATTCGATTGGGTGTGATCTATCTGTTAATATTATATATTGTAAATGAATATTAAATATATGAATTTATAAAAGAACGAGAAAATTCAAAATTCTACCACCATTTGTTATAATATTGATATTTGTTTTATGTGAAAGGAAAAATAGATTTGTTTTTTTTTTTATTCCGAAAATGGACATTCTATAAAATTTTCAGATCCCCTAATTTAAGATCACATAATAAAAATAATTTATTTTATTAAAGAAAGTTATTAGTATATATTTACTAGCTTATATTACTTTTTTTTCCCAATATATAATGTGTATTTTTAAAATCGATCCTATTCATGTTTTTAATAAAAGTTAATATTCCAAAAAGAGATAATAAAGTAACGGGATCAATGCATTTTAATAAAGTCGTTGGCCCTCAGCCCAATTCGTTTCCCAGGAATGAGTGACATTTGGCAGAAAAACGACGAAAGAGAATTTATATCGAGTGTGGTGTGGTGATTCGCTTGGGTCGATTCACCAGTCAATGTTCTTTAAAATATTAGAGGACGTCAGAGCCAAGCAGCCCTTCATGCACATAGCACATCAGCCTCCCATATCGGAATGCCAACAGCCCTTGGGGCCAAAATACTCAACGGGGTTGATTTCTAATTTACAAAACGTATTCTAATTAGAATCACTAAGTTTCTAGATAAGATTAAATAATCTGAATTCTAATTGAAATAGAAAAAAATAATTAGAAAGGCAATATAACAGTAACTTGGCAAGTATGAGTAATTTTTATACAACGATATAAAATTTTGATGTGTTGTTCATTTGAAAATCATTATCACTTTTTCATTTATAGTATATTTTTATCAAATCATTTTTCGTTTTCATACTTGTATCAAATCTACTTTATTAGATGCTTAATTTATATTTTACTTCATAAATGTTCTTTATAACAAAGAAAACAAACGGATAATTTCACTACCACTTATGGAAGGAAATATTATTTTTATCTACATTCGGTATTTTGGTAGGCAAAACCGCATGATGTTTGCAATGAAACGTTTGCTGAGATAAGAAGAGGAAATTAATTTTCTCAATACCTGGAACTGATTTTAAAATTTTTATTACTCAATTAAACAACAGTTTATTGTAAATACCTTGGAATTCAAAAGCTAATTTTTTTCCAGAACCAAATCAATTTTTTACAAACTTACAATACACAATTGATAACCACACACATGCTGATTTCTTGCCTACCACCGACGTCACGATGTATTCTCTTATAATATGCTATTAGAATCGTTTGGTATTCAGTTATAGTAATCAAATATTAGAAAGATTTGTAATAGAAATTAATTTAGAAAATTAATAATTAAATAAAACTTTTTATAATAATTTATAATGATGGCCATTTTGATATCTTTTTTCAGGTATTGGCTTCAACTTTTTTTGATTATTAATTAATTTAAATATTCATTAATGTAGTAGTTACTGATCCATGTCCTATAATATTAATATATATTTCTCTTTATTTATTCATTTTTAATTTCAGCTTTTTTCAATCCAATTAATTTTTAGATTAAGAAAGTGTTATTATTGTAAGTACATCTGCAAAATAAAATACTGTCAGTTTATTTATCTACAAACAGTTAAGTTTTGAATTTAATTAATTATTTACGTCCATCAGCACAATCAGTCATATTTCCTATCTTAAGGTAAAATTTTAATTATACTTTCAAATTTTATTTTCACACCCCTTACTATCCCTTCTTCTACTCTTCTTAGAGGGACAATTCAAGTTCAGCTTGCATGCACATACATAACTTTAGTTAATCAACCCCAAAAAACCTAAAACCCTAATCTTTAGAAAAATAAATTTTTTTACCAAGCCAAATTTAAACTCAATTTTATTGCGTAAACAGATACGATCATCCTTTGTTGCAACCCTTTCGACTATCGTGTAGTAAATGAATTCGGGGCAACAAGTTCAGAATATCGATAATATCAATATCAGAGGTTTCATTGGAAAAGAAAATATTCCATAAATTCAAAAGCAATTTTTGAACGAATATTACATTACCTACCTTAATAGGTTTTATACGATATTTAATCGTTTATTGATATAATAAATATAGTATATGTACAACGGAAAAAGTAATATTAAGAATAAAATTATAAAAAAAAGGAAACAATTATTTTAATTTTTATTTTATAGTGTACTTTATGTATAAAAACTAAAGTAAAAATTTCATAATTGAAGGCTAATGCAATTTTTTTACTTTGATCATCAAATACAGTAAATTTTGGGCTCATACCTCATACCGTTAGAATTTAAAATGTATTTATCAAAAATTATATGAATATATAATTAATCTAAACAAATATAATAATTATTAAATTAAATTATTTTATTTTTAAAAGTGTTTTGGTATTCAGCCAAATCGAAGTTTATAATGAATTGTTAAATGAGATGACATTCATTCCTATTTCAACTATAAATAATTATTTATTAAAACTTTAAATTTATTTCAATTGGCAATGACATGAGAGATGCATTTATTCATTTTATTGAATATTAAAATTAACATCTGAAATCGATATATCATTAGTTACAACTTTTGCGAGGATGATTATTAAAAGTTGTATACTATATTCCTTCCTGAACATTGAGAGGGTTTATGATAACACCCCTCATTAGGTCATAAAAACAGCTGTAAAAGAGAAAGGATTGGAAAAACCTAATCTCATATGTATTGTATGTATTGATGTCATACTTAAAATCAGATTAACCAAAGTCAAAATAGCAGGGGAAGAGGCAATGGCTATGGTTAGAAGAGAGTGTCTATAAAGAATTTTATCCCCAATATAATGCTAGAGAAGCTCACCAAGCTCATTCTATGTACAAAGCTATGCTGATGATCTTGTTCTGTGAGAGGCAAGCACGAGAAAGAAATCATAGAGAGAATAAAACTTGTCATCAAACTGTCTCACAAAAACTAAGATTATTCCTTTCAAAAAAAGAAGGAAAATAATGAAATAATCAAACTAAATGAAACCATGAAGACCACAAAAGACCTTAAACATACACTACCAAAAGATTAAAGAAAAATAACTCAGAATCCTCGGACAAGTAAGAAAATGTTTGGAAAGATTTGGGGATTATAACCCAAAATTATATATTTGTTATACTATAAATCATAATTCCAACAATATCCTATGGGTTACTTGTAAGAGCATCTTTATAAATTAGGAGCAGTGCCAGATGATGACAGTAGAGTTTACATGAAGAAGTGTAATCAGCAGAACATATTATATGCGAGTAAATAAGTTTAACAATTTTGCAAGAACTAACAAAAGAATTATAAGTTGGTGCAAAAGTGAACTAATAAACAAACGAGCAATCTCCTATCGTCAAAAGCAACAGAAAAAATGGTGGACACTTAGCATTACTGTCCTTTAAGCTTTTTAACCTTATATTAGTCAGCAGTTCCACTAGCTTGAAAAGTTTTTAAAACTGGGATAGTAAATTTTGTAAACTTAGCAATATTCAATGGCCTGAGAAGCAACTGGTTGTCCCGCTCCCGTTGTATGAACTTCTCGTATTCTGCTCTTTTTGTTTTTCACGAATGGATGCCTTCCTCATTAATTTCCACTCATAACATAAAATATTATAATATAGTAACAGTATTTATTAGAATTAACTATTAGTTTCATTATTATTTTTAATTTAATGATACAATATTTTAATTTTAATATTTTTATTTTCCTAATTGCACGTCTTAGTTTAGAAAGTCCAATAAGGAGATGAAGCTTTATCTGACTATGCATTGCGCTATAAAATTCAAAAGTTATTGGCTTCTGCAATCTCATTCATATAGTCCATATTATCCCACACCAACTTTATCTAATTACTACCCTATATCTACTTCCTTATATTTACTTTTTCATATTATCAACTCACAGTGTTCTTGGTCTAGTCCAGTCGTTTCCCAATAGTTTTCCATATAAACAAACTCTTCATCTATTCGAACCGCATCTATTGTGGCCCCTGGATTTTATGATTCCGGTGATGAGATTATATAATAATTATTCCCCCCATTATAGAATCTGTGTGTTTCCCCAGAGATTCCCTTTGATATGATCCAAAAATGTAATTTGTCTCTTCAAAATTTTATTAATTTTTCATCCTATTTGAAAGAATTAATTTCCGCTACTCCCTGGGGATGCTTGTCATTGAGTTTTAAACTTTAATATTATCATTTTTATCCGCACCTTACAAGATAAGCATTTGCTCGTCGTTGGATGATTCCCGACTATTGACACGATCAATCAAAATCTCGAGATCATTCATCTTAATCGTGACTTGCCCTGAGGAGATGCAAGACGCTAGTTTGCTTGCGTTAATTTCTAAGTGATGATTTATATCAGAAGCACCTTAAACATGCCCGTCTACCGATGACGAAACCCCCATCCCCATCCTCTCACTCATTCTATCATATTTTACTCCTGTCCTTTTGATTGATACATTGACTTTTGCGCTTAATTGAATTAAACGCTAATAACGTCATTATGAGGGAGGTTCTCGCATATCGATTAACGGGATTCACACATAAAGCACACACTTGCAAATTATAATAGATTGTCTATGATAATTATAATAATAATTATTTTTTCATAAATAGACCTATGAAACTTCACATTAACACTCTGTAACACCCCACTAATAACAGAGAACACTATTTTATGAAAAAAAATAGATACTTTAACAAAATTAGGAAATAATGGTTAATAACAAAAATTATTCTTTTACTACAACATTTAAAAAAACATGTCGTTTAGATAGAAAACCGCGCTCTTATCTCTTACATATCCATGAAAAGTTTTATGAAATTAAATTCAGAAAGGGATGACGATACATTAACTAAAAATTATCTTATAAAAAAATAAGAAACTATATCATTCTTCTTTGATGACATTTTATGTGCTTAGGTTATCCCAAAGTAAAAACCTCTTTGAAGAACAAAGAGAATTTAATTAACTGGATCAAATTTAGCAAAAAATTACAAAATGAGATATTAAAATATTATTTTCTATATAAATTATACAATTGTAGTTTTTGGTAATATTTGAATAGGAATCTCTGAAATATAAAATAAAATAATTGTAAAATACATATAAGACATTTTAGAAAAAAAAAATGATTTTTTTAAAATGCATACACCACCAAACAATAAAATATTTAAAAAATTAATATCTATAAATTAATTTGCCTATTCATTTCTTTGATGTTTTAATATGTTTATTCTTGTTTCCAAAACCACATAGTACAATTAATATTAAATTGTTTTCTGTTGAATGATTTTATTATAATTAAAAAATGTATACTGTTTGTTTTATCGATTCTGAAATCTAATAATTATATATATAATACAAAATTTGATTTATTAAAATAATTTAAGGATTATAAGGGAATTTTGTTAATAAAATCACATATTGATATTTGTTATTGTAAATTTATTCAAAAAAATACAAAAAATACACAACGTTTATTATTTTGATTGCTACTTCTGCAATCGAAACCTTGTGTATTTTTTGTATTTGTTTCTGAATAAATTTACAATAACAAATATCAATATGTGGTTTTATTTAGAAAATTCCCTTATAAATAAAAACAACCACCAAATCTTTAATAATTTAAAATTTAATTAATTAATTAACAAGTAAAAGACAAATTATTTTTGAGGAGTTTTTCAAAATCATGTTTAATAATTTTATGAAATTCATTTTTTTAGATTTAATCTAAGTATGTAATTTACTGATTGAGGAAAAAAGAAGTTATATAGGAAATTAAACTACGAGGGCAGGTCTATAAATCTGTGACTTTTTGAATTTCCCGTCTCTTAAATGAAATGACAACACAGCTCCTGTCAGCAGGCAACTATCAGCTGACTCCTGTCAAAATTTGAACCAGCTGGGTCTTTTAGTTTTGTTTGACATCCAGTTATAGCAGACTACCTCATGATTTGAGAAGAAATTGGAAAAAAGTGAATTTTGTGTGTTTATTAATGTTTGGGGTTGTTTAACCGCAATATTCACTAGTTTTTGCGCCGTTTCGTAACCATGGATGAAACGTGGATCCACCACAACACACCAGAGACCAAACAGCAGTCGTCAAAACAGTGGTTTAAACACCAAAGAGGGCCATGGCAAATCTTATTTTTTGGAAGAGATAAAAAATTGGAGAAGAATATAGAACTCAAAGGAAACTACGATGAAAAATAAAATAATTTTTTTATCCAAAAACCTGTGTTTCATTCAAAAAGTTATTTACCTGCCCTCGAGAAAATGGGAGGACAGTGTATTGATAGTATTTCTGATGATATGGTTTAAATACAAATGAAAAGGAAACGTTTTATTACATTAATATTTTCAACCTTAACTAACTCACGAACGTTTCAAAAAATTTGGTCAAGGTATAAAATTTAAGGATTTAACAGAATTTAAAGAATTGCTAGAAAATGGTTTGAAGATAATGGATGTGATCCAGTAGAAACTAAGGATCAATTTTAGGAAATTATTCTCTAATGGTATGATCACATGACTATTCAGATACCAGAGAAAACTAGTTTTTACTATTATTTCAACATACTCTAACATTCACACAAAAAAAAAAACCGTTCAATCAATAAATAATACTTTAAAGAGAAGCTTTTATAAAATATTTAATCTACTTTTTTATTTATTTATCATAACTAGAAGGTAATTATAATTTTTTTTATTAAAGCTGTAATTTAAAAATTAAAATAAAAACCGGTCACAAGGCTTAAAAATCAAAAATATTTCTTGTGACCAGAAATACGATATTAGCATGGAAATATATTTTTGGAAGAAATAGAATCCAGCTTTATTACATTACTCATTTGTTATGTGATAATGGAATTATCTATTGACTTTTGAAATTTGCACTGGATTATATTAATATATTGAGTTGAAATATTGATACCATAATCACCGATCATTTTATATGTTGATTTTGTTTTGCTCGGAGAATTCAATACATACCTGAAATAAAAAAAAACAATATATTATAATGTGAATAATTTAATATTCAAATAAATTAGTACAAAAAAAAGAAATAAAACATATATAATTATATTTAGTAGTTAATGTCTTGGCATATAGTTTATATAAATCAAAGGTTAATAAATTATGACTAAAAATAAATATTTCGATAATACTTAATACTAAAATTTTTCTAAAAATTTGTTTATAAAAAAATAGATACTTATCCTGAAGTAGACAGTAATAGAATGATTTTTTTGGTTATGTAAATTTAACATAAATAATTATATTTAGTAGTTAATGTCTTGGCATTCAGTTCATATAAATCTAAGGTTAATAAATTATCACTAAAAATAAATATTTCGATAATACTTAATACTAAAATTTTTCTAAAAATTTGTTTATAAAAAAATATATACTTATCCTGAAGTAGACAGTAATAGAATGATTTTTTTTTTGGTTATGTAAATTTTAAAAACTTTTTTTTTGGGATACGATCAAAGATATATGTTTCGGTTTAAAAAAAATAATTTTTATATTTAATTTTGAAAAAAAAATATGATAATGAATAGTTATGGTTTCATCTGACGCTTAAAAGTTCACTTTATTTAATAAGGCTTCATCAAAAATTAATTCTTATTATTTCATTAATTTTTTTTTTTTTTTTGTGAATTTGACGGATTTAATCCATGTTGTTATTATATGTCAGTTCAAAGATTTCACTCTCTAAATATTTTTCTTAATTTGTTAATGTTTTAAGAAACTGACTGACTATTGGGATACTCCTTAACTAAAAGATCACGTGATTAGAACTTCAAAAGGGTCAAACATGCTGCTCTTTTGTCTTTTTTTTTTGTCTTTGTTTTCTTGATCTTTCCATTTAATTAATGAACAATTCTTTTCTACTTATTACTATTTTGATATTCATAAAATATAAATAAATAAATAAATAAATCCAAAACATTAACTTTTATTATTTATAATTTGAAAGAATCTCCTTCATTTTGATTAGATTTTTTTATTTTATTTTGAAATAATCACAATAAAATTCCCATTCAAAAGGATCTCTTATGATAAATCCTCATTCACAAAGGATTTGATTTGATTTTTATAAAAAAAAAAAAAAAAAAAATTGAATATTATTGTGAATTGTCCGTGGTTCTTTTGTTTTCCATAAATGTATTCATTAGCAATAATAAAAAAAATAAAAATTTTGGATAAAACTCACTTCAGGTATTATATTCAGTCTTTGAGCTCCTTTATGCATATATGTAGTACCTATTATTCTATTTCTACCCTGTTATCCTTCATAAGATTATTTTTTATCTCAAAACCTATATATACAACTTTACTACTCAATATAAATTCTAAGACAACTAAATAATCAATTCAAATTCAAAGAATGCATGAACTATGATCATTAACAAAGTTTCAAGTTTAAGTTGTTACTTAGAGCTTTCAAAATAATACCTGGAACACCGAGCTATCGTTCGACCCTTTAACAAATTTATACAATTTATTATTATAAACTTTAAAAAATTGTAAATTTTTAAATTATTTATTACAATTGTTAAATGGGTTTTCTAAAAATGACCCATCAAAAATTTGCTTCCTAAAATGGTACAAATTAAAGTAATTAAAATATCTTAATTCCATATATATGTTGTTATAATTAGATGGCTTCATTTTATATTTTTCAAAGTAACAATATCTTATAGACTGTTTTGACCACACACAAGGATTACTACTGATAATAATATAAATTCCGAAATTATATTGACACCTGTACTTGTCTATATTTTAATTAAGAAAGGAGGATTAAGAAAGGATGTTATATTTTTTTCTTTTTCTTTATAATAATCAAATATTGATAGATTATTTATAATTTAATCTAAAAAATATTTTAATTAGTATAATATAATTTATTTCATATTATTAGATAAAATTTATTCAACAATTTATTTGAAATTCCTTCCTTTATAATTGTCCTATATATTATATGTTGCTAACTTCATGAATATTTTTTATTTTATTTGGTGAGAGATTAATGAATATATTTCGTAATTTTATTCTAAAATATTATTAAAATCAATATTTTTAATTTTATTTCGAAATTAAATAAAAATTTTAAAATATTTTAAATATAAAAAAATATTAATACAATATCAATTACAAAAAGAATGGTAAGATGCAAATTTCAATATGGATGAAGTAATTTGTGACTTTATTCAAATTTACAATTTTAAATTAAGGAAATACTAATAAAATTGATTTTCAGATCGATTTTTCTTTATAAATATTATCAATGGTGTGAATTTCAAAAAAATCCTTAGAGCGGTTTAATATCTCAAAAATATACAAATATATACAATTTTTGCTAGTATAATAAGATAATAATCAATAATCAAATAATAATTTATATATTATGTAGATTTAATTATAATTATTTATGGGTGGAATAAAATTTATGATAGTTTCTTTTACAAAGAATCTTAAAAGAAAATACATTCCATTTGCAGTGAAAGGAAATGTTAAATTCTTTTTGGATTACTATAATTTTGCAACATAGGCATTAAATAGGCTTAATGAATTACCATTTTGTTTAACTTAATCAAGACTATATTAAATATAAACTTTATTGTTATAACTGATAACAAAATAAATTTTCCTACAATAGAATTGTATAATTTTGTTTAAATTAAGTCCAAATGAATATACAAACTTTAATTTACTCTGACCTTTATCGATATCACTTTATTTAATATAAAACGCAAAAAAAAAACTGAGGATAAGAATAAAAACTGAATTTACTTATAATATTCCTACAATCCAATCTTTGATAAGTGATAGTCTGGAAAAAACTGAAGATAAAAAAGAAAGGGAAGAAGCCAAAGATCATTATGTAAGATATTCGTAGAAAATACATTGGGGACTAATAAAATAAAGGTTTCAAGGGTGGAATCCCTTAGGAACGGAATTAATTTTATGAGTTGGCTCTCCTTTATACAATAATAAAACTTCTAGTCACTAATCACGGACATTTTGCATGTTAAATTTTAAATATTTATTTTATATTATAATTTTAAACAAAGAAAAAATAATCAATTTATTATTATTATTTCGAATTTGACTCTTTTTTTTTTTTGAGTAAAACTTATTTCAACAGTTGAAAACGACGTTAAAAAATAAATTACAATATAAATAGTTTTTATAAATAAACAATTTTTTTTTTAAATATTTTATTATTTAAGTACCGTTGTCGCTTAAATAATTTATGAATATGTTTGTATCTGTTAAAGCTAAACAAAAGGAAACTTCTGTAACACTGGTTGCAACTTGGACAGTATTTCTTATATCTTTACCAAAGATTATTTCGAATTTGACTGTTTTTTTGAGTAAAACTTATAGCAACAGTTGAAAACGATGTTAAAAAATAAATTACAATTTGCCGAAATTAATTGGATGTGGGTATATTAAGCAATTTAACCAAGAAGAGAGTAATTTAACCAAGACTAAATTCTTCCTCTCTTTCTATCATACTGTGGAATCTCTCTTAATGGACATAATCTGTTCGAAAACCGTTCTCGTACCTCGAAACATTTGTTAAGCGAAATAGTGTTATCCATAAAAATTGATGTAAAACACGATAATGTGGTCATTGTCACAAAAAATTACATAAATACTCATACTCATTGATTCTCATAACGACTAAATCATTACATTAGGTTCTCAGTGCATGATGCAACAGATTCTCATGCTATCAGTATTTCCCTTATTATTTCCGAAGATAGCTTCTTACATCTTTTTGCTATAAAACAATTATATAAGCTCTTCGGTTTTCCACTCTAGAGTATGCTCTTCCACTAGCGGATCGATATTTTTATCCACCTCCAGTCCCATAATCTTGATCAAAGACACATTGACACATTTTGGTCGATTACAAGCTCTTAAGTTATTGTCTAAGACTCTTCTTCATTAGCAGAAGACCTTTCGTTTACATGAGTGATTCTCAACCACTGTGCCTCGGTACTTTAGTGTGCCGCGAGATTATGATGGTCTTAAACATTTCCGACTTTTTTCCTAAATATTTTCAATTTGGTTCTAAATAAAAAGGTAAACCGTTTTTCGGACCATTTTTTTCAATATGGTAAACTTTTACAATTATCTTTTTCAGTTCCATAATCTTGATCAAAGACACATTGACAGATGTTGGTAGATTACAAGCTCTTTAAGTTATTGTCTTAGACCAGGGATGTGCAACCTTTTAATTTAATGGGCCACATCGCAAACTTAAATATTTAACTGGGCCGCAAAATTGCCAGAATATGTTAAGCCTAGCTAGTGAATGTCTCAAAACTTATGGAGATTTTTGGGGATAGAGGTAGTTTTTTGTTTTTGAATGTTACAGCCTTTTTTTTATAGCCTCGAAGTTATAGGTCGCTTGCCGGACTTTGAATTCTTTAAAATTTAACTGCAAAATGAGTCGATAGTGGGCCGCATCAAAACTTTGAGTGGGCCGCAATGCGGCCCGCGGGCCGCCAGTTGGACATCCCTGTCTTAGACTCTTCTTCATTAGCGGAAGACCTTTCATTTACATCAGTGATTCTCAACCACTGTGCCGGGAGATTATGAGGGTCTTAAACATTTCCGACTTTTTTTCTAAATATTTTCAATTTGGTTCTAAATAAAAAAGGTAAACTGTTTTTGGAACCCCTTTTTTCAATAAGGTAAACTTTTACACTTATCTTTTTCTTTGTGTGCCGCCAAATTTTTAAACCGTTAAAAGGGTGTCGCGGTAAAAAAAAAGGTTGAAAATCACTAATTTACGTCTTACGACTTTTTGATCATATTTCCATAAGAAAAAATGATATTACTGAAAATTCCTTAGATGCATTCGTTAAGTTTCCTCAAAATAGTTTTGAGCATCTTTATATTAGAAACAACCTGTAGGTTCATAGGAAAGTATATCAAAGTAATGCTGGATTGCAGAAACTGGATTTTGGTGAATTTAATTCTTCAAGCATGTCATTTTGTAGACCAGATGCTTGAATTACGTGATTTATTTATATATTTATGTTGCGATGTTAATCACCTCCAAAGACAAAGTGTATACTCTTTCATAACTGATAAACGATTATGTACTTGTAGGATTATCATTTATCATAATCTAACTCGATAGCCTTTTTCCACTCTTCCATATTAATCTATGTGCACATTTGGTACCAATCTGCCTTTTGCATACAAATATAATACCCAACTTTCATTTGCATATATTCCTATTTCTACTATCATTTGATTTATAGATATTTTATTTTTTTTGTTTTAAAAATAACACAAAAAAAAAAAAAATGAAAATATTTTTTATGTATTAAAAATAAGTATTAAGATTGTATTACACACCAACCTTCTCTATCAATTCCAAATTATCTATTTTTAATCTAATCTATAAAATAAAAATTAAATCAATTTCATTAGTAAGAGCATTTTGGATGACTTTTTTTTAAAAAAATACACATATTAATGAATAATATATCAATAAAATGTTTATTACTGAGAAGGAAGTTTATTATTTAGGGGTGGTTAACTTACTATCGTGTAGTATTTAATTATACATATGTATATTCATTTTATTACACCACGGATCCCGAAATTCATGTATTCTAACATACACATATATTATTTTTTTTAATTTATATTTTAATTTTATTTAATCACTAATAAAATTGAAATTAAAAAAACAAAACAAAACGATATAGAAATAAAAATTAAGGAAAAATATTGAATTTAGTTTTAAAAAATATGGTAGAAAATTATTCAATGATTTCTTTATGTGTGTGTGTTTTTTTTTTCTCCTCCCAATTTCTTTAACTTTTCATTATTTCTTTAATTTGTATATATTAAATAAAACTGATATATTTTTTATTTAAAATAATAATTCTTTTGTTCTTTTTGATAATATTTAATTTATTATATATTTTGATAATTTATAAATATACACAAGTATACATAAAACAATAATTTATCTCTCTCTCTCTATTTATATATATATTTAATATACAAAAACTAAAAAAAGTATTAATTTACGATAAATTATATTTATATATGATTTATAAACCAATAAAAAAATATTTTTTTTTTAATAAATAATAATGATATCTATAAATGTCAATGAAAGCACCACAGGGTGGAGGGAACAACTTTGGCTCCCATTCTCATGGTCCCGGGTTTAAGTAAGAGAATTTCTCTAACTGGGATCTATGGGACGGAGTTAACCCAGCCCCCGGGATCAACATTGGGAAGCTACTTGATAAAAAGTAGCGCCTCCGAACAAGAAAATCAAGGTAAAGGTTGATAGGACCCGTTCTACTGATCATAGGACACCTAATTAATAGAACCAACTTGATAGGCATTGTACTTGCATGGATGTACAAAAGTCAGAGGTTTTTTTTTTTCCTAATGTCAATATAATAATATTTAAAATCAATTTACCTATTTTTTATACACGGTATTATATGTAACTATATTTATTATAAATACATTATACTCCCTTAAAATTCTATATAATTGATTTATTGTTTATTATAGTCTCTTCTGATATATTTTGGAATTTCCTATCTGTCTCATATTTTCCATAAAATGACTAAATATTGAGGAATTCAAATGTATATACATATTTCGAAAAGTATTTAAGGAAGACATAACTTTTATTTTATAGTCAGTCGAGTTTAATATATATATTTTCCAAAACTTGATAAATATTTCATCTCAATGACCTTTTCTATGTCTAAATAAAATACTGGTGCGATAAGTAAGAAGTTCATTTTTCAAAAGTATTTTTCATTTACTAATTTACTTTTTGTTTGAAATGGCTCAGGGTTCAGACAGTTGGAGGAATATGGTTGCTGCGACATAGAACTTTGAATTATAATAGTAGGATTGAAGGAATTAAATGTGATGTTAATTATTATTTTTTTTTTTTAATTTTTTACAATTTTATTTATAAAAGAATTAATTGTTCCCATCTTAAAATAAAATGTTAATATCAGTTATTTTGTTATCAGATGCAATTAGAATTTGTGATTTTTAATAATGTTTATGATTAGACTTGACATATAATTTTGTTTTATTAAAACGGAACAAATTTAGGAATTTCCTCAAAATAGAGAATACACCAAATAATATCAAGTAATATTAGCTATTATTATTATTAGTACCGGGACCCCGAGCCTCGGCTCGGTACTTAAGTTAAAAAAAATAATTCATTATTATTGGGTTTGGCTGATAATATTAATACTTGGGACACCGAGCTGAAATACAATTCTTTAATTATTTATTACTATTATTAAATGTTGCATCATTGCATCAATCTGAATAAAATGAATGGAACTTTGTGTCCTCAATATTACATAAATATGTATTATTAGGTATGTTTCTAAGTGAATGAATATTTTTTTTTATTGGAAGAATGATAAATATATATCGTCATTTATAATTATAAAATATTATTAAAATATATATTTTTAATTTTATTTCGAAATTAAATTAAAAATTTTAAAATATTTTAAATATAAAAAAATATTAATACAATAACCTTTAAAAAAAGGCGGGAGTCAAATTTCAATATGGATGCCATTTTTGACGTCTCCATATATAATTTTAAATTAAGAAAAAACTAATGAAAATGTATTTTTCCAGAGATATGAACAATAAAACTCAATTTTTCTTTATAAATACTAAATCTAGTGTGAATTTGAAAAAAATCGTTAGAGCGGTTTTTGAGAACCCATGGCTATATATACAAACAATTTTAGCTAGCATAATAAGATAAGATAAGATTAAGACAAAAAAAAAAAAAATAAAACAACTTTCAAATCATTCTCGCACCCACAAAATTTTCATGTGAGTATTAAATCAAGAAAATTTTTTATTGATTAATTATTAAAATTTATTTTTAATACTAATTAATTTATTATTTATTACTAGAATTAAAATTACATTTACAAAATTACATTTTATTTTTCAAAACGGTCAGTATTGGACGTTATTTATTTTGTAAGTTATCCATTTCTTTGTTTAATACATTCTTTCTGCAAACTTTATCAATTTATGAAAATAGAAAACTGGCCGGGATCGTCCCGGTCAAAACGGGACGTCATATAAGCCTATATATGATGATTTGTGTTTGAAATAAAAAACAATAAGAATTCTGTACATATCAGAGTAAATTTATATATATATATATATATATATATATAAAGGTTTTTGTATGCACATTGTTCAGACTTTAGAATTTTTCATGTCGGTCTGTCTGTTCAGAAAATTATGACGTTTTTGTTTCAAAATTGACTAAACCGATTACTATGAAATTACATCACAATATGTTTATATATGTACCTTTATTTCAACATAAATTATAAATTATATAAATATCTAATCAATAAATATTTAAAAATATATTATATAATGCTCCATGTTGTTCATTCAGAGACTCTTTGGCCCAGTGATTTATTTCCGACAATGAATATAAAATTAATAATTCTAGCAATATTCTTAAACAAAGAATGATTATAATATTTTAATTTTTATTTTAATTTTTAATATTCAAATATCAATTCAATTAAATAATTTATTCTATATATCCTCATATTTTAAATAATTTAATAAAATATTTAGATTATATTTTTAAATTATTTTTTATTTATCTTTTTGAATATTTCTTCTTTTCGATTTAAAAGTGAAGGGTATACATATTATCTATCTCGAATAAAAAAAATTATTTTTTTAGTGTTTTATAAAGTCAAAATTATTTTTAAAACGTCAATTAAAGAGAACGCCTATCTAGTATAAAATAAAATAAAATAAAAAAATAATAAATTTTAAAATGTTTAATTCGATATATGGTTGGAAATCTTGTATTACTCAGCCCACACTTGCAAAAAATAAGGTACTTATCGTCTTCAAGATCTTACATACTCTCCTATGCTTCTATATTAATCTTGTTTTACTGGTCTATCCATATCATTCCTATAATTATCATACTAGAAAAATGTCTAACAATATATATATATATATATAAAGAAATTCGAAGAAAATAAGAATTATATGGAAATGGCTTGGGATAGGGATGTCTGGAGAAGTGTGGTTGCTGGGACTAAAAACTTTTGAATTTCGTAGCCCTACAGTGATTAATTACATATAACTTTTCATTCTAAATAATTAGATCTATTATTAAATAATAATTACATATTATAATTGAAAATTAAATAAATATGATCATTTTCTATAATAATAATCTCAATTCATTTATGTTTGTAAGTAGAAATTCGCTTCCCATTAATAACCACCTTCGCTTGGCTTTCCTTAAATCTACATGTACATTTGACCTACTACTTAAATTGCCTCCAGCCATAATGAGAATTGACAGATGTGACAGCTGTGTTTTGACTCCTATGTTCGTTAGAAATACGTAGACAGACACTGTCCAAAACATCCTGTTTTCTCCCTTCTTTAGTCTGAAAACAACCGTGTTTGTTTCTAATCGCTATACGTTTCATCATGTTTCTGTTAACTTTTTATTAGTGAAATATATTTTGAAAACTTCGATTTACGTCAATCCATTTCACTTATAGCTTGTTTCTAAAGAAAAAAAAAATAAACAACAACAAAATAAAACTATATCTTATAGATTTATTTATTTATTTTTCTTATGAACAATAATATGTATTCATCTCTTATCCAGGAAATATTTATTAGCTCGATAAAAGTTTGGGTAGTTTTCTATAGGTTTATACGTAAAATTTTATCGGAAATTAATATAATAAATAATAAAATAAAAATTCTACTCAGGGTTTCTCCCTGGTCTTTTCCATTCATGTCGTTTTATAGTATTTATTTATGGAAAATAAATACGAATGGCATGTTGCTTTCCATTAGATAATAAGATTTTCAAAAAGAGATAGATCACTCAAAACAATTCAAATAATTCGTAATGGCAGTTAAAAATATATTATTATTATTATTATTAATATTATTACTATTATATGGAGGAGGAAACATGAAGGAAATGGGAGAGAATGCGAGTTGAATAAGATTAGTTTAGGATAGGAAGGTTTGGAGGAATGTGGTTGTTGAGACCAAAAACTTTCGTGTTTTGTAAAACCATAGAGATAGATAGATTAATCTAATATTATTACTATTATATTATTTATGCATGAAGAAACATAAAGGACATGGGAGAGAATGCGAGTTGAATTAGATTAGTTTAGGATAGGAAGGTTTGGAGGAATGTGGTTGCTGAAACAAAAAACTTACATGTTTTGTAGAGCCACAGAGATAGATAGATTAATATAATATTCTTACTATTATATTATTTATGTATGAAGAAACATAAAGGGAATGGAAGAGAATGCGAATTGAATGCGATTAGTTTGGGATAGGAAGGTTTGGAGGAATGTGGTTGTTGAGACTAAGAACTTTCGAGTTCCGTAGAGCCACAGAGATAGATAGATTAATATAATATTCTTACTATTATATTATTTATGTATGAAGAAACATAAAGGGAATGGAAGAGTATGCGAATTGAATGCGATTAGTTTGGGATAGGAAGGTTTGGAGGAATGTGGTTGTTGAGACTAAGAACTTTCGAGTTTCGTAGAGCCACAGAGATAAATAGAATATTGTTATTATTATCTTGATAGTGAGAATAGATATTTTAAGTTTTGTAAAATTGACACACTAGTATTTGTTCTTTATTTATTTATAAGATCATGTATCTAAGTATGAAATAAATAAATGTATAAATAAATATTATTGAATTACCTTTATTCATTTTTATGAAAAAAAAAAATTTAAAACCAAATTTTAATGAAGTTTAGTGAATTTTTGTTCTTAAAAACAGATATTTCTGTTTTTAATTAACTGAATGATCTTCATAATTTAGTTTTTTTTTTTTTTTTTGTTAAACGTTTTATATTTATATACATAAAGTCAATTATGTTTTTAAAATTTTTAAAATGATCCGATGTAAATAATTTCAGTTGGCAATACTTGCTGTTATTTGTTATGATACCATTTATAATAAGCACTCCTAACTTCATCCGAATAAAAAAAAATGATTCATTCAGTTCAGGGCCTCCCAACTCGTTAAAAATCGGTGAAAGCTTTTTTTTTTAATATGATGTCTCTATGTGGCACCGCTAAGAGGCGCTGCAGGCGCATAACCGATAACTCTGCATGCAAAAACCAGGCAAAAACACACACACACACAAACCCGATTGTTTTTCAATTAGTTACTGCCTGGAACCAAAAACTTTGTTTCAGCAAAGACAATAGAGTTTACTAGTCTTATAGATGGTCTGTGATTCAGTTTTTAACTTCAGAAAATAAATTTGTATAATTAATTGTGTTAAATTAAGTTTTGAATCCATAATACAATTTAGTTTGTTTATTTGTTGTTAAATTTAATTCAATAAAACGTATAATTTATTTAATTCTACAATTGATTTCACCAAAAAATTTGTATTTATTGATTTATTTTAATAGATAAAATTCTAAATTATATTATCAAATTGATTATTATTTAAATTTCTTCATTTTAGATTTCCAATAGTTTTTTGTTGACACATCATGACCAGATGAACCTGGTTTATACTATAGTTTAGGAAATAGATGGTTTGACATTTTTGAAACGCTCACTGCATAACTGATGACCATCTCGATTCGTTTCCTATATTCTTGCCTTTTTGATTTCTTGAGTCCCATTTAATCATTCCAATTGAACTTGGAAATGAAACTCGAAACGGAATAGTTACTCAACCCCCACTGCAACACCCTCCTTCTCTTTCTCTCTCCATTTCGTCTCGATTAATATAATGAATTTCCAAGTCAAGTTCTTGCGTTTCATATTCGGAATCTTTATTATTCTTGATTGCTCCCTCTTGCAATGGAATGTAAATTTTTGATAGCCCCATGTGTATGTCTTCTTGCCATTATTTATGCGGCTTTCCCATTTAAAATACTATATAAAACTTGGATTGACTAGAAGAAGAACAAATATTTAATATTCTATGAACTCACCAAATCCAGTTTCAAATATTGCCATGAAATTAGGAACAAATCATTTTTTTTTTAAATTTTTACCGACCGACGATAGGAAGGTAAGGTATTGTTTTCATGCCAAATTTCACATGTGGATATTTTTACATAACTCCACGAATCATCCATTTTGTTAATAGAAAAAACTATTTTTAGCATGATGTCTATCCGTCCGTCCGTTGTGTGTCCGTATAGAAGCTTGAAATTTTTACCTGTATGAATTAGTAAATGACAATTTAAATGTGATTAAATTAAATTCAAAATGCTTTTCTCGTGTAAGAAATAAAATAAGGATTTTTATAAAGTTTCTTTTTTATTTACAATTATAGATTAGTAAAATGAAAGAATCATAGACATATTTTAAAATTGTATAAATAAATAATAAATAAATTAACATATTGATAATAAAATGATAAAAAATAAAAATCTTAAATGTAATAGAAAATAGATAATTAGTAAGAATGTATTTATTAATAGAGGAAATAAAATAGTTAATATAAATACTATGTTAAATAAATCAGATTGTTATTGATTTAAACTATAATTTGTGCTATAAAGTATATAATCGATATTTAAAGAAAAAATGTTGTTTTCATTATTAATGGTATTTTTCAAACATTATGGGTTAATAAATGTGCTTTCAAATGTGATTTCCGATTAAATTTCTTATTACAATAATTACATTCAAAAGGTTTTTCTCCTGTATGAATTAGTAAATGTCTATTTAAAGTTGATTTCTGATTAAAATTCTTTTCACAAAAGTTACATTCAAAAGGTTTTTCTCGTGTATGAGTTAATAAATGTGATTTTAAATTTGATTTCCGATTAAATTTCTTATCACAATAATTACATTCAAAAGGTTTTTCTCCTGTATGAATTAATATATGTGTTTTTAAATGTGATTTCTGATTAAAATTCTTTTTACAATAATTACATTCAAAAGGTCTTTCTCCTGTATGATTTAATAAATGCTGAGTTAAATGTGATTTTGTAATAATTTTCTTTTCACAATAATTACATTCAAAAGGTTTTTCTCCTGAATGTATTAATAAATGTTTTTTCAAAGTTGATTTCAGATTAAATTTCTTTTCACAATAATTACATTCAAAAGGTTTTTCTCCTGTATGAATTAATAAATGTCTATTTAAATGTCCTTTCTGATTAAACTTCTTATCACAATAGTTACATTCAAAAGGTTTTTCTCCTGTATGAATTAATAAATGTCTATTTAAAGTTGATTTCAGATTAAATTTCTTTTTACAATAACTACATTCACTCCTGTCTTCAGTGTGGTTTGAATCAGATTCTTCTTTTAATTTTTTGTCAAAATAATGATCTGTACCCTTTTTGAGTTTTAAATGATACTTTAAATTAGAATATATTTTTTTATGAAAACATTTGTTCAGATGTTTACATAAAAATTCATCACTTATAAAATTAGTTTGACAATATTTACAAGGATAGAGAGGACCTAAAAAAAAAGAGAATTGTTTTCCTTATTTTAAATGATTAAATTTTAATATATCTAACTATTTTATAATTCAATTTGAGGAATAATATCATTACAAATAATATTAAAAAAAAATAATTTTAGGGACATTAACATTACTTTAGATGAAAAAAACATAGAAATAAAATCTAACCTATATATATTGGATATTTTGTGTCATCTTGTGAATCAAGATCCATTTTTAATTGATTAATGTATTACCAATTATAAAATATATACTAGGTAATAAGTAATATAAACCAGATGATCTGTGATATAAACGTTTTAAATTTTGATTTGGATTTTTAATTAAAATAACAACCAACTATTTGTCTTTAAGATAGCAACTAGGTGAGTGACACGCAAATTTGACTTCCGGAAACCTTATGTGTGTTTACTTTTATTATTGTTAGATGGCGCTGCTATCGAAAAATTACATTTTTACCGACCGACGATAGGAAGGGAGGGTATTTTTTTCACACCAAACTCTTCATATGAGGATATTTTTACATATCTCCACGAATCATGCATTTTGTTAACAGAAAAAGGTATTTTTAACATATATGTCTATCCGTCTATCTGTCCGTTATGTCTCCGTATAGACATGTATAGCTTGAACGGCTCAACTCATTTTGATAAAATTTGGTATATTTATTTAATGTGCATCAGTAGCATGAATTCATTCAACTCTTGGTGTATATCTGAAAAGCGCAAGTGGTAGTTTCCAAAGTATTAATTTTATATTCATTGTCGGAAATTTTTCACTTAAAATATAGTAGTAATAATAATAATCATTGAATAATTAAACTAAAAATTATTTTTTTTTGATACTTTATATACATATATATATATATTGTTTTTTTTTTCTTTGAAGAAAAAGTAGGAAACAAAGAAAATGATATTCCATATAAAAAAATAAAACAAAACAAAATAATGGGTTTATAGGAGACAAATAATTAAATATGGCTTAAGATATTTTTAATTGATGAAGTAAGTCTAGTGTAAGTAAAAAAATGACCTGTGGTCAGGCACAGAATCGACCGACGATTTGAAATAAATTAATTTCCAAACAACATCATACATATATACACATAAATGACCACATGTCATTTTTTTACTTACACTACACTTACTTCATCAATTAAAAATATCTTAAGCCATATTTAATTATTTGTCTCCTATAAACCCATTATTTTGTTTTGTTTTATTTTTTTATATGGAATATCATTTTCTTTGTTTTCTACTTTTTCTTGTAAGAAAATTTCAAGCACGTTTCTCTAACAAAGAGAAGTTATTTTCAAATTCATTGGAAATCTTAATTAGCGTCTTCATTTTGGCGAGGGAGATTCTTTTTTATATTCATTGAACCGTTACCAGAAGTATTCATTTGGATTATTGGATTTGTTTAATGCAATACTTATGCTTTCAAAGAACATACTTTAAATAAATGCCTAGGAGTAATTCGGTCGCCGCACCAATTGTTCCCATGTTTTGTCATTCAATTGGTCATCATCTTATTAAAAAGAAAAAAGCAAAATTCAATGCATTTTAAGAAACGTTATCTGGTTCGGATAATCACCTCGCTGGCCAATTTAGAAGTTCATCATTTTGTTTTTAATATATGCATGCACAAATTAATGTATTCTTTTACAAGCTTTTATTTAGTTTCACATCGTGTCCTGTCGTCAAATCTTGCAAGGTGAATTTGACCCACTTCCCAATGTTCGAATGAGCTGAAATTTTGTATACATATGTAACTCCGATGACAATGCAATATTCAGCTTCATCCCAGGGCATAGGTGACTTCGAAGGTATTATTATTACTATTAATGTTATTAATATTATTATTACTATTAATGTTATTAATATTATTAATATTATTGTTACTATTAATGTTATTAATATTATTAATATTATTATTACTATTCATGTTATTAATGTATTCTTTTACAAGCTTTTATTTAGTTTCACATCGTGTCCTGTCGTCAAATCTTGAAAGGTGAATTTGACCCACTTCCCAATGTTCGAATGAGCTGAAATTTTGTATACATATGTAACTCCGATGACAATGCAATATTCAGCTTCATCCCAGGGCATAGGTGACTTCGTAGGTATTATTATTACTATTAATGTTATTAATATTATTAATATTATTATTAATTAATAATAAATTAATTAATTCTTAACACTATAACCTGAAATCATAAACCGGGGGAAATTTCTGTCAAAACTAAAAATTAGCATATAAAAAAAAACTTTTTAAAAACACGCTTTTATTTAAATGTACTAAAAAGGAGAAAATAATTTCTCCACACACGATTTACTTACAATTAATCATATCTAAATAATGAAAACGTGGGCACCAAACATGCAGGGAAATGAAAAGCATAAGAAGAATATTTCATTGTATATGCACAAACTTTCTGTTTTTTTTTCCTTTTACACTATACTTAATAAATATGTCTATTTGAAGTAGAATTTGCGTTTTTCCATGCATGTTTGGCGCTCTAGACCCCTTGTCATGTTTTTCGATTTTGGGTAGACCCCTACTTAACCTGAAATTGATTTTTTGTAAAAAAAATTTAATCTTTTTTTTTAGAAAAAATCAAAAATGTTTAAGAGCCATATAAAATTTCCCTTTTTTTACTATCTCGCCAGAGATAGTATTGCGATCATGAAAATTTTCGATGTTGAGATTTTGATGTTTTTATACGTTTTGAAGGTTCCTGAATCATTTTCACTAAGGTTGAGAAAAATGTCTGTGTGTGTGTGTGTATGTGTGTGTGTGTGTGTATGTAGACAAGATTACGCAAAAACGGTTTGAGCTAGAATGATGAAATTTGGTACATGGACATTATTCAAAATTCATAGTTTTCTCTCAACTTTTGAGAAATGTAGCTCAACCGGAAGAGGGTCATTACCTACAACGTTTTGATTTTTTTTCCTCTAAAGTGACCGTAAAAATAAAAATATATGTTTGATAATTTTTCACATGATTAATAATTGTATAAAACTGCTATATATAGAATTTCAGCTTGATTGAATCGCTGAAAGTACCAGAATTAATTTTTTAACACTGCAAATCTCACGCGCCAATACGTGGTGCCATCAACAAAGAGCCAAACATGCACTGGTTTAATAGATATTATTTATTAATTTTAATTTATAATTTAATTAATTTAATTTAATTTAAATTAATATATGATATTTAATTCAATTCAAATTTGCGAGATAGTCGAGTGGAGACACTCCAGCTAATTTCTTTTTAGAGCCATATTGAATTGAATTATAATGTAAGTAAATAGGCTTGAGATGCACTATCGTAGACCCCCATTTTCATTTCATGGACCCCCAAATTTTTTATTCGCTAGCGTAGACCCCTTATAGTTCCACATAGACCCCTGGGGGTCGATATAGACCACTTTGAGAACCACCGTGTGTAAACTTTCCACTATTTTGGACGTTATAAAATAAATATAATTTTCAAAAGTGTGATGCGGGCCACAAAGATTGCTAAAAAAAATGTTATACTGTCCCGAATAAGTCAAGCTGGTCGCAGCTTGGCCATAAAAGAACATTTTACTCTTTCAAATCGATTACAAGATGCAAAATGGATATAAATAAAAGATATGATAATTAATACATCATTCATACGATACAAAAATATTTTTATTAATAAAATTGTCAAAATTTGATTTTATAGTGCTACTTTACAAAAAAAAATTTTTGAATAATTATTTATATTCAGGTCGTTACTCCGTCACTGATGCGATTCTACGTTACAGGAACAATGAATAACTTTCCAAGGATAAATTCTTACAAAATTAAATTTCAATCAATTGAATGAATCGAATTTTGTTATTTGAAATGGATTACTACTACTACTAATGACATGTTTAAGTCCAAAAAGTGCAATTTATATTTTAATTTCTTAAACATCATTCGTGTAAAAAAAAAAATAGTTTCGATCGAAATTTATATTTATTAAATCTAGTATTATTAAATGAAACTCACCCATTTCGAACGTAAACCTTAATTAATCGAATGGACTACTTTGGATAGGTAATTCTACTATCAAGCTCAACCATTTCTATATGGGAGTCATTCCATTTGTATTCGAAGATTAGAAGATCCGAAAATGGAGATTCCAATTGGTGGTACAATAAAATTTACAATTCCACTCATGATAAAATGAAATTTCCTGATCATTTTCCATTATCGATGGATTTATTATTATTAATAATTTAAATCACCAATTTGTGATTAAACATTTGCATAGTTCCGCCTTAACGATTTTTTTCTTTGAGTTGTTAATTTTCCATCCCACAATTTCTTCTAACAATTCAATTCCAAATTAAGTTTTGAAATGAATCCATAGTAAGCAATTCCATTACTCTAATTACCTCCACTATTCTATCCACTGTCAAATACACATAAAGAAATTTATATTGAAGATATTTATAGACTATTACAATATGATAGATAAATATATATTATATAATCGTTTATTTAAAACTATTATTAGACTTTAAAATAGTAAAACTACTTTGAATGTCCATTTATTCACTAAACATTTTATTACTTTTTTTTTATTTTTAGCTTATCTTTTGAAATATTTACTTTCCACTATATCAGTGATGGCGAACCTTTTTGAGAAGTGGGTCGTATTTTGATCATTATTTTTTTAGATCTAGCTCGTGGGTCATTAAGTATTTAATTGAAAAAGGAATAAATTCACGGCCCAATTTTCAATCATAGCAGCATCGCATCTGACCTTTTTTTTAGAACCATATTGAAAAAAATCGAAAATGTTCAAAATTTGGCCACAAAATCATCTTTCCTTTTTTTTTTGAATATTTATTCTCTTTAATTTATAAAAATCAAGTGTGGGTCAGTTAAAAAGCTTGGGTGGGTCAGTGTCTGACCCACAGGTCATAGGTTCGCTCTCACTGATCTATATTATATATATATATAATACATATAGGAGGGGGGTATACATTGGATGTATTTATATTATATCATATTATACTGTGCCCAAATAGGATCTTATAAATAAAATCAATCAAATTTAAATTCAATCTATCTACGATATCTTTTTGGCGTTACAGAAATCAAAAGTTCACTGCAACTATTTCACCAACTCTCAACTCTCCATCCCATTCCTTCATCTCTAATTTCTTTATATTTACTTATATATTGACTGCCTATGAATTTCATGATTATCATTTTCTCAATTGAATTTCTTACAAAGATACTTCTCGCCAATCTTTCTTCTCCTATTCAAACCACGGTCCAAACATCAAAGATTCTAACAATTTTTGGAGATGCATAGAAATCATGTAATTCCTCCTTTGTTATGTATTCTTTGCTATTTCTCTGCGTATTTATCTTTTTTTTGACTAAAAATTTAAATTTGTTAATTAATATGTTAAAATATAATATCTGATTATTGAGCAAAATATATAAAAATTGAATTATCGAATTTTGTTTTTTTAATTTTGAGGCCATGATCTAATTATTAGAAAGAAACTAAAACACTTATAATGTTATAATACTTTCAATGTGGAATATAATTTTAATATTTTTTCTTTTAAATCTTGTTTTTAATAAAATGTCACAAATAATTTTTATTATATTATATCATAGAATATAACCAAGCCGAATGGAGGTGGGAGGAGAAGGTAAGGTTTTTACCACGAACTCCAACTTACCTGCCTCCAAGCTTTATAGATCATAAAAGAAAAATTGTTTGCTTAAGTTGAGCTGCCTTTCTCTATATTTACTATCCTCTCCGTAAAAAGTAAGCGGCGGTAATTCACTTTTTTGAATGACTATTTTAGGGTTTTATATATATATATATATATATATATATATATGTAGATGTTTGTCATTAAAATTCATCGGGATAATATTATTTTTTAAATAAAGCATCGATACTAATTGTGATTTTGTAATTTAAAATATAATTTAAAAGTAATACTGGTACAAAAGAAAATATAAATTACATTTTTTTTTCCAATTCTATTAAAAAGATGCCTATTCAAAATTAATTTTAGCTGAATTTGAATGGCAAATGGGATTACAATTATATTATTTTTTCAGAATTCAAAAGGTTAAAAATATATTGTGTTTTATTTTTACGTGAATACCCACATGAGCCCCCAAAAAATTAACAACAAAATATTTTTCGATAAAATAAAAATAGATTTTAATCAACAATATATAATAGTACATCTGATATACTATAACATACATCTAAAACTTTATTAATATTACAGAATATATAATAATGTTTAATCCAGTGAAATATTTCACCTGACATGAGATAATTTCAGTATAACATTTGAATACAAATTTAATTAAAAATTTTGGTTTTGAGAGAACGAAACGAAACTTACTCTTGATTCGATTAAATTAAAGTATGGAATTCTAATGACGATAGTATTTATTTTTGCAATATAATATAAAATATTCCATGTTCAGGCATAATAATAAATCGAGAATTTGGAAGTTTCATCTAACAAACTTTGCATAAAGGCGGCTTATTCAATATTCGTGCAACGTCTCTTATAAAAAAGAACAAACTAAGCCTAAAAGTTTTGTGGCATCTTGATTTTTTTTTTTGTATTTTTAGAAAATATTTATCGTAATTTTTATTTTATTTTATTTATTTTTTAATGATTGGAGCTAAACTATTGTACATATTGAAAGAATAAGGAAAATTGTTGTCTTTTTGAATAGAAGATAATTAATGCTATCTTTAGAAAGAAGTTGCACTTTCACTTTAAATATTGATACCAAGAGTAAACCTTAGATAATTCTCCCGTTGGTTGAATCCTTCTTTACAGGGTGATTGAAGATAGAGATAACCAAATCCAAGGATTTGTCACTTGTCTTAAGATAAATTGTATTGTAAATCTTCTTCATTCTTGTAATAATTTAACTAAAAATTTCTTATCATTATCAAACCTACAAAATTCTCCGAAATTAATTAAAGATATAATAATGATTCTTTGGAAATATCTGATTAAAGAATAGATTATTACTTATTATACTTATATTACTTAAATCTCTCTTTACTAGGATGGAAACTAAAGAAATACAAAGTGTATCAGATAAAGGGACTATTTGAAGAAGAGTAAGGAACTTTTATTTTGTAGCCAATTTTATAATTTTTATTTACTATACTGCAGAAGACGGGTGTATTTTGTTCCCTCTTGTTGTTTGTTATTTGTTCTCGATTTCTTTAGAAATTTAATTGTAGTTTCACCATATTAAAATTTTTTCAACAAAATCTAACACTTATCAATGTGTCATATATTTTGTCAAAGTTTCTTCTTTCGTTTATGTCCTGACAAAACTCATCAAAGCAACTTGTGCTTAAGATTGTTTGCCATGTCTTTTCTCAATAAGACTGATTAGACCAATAGTTCTTTTTTTATATTTAATAATTCTACGAGTTCTTGATTGAAAATAAAACAATGATAGAGCATTGATTAATTTATACAGATGGTTGAAGGAGAAATCAATTGGCTAGCTAATTAATGTAAGCAGACCAAGGACGAATTAGGCTGACTATATAAAAGTAAATATATAGGAATTGGGAGAGGTTAGAAATTAGATGGAGGTATTCTGAATTGTTGATGAAATGTGATTACTTCAGTAATGTACTTTCGAGTTCAGAAGCTCCACAGAATTACAGGAATAATTGTAGGTAGGATGACCCGAATCCTATAATCGTGTCTTATACTCAGTATATTATATATATATTGTCGTGTATAAGATAGAAAAAGGGTAAGGTAATTATGAGAAAAATGTGTTATAAAAAATTAGTTTAATTAATAGGTAGCACTCTGGATGAATTTTGCATAATTAAAAGGGTTATTGAATCCACGAAGGTTGATATTGGAAATGATAAGATTGAATAGGTTCAATTAAAAATACTAGATATAAAATTATAACTAAAATTATTTATTTAATAAACTAGGAGAATTAATATTACAAAAATAGATAATAATGAAATTAATATGAAATTAAAATATATTGAAAGGTACCGTAAAAAAAAATATAAATATAAATTAAAAGAACTTTAATTTATATTTTAGCAATTGCAATTATAATTAATGATTAATTACCAATGGTCGACCACAGTTAGTATATTGTGTAGTTAAGGAATTGAGAATTCATTGGAGACTTGAGTCTTGAATGTCGTCCGGCGGATTTAACTGGGACATCGATTGTGCAGCAACATTTCTCAAAAAAAGGGGTTGTGTATGAGATGCCCTTCCAGCCAGGAAAATGTTTGTCTCACTTTTCTCAAACCTTGATCAAGACTAACTCAAATATCATTTTCACCAATAATGAAACCTTTCCCCCACTTTGAACACATGGATGGGTCTCTGTACATGTGCAGACACATGTCCCATGACCAATCGTCTTTTTCTTCAATTTCCCACGTGTTCAAAAATGAAAGTTCTAGCTTTCGCACCCTTATATACATAAAAAATGTATTTTTTAGGATTATATATTACAATATATATATATATATCAGCAAAATTTTTCAAAGAGGAATCATGATAGCATTTGCATTCATAAGTAGAAAAAATATTTAATTTGGAAGAATTATTATTTTGTAAGTTCTCACTAATATTGTACAATTTTCTAAATGAATTTGTACATGTTTATGATTTTATAATATTATTAGACCACCTGAGTCTATTATTCCAATTTAAATTTATTGATTTGGTGCCATCTGGATTAAACAGTTTTAGGTTAGGACTCATTGACTCAATTATCATTGTTGATCGAAATGGGTCTTGTTTCTAATCGTGCTTTTAAAGATGTTTCTCTTTTTACCACAACTATAACAAGAGCCTTTGAACTCCTTTCCGAAGATTGCAATAATGTCCATTACTTATAACATTGATAAGATTTTTTATAGCAAGTACTCTCCCACGATCTATGAAGGGAAGCATGATCGCTAATCCGGTAGCAACTAATTAATTATATATAAATATCTTTTTTCATTTTATATAAATTATTATAAGCATAATAGCGAATGAACAAAAAATGTATAATGTCATTAAATTAATTAAAATAAGACTTAAATCCCAGTGAGTTTAGGGATTATAAATGTATACTATTGTAAAATAGTACTGGTAATATACACAAATTTAAAAAAAAAAAAGTTTAACTGGCAGCGCATCCAATTAGAAAACCAGTAGTCCAATACTCGAGACCAACAAGAGCATAATTTTCAATAAAAATAATTCAAAGAAACATTGTTCCTTATCCCGAGGAGTAGCGGGTGGACCATCTCTATGATCCGGATAGAGCTAGGTCCACTTCAGGGAAGCAACCCTGCTCACGCAAGCCACGACTTCTCCTCTCCTCCAATTGAGGAAGTCGCGTCCCAAACCCTAATCAATTCCCAAATCCCATCAATTCCATATTAAAATCCTTTACATATCCTCTACTCGGACGTCAAACTCTCGCCATAGGTCGGCTGGAGGGTTTCTTCGAGTTGGCATCACAGATGGACAGGACCCTTGGAAGCTAAAGCAGCAGATTCATAAAAGGACAAATGCTAGGAAGAAGAGAACAGCAAAATTTTTTTAAAATATTTATCTCTAAATTATATTATTTAAATGATCTTTTTAAACAAAAATGTTAGCCATTATTATTAAAATTTTTCTATGTTGATTTGACTCTTCTTAAAACTCCATTTATTATTCAAATATCTAACAAAAAGTATTCCCTTGATAAATGAGAAGTTGATTTTTTTGGAGAGTATTCGATAAAATTACAAGTCAATCATTCTTACCCCTTCCAACAATTTAACCAAGTAATCTCAATAAATTTACCTCAAATATTTTAATTTTACTATACAAAAATCATTAATAAAATCATAAGGTAAACAATACCTCCCTTACTATCGTCGGTCGGTAATAATATAAAAAAAGGTGGAGTGTCTCCACTCGACTATCTCGCAATTTTAATTGAATTAAATAACATAATATATTATATTTAAATTAAATTAAATTAATTATAAGTTATTAATTAAAATTAATTAAATAATATTTATTAATCCAGCACGTGTTTGGCTCTTTGTTGTTAGCACCACGTCACGTGCTGGCGCGTGATTTGGAGTCGTGATAAAAAATTAATTCCGGTACTTTCAATGATTCAATTAAACTGAAATTCTCTGAATGAGCTAGATTTCTCAAAAGTTGAAAGAAAACTACATGCGCTGATTTAATAAATATTATTTATTAATTTTAATTTATAATTGAATTTTAAATCATGTGAGGTAGTCACAGATTTTGTTAATAATTTATTGTAATTTTTATCCTACTTTTAATAAATATATTACAAAGAACATCGAACATTTCTCGAGATGTGTAAATTTCTTAACTGCAATTTAAAAATTGTAGAATTTTCAGGAAAATGAAAAATTATTTATTTGGAGATAAAACCAACGTTTCAGCAATAATATAAAAAATAAAAATTTATTGATGAAATGTCAGTTTTACCTCTAAATAAATAATTTTTCACTAAACTTAACTTAAAATTCCACAATTTTTTTCATTTCAATAATTCTTTCTAAATAAAAATAAATTTCAAAAACCATTCAAGCCCCCCCACCCGCTATTTCGTCAATTAGTTATTCTTATTATAGCCAGGAGGCGCTTAATAAGTTTTCAAAAATTAACATGGTCGTGTCAAGTCTGTTATACGATCTGTGCATCAAAAGTGTTAATTTGAAACTGAATCGTTGCCACAGACTATTTTGCTATCTTAAAGACGAATATTTCGTTGTTATTTTGATTGTAAATCAAAATCAAAATTTAAACCCTGTGTTTGAAACGTTTATATTAATTATTAACTAGAATCTATTTTTAATTGATAATAGATTAATGAATTAAAAATGGATCCACATTCAGAAGACAGAAAATATCCAATATATATAGGTAATTTTTATTTCTATGTTTTTTTTATCTAATGTAATGTTAATTGTCACTAAAATGGTAATTATATAAAAAAAGTTACTCCAACATGGATTTGAATAAAACTTTACCAGTTTATTCTAATAAACGTTTCTTATGAAATTTTTGCGGGACGTTCCTGGTTTATGGGATAAAAACTATTAAAATTTGTATAAACATCTGTGCAGTCGGTTAAATTTAAATTATTTTGTAAAAAAATTAAATATTTGTTTAATAAAAATTAAATTAAATATTAAATTTAATGATAAATATAATTTTTAAATATAAAAAAATAAAAAATATTCTATAAATATAAAAAATATTATTTTAAACATAATTAAATATATTTTAAATGGGATTAAATATTATTTGAATAAAAATAAAATATTTTTTATAGCTAAAATTAAATATTTATTTATTTCGATAACAATTACAATTGTCACCAAGATTATTTTTTTTAATATTATTTGTAATGATATTATTCCTTAAATTAAATTATAAAATAGTTACATATATAAAAATTTAATGATAACGAAAACAATTCTTTTTTTTAGGTCCTCTCTATCCTTGTGTATATTGCCATACCAATTTTATAAGCGAGGAATTTTTATGTAAACATCTGAAAAAATGTTTTCATAAAAAAATATTTTCAATTTTCAAAAATGAGTTAAAACTCAAAAAGGGTACAGAGAAAAACACAGACGAAAAATTTGAAGAAAAAAATGATTCAATCCATACAGAAGACAATCGCTTTGAATGTAATTCTTGTGAGAAAAAATTTAATGTGAAATCAAATTTAAAAACACATTTATTAATTCATACAGGAGAAAAGCCTTTTGAATGTAATTATTGTGAAAAGAAATTTAATCAGAAATCAACTTTGAAAAAACATTTATTAATTCATACAGGAGTTAAAGCTTTTGAATGTAATTATTGCGAAAAAAAATTTAATCAGAAATCAACTTTGAAAAAACATTTATTAATTCATACAGGAGAAAAACCTTTTGAATGTAATTATTGTGAAAAGAATTTTAATCTGAAATCAAATTTAAATAAACATTTATTAATTCATACTGGAGAAAAACCTTTTGAATGTAATTATTGTGAAAAGAAAATTATTACAAAATCACATTTAACTCAGCATTTATTAAATCATACAGGAGAAAGACCTTTTGAATGTAATTATTGTAAAAAGAATTTTAATCAGAAATCAACTTTGAAAAAACATTTATTAATTCATACAGGAGAAAAACCTTTTGAATGTAATTATTGTGAAAAGAAATTTAATCAGAAATCACATTTAAATACACATTTACTAATTCATACTGGAGAAAAACCTTTTGAATGTAATTATTGTGAAAAGAAATTTATTACAAAATCACATTTAACTCTGCATTTATTAAATCATACAGGAGAAAAACCTTTTGAATGTAATTATTGCGAAAAGAATTTTAATCAGAAATCAACTTTAAAAACACATTTATTAATTCATACAGGAGAAAAGCCTTTTGAATGTAATTATTGTGAAAAGAAATTTATTACAAAATCACATTTAACTCAGCATTTATTAAATCATACAGGAGAAAAACCTTTTGAATGTAATTATTGCGAAAAGAATTTTAATCAGAAATCAACTTTAAAAACACATTTATTAATTCATACAGGAGAAAAGCCTTTTGAATGTAATTATTGTGAAAAGAAATTTATTACAAAATCACATTTAACTCAGCATTTATTAAATCATACAGGAGAAAAACCTTTTGAATGTAATTATTGTAAAAAGAAATTTAATAGAAAATCACAATTAAATAAACATTTATTAATCCATAATGTTTGAAAAATACCATTAATAATGAAAACAGCATTTTCTTTAATTATAGTTTAATAACTTTATAGCACAAATTATAGTTTAAATCAATAAAAATCTGATTTATTAAACTTTGTATTTGTCTTTACTATTTTATTGGCTTTATTAATAAATACATTCTTACTAATTATCTATTTTCTATTACATTTTATTATCCATATGTTAATTTATTTATTATTTATTTTTACAATTCTAAATTATGTCCAATGATTCCTTCATTTTACTATTTTATAATTGTAACTAAAAAAGACACTTTATAAAAATCCTTATTTTAATTCTTACACGAGACAAGCATGTTTAATTTCATTTAATCATTTTTACATTTTCATTTAGAAATTCATAAAGGTAAAATGTTTTTACGTATGAAATTATTGTAAAAAGAATATTATTTAACATTTATTTATACTCATTGTTTGAATAAAAGGCGTATTAATGCTGACAAAAGATTATTTTTGATTCTTTCTTTGATTAATGTTATATACTTTATAGTTTTAGGTTCATTTCTTTAAAATTTTATATATTTAGCTGATTATTAATATTAATGATTGTATTTCGGCCAAATTTTTATTTTTTACACGGGTATGCAATTTGAATATACTTATTGTAATTAATTCATTGTATATAATGAAAAATTTGAATTATATTTTCAATTCTTTAAACTTACAGGGAACAATGTGTTATTGATAATATATCTTTATTACCTGGAACACTGAGCTATCGCTCGATCCTTTGACAAATGTATTCAATTTATTATTATTTCTATATTAACCTTTAAAAATTTTACAATTTTTTAATTAATTATTCCAATTGTTAAATGCGTTTTCTAAAAATGGCCCATCAAAAATTTGTTTCCTAAAATGGTACAAATTAATTAAAATAACTTGTTTTTCATTTCAAGATGAAAAATGGATTCAAATTTACTTGATACAATATTTGATCCTATACTATATATATTTTGTTATAATTAGATGGCTTCAGTTTAATATTTTTCAAAATAGCAATAGCTTATCGACTGTATCAACCACACACACACACACACACACACACACACAAGGATTACTACTCATAACAATATAAATTCTGAAATTATATTGACACCTGTACTTGTCTATATTTGAATTAAGAAAGGAGGTTATATTTTTTCTTTTTATTTCTAATAATCAAATATCACTTATATATTATTTATAATGTAATCTAAAAAACATTTTAATTAATTAATTATAATTTATTTATTATTAGTAGATCAAATTTATTCAACAATTTATTTGAAATTCCTTCCTTTATAATTGTTCATATGTATTATATGTTGGTAACCTCATGGATATTTTTTATTTTATTTGGTGAGAGATTAATAAATATATTTCGTAATCTTATTCTAAAATATTATTCAAATAAATATTTTTAATTTTATTTCGAAATTAAATAAAAATTTTAAAATATTTTAAATATAAAAAAATATTAATACAATATCAATTAAAAAATAAGCTGTAGTGTCTCCACTCGACTATCTCGCAATTTGAATTGGATTAAATAACATAATATATTATATTTAAATTAAATTTAATTAATTATAAATTATAAATAATTAATATTAAACCAGCGCATGTTTGGCTTTTTATTGATGGCACCATGGCACGTGTTGGCGCGTGAGATTTGCAGTGTTAAAAAATTAATTCTAGTACTTTCAGCTAATAAATCAAGCTGAAATTCTATATATAGCAGTTTTATACAATTATTAATCATGTGAAAAATTATCAAACATATATCTTTATTTTTACGGTCACTTTAGAGGAAAAAAAATCAAAACGTTGTAAGTAATGACCCACTTCCGGTTGAGCTACATTTCTCAAAAGTTGATAGAAAACTATCAATTTTGAATAATGCTCATGTGCCAAATTGCATCATTCTAGCTCAAACCGAATCTTGCCTACATACATACACACACACACACACACATACACACACACACACACACACATACATTTTTCTCAACCTTAGTGAAAATGATTCAGGAACCTTCAAAACGTATAAAAACATCAAAATCTCAAGATCGAAAATTTTCGTGATCGCAATACTATCTCTTACGAGATAGTAAAAAGGAATTACATGTTTTATCTTTTGAATACTAATCTAATTCAATTATCTTGCATCCTATGTTTTCTATATATTTTTTTTACACCCTTTATATTTTCAGCTAAAGAGTCTGAAGCAATTATATTATCGCAGATGCAAAACATCTTATCTCTCTCTTTCATTTTTTTTTTTTTTTAATTTTATTTATCTTTTTCCACTCTGTTTTTCAATGCGATATGATTTAGTCTGTAGTTAAAATTAATATAAATTTCAACGTTTGTTGAAGTGGATCTAACTGTTTATCTTTCTCTGACTCCAAGATTTGAGGGAAATATCAAAGTAATCTACTCTTTTATCTTTTATAATATTTATTGCATTGTTTATCGAGCTTGGAGAATTCTAATTTCAAATATAACAACCTGCTTCTGTATATTCCAATCTTTAATTAATAAAAAAATTAGGAGTCTTTTGATGCAGCAGATTAGAGAGGTTACAATAAGTTGACATGTGGTCAGACACAGAACCGACCGACGGTTTGAAATAAATTAATGTCCAGCTATCCTTAGCTTTAGTGTGAAAATAACCTTTCCCTTTCTATCGTCGATCGGTAATACTACTGCCACTTCCGATTTACGGATATACACCAAAAGTTGATCAATTCTACATACTGATGTAAATTTTATCAAAATCCGTTGAGCCGTTCAAGCTGTACACATCTATACGGGCACACAGATGAACAGACGGACATTCGGACAGACGGACGGACATACTTCATGCTAAAAATACTTTTTTCTGTTAACAAAATGCATGATTCGTGAAGATATGTAAAAATCTCCACATGTGAAATTTGGTGTGAAATCAATACCTCGTCGGTCGGTAAAAAATGAATCAATCATTAATTGTAATTTACACAATCATCAGTCAACTGGATATTTTATCAATGAAGTAAAAATAAAATAAATGTGGGATATATATATATATATATAAGATATGATATGAATAGCTAAGCGTAGAGGCAGTGTATTTTATTCATATATTCAAAGATAATCATAATCGAAATAGAAATAGAATAGAAATTTATTTTTTTAAATTATTCATATACACAACTACAGCTATTTGGTGTTATATATAAATTTACAAAGTTGTTTGTCCTAACAGTTTAGCCAATTTATCATCATTCATTTATAATTATTTTCCATTTTCTATTAATACATTTCAATAATTCACCCCATTTATATGTATTTGAAAAAGAAATTTTGATCTATGTTATTCTTCAATAATATATATAAAAAAAAAAAAAATTATTTGCACATTGCTCACAATTTAAAAGTTTTTGCATATCTTCACGTTTCATGAACTTGAGAATATGACTTTAGATTTTTTCATATCCATCTTTCTGTCTTTCCGGAAAATTGTAAGGCAACATAACTATGAACAAAATGACAATATTCTTAAATCCTATTTGAAATCTATTTGAACACAGGCTATAAATTTTCTCAATATCAAATAAAAAAAATCTGGATTGTCTTCTTATTGAAAATTTTTTGAAGAAATGAATAGCCAATCAAATTCTTCAATTCCGAGTCACGTGTTCAAAAATAGCCAATAAGAGAACAATTACACTGAAAAGATCCCTCCATTTGTTAAGATGCCTCTTGCTTGTTGCTAGGGAACAAACTGTTTCTGTCATTTAATAAATAGTAATCCTTTGTGCATTTTAAAATGTCATTTTCACGATATGGTGACGAAATATTAATGAAATTATTTAAAAAAAAATACACCGAAAAATACTTTATCAAATAAAAAATACATTTGGAAATTATTTATGAACTTTTGCAACACCAGAAATTATAAATTAGATGGACTTATTAGATAAACTCATAGGTAATTTATTAGTTATTTTTTAGTTTATTTACAAATTTAAAATCGCAAAAGATTTTCTCACCGAATGTCCCTCGAGCATTGATAAATACTTATAATTTTATAACAATTACCTCAAGCATGTTGCTTACAGGAAACAGCCCCCCGCCTTTGGCGTCGGGCGGTTTCCAAGCAACATGCTTTCGGATTGTTATAAAATTATTTCGAATTACAATGCCCTTGGTACATTACAGCTGATAATTATCGCAGTCCACTAACATGATCAAGTTGATAGTACTTCTTTTCATCTTTAACGAGAATACCCATGAAGTTAATCAGAGCTAGCTGTGCACAGTTTGTGTTATTCAAGAAATAACAAGATCTTTCATCTCTTGAAGATGAAAAGAAGTACTATCAACTTGATCATTGTTAGTGAACTTGGATAATTATCAATAAATTCATTATCCGATAAGTTTTTTTAATTTTGGCAGAAGAGGATTCTGATTAATTCCGCTCTTTTAAAAATATCTTGTTTATCTTTTTTACATCTTAATATAAGTTTAAAACTTTAAACAAGAACTTTACCTTTTTTTAAATATTTCCTTAATCTCCTAACTTCATGGAGATCTTTATGAATCTTCTGATCAAATTGTATGAGTATGTTAAATTTTTCTATAGTTTAATATAATTTGGGGAAAGTATGAACCATTCTTTGATAAGACCTAAGTCTATCACAGATTCGTCAGTTTTTTAATAATTGTGAATTGGAGATTTTGTGTCATTTTGCGTACGTCCGTTCAAGAGAAACATTCCCTCCACCTTCATAAATCTCATCAGCCTAACACCTCTGGCATTTATAAAGCCATTAAGAGTGGAAGTGACATGTGACAAATATGCGTACGCCAACACCTTACAGTCTAACTGATTAATTAAAATTATTATTAAAATTAAATTCCCCCACTAACATAATTCTTTGTGAGGAGCCATTATTATTAATCTATCTTATCAAAACTATTATTGTGTTATGAAATATATATGAATTATACAAAAGATACATTTTATATTTGCTTCTACTAATACTATAAATCGATGTAAAGATGACAGATTTTATCCAATCACAATATCTCTTTATTAGTTTCATTTTCAATTTCATTAAAGTTAAGTTTGTTAATTGGATACAAAATTCAAGAGAATAAAATGGGGTCATTGCACAAAAAAATTTTATTTTACTATTTAAACAACACTTCCGTAACAAATTGAGAAAAAAAAATATTTCAAAAAAATGTTAATAATTAACTGAGTTATAGTAAAACGAAAATTAAGACCGTTTGAAACGTGCTCTTTTCGCGCGCTTGCTACGTGACGTCAGAGGCTGGTACGCACGCTATATGGAACCGGCTTGTGTACACGAGGTGATATGAGTGATACATTTAATCGACCGAAAATGGAGAATATCAGTGAAAATGTTAATAATTCAAAGAAGAAAGGATCGTATAAGTGGTGCTTTGTACCAGAGTGCACTAATACAAGTATAAAAACACCGAACAAAGTATTTTTAACAGTCCCACGTGATATTAAACGTCGAAAAATGTGGTTGAAAATGGCAAGACGTGACGATGTAGCGAATCCACCAACAAGTTGTTTGTTTTGTTGTGAAGATCATTTCAACGTACGTATGATAAATTCATGATTTATACAGAACAATAATATATAACCAACAATAACATAACCAAAATAATATACTTATTTTCGTCTAATTTTCGTCTTGTAATTTTAAACAATATTATTAAACATATTACACTTAATTTCCTATTATGTTAAATTAAATATAAGAATTATACATTTAAATATTTACATAAATGTATTCTTATTTTATTAAATCAATAAATATATGGATAAATTTTAATAAGTATGAAAATTTTTCTATAATTGATTGCCTGGAAATAGAAATTCAAAAACCCACTAATGCAGTACATCAAGCTCTAACGTGGTCAGATTACAAAAAGTGCAATACTTTAAAATATCTGATATCTTCGACACCAGATGGAATGATCAATTATATTTCTTGCGGTTATGGAGGAAGAACATCAGATGCGCTTATAGTGGAAAATTGTGGCTACTTAAATGAAATACCCCCGGGTTGTGGAATTATGGCAGATCGCGGATTTAAACATATTGAACATTTATTAATCCAAAAAAAGTGTGTATTGATTAGACCCCCCAGCGTCGCAAACTCTGCTAAACCATCAAAAGCAGAAATGATGCAAACTAAAAGGATTGCAAGTTTACGAATACATATTGAACGGGTAATAAGAAGATTGAGAGAATTTAATTATCTTCAACCTCATTCCTGCATTCATCATGAAGCCATTAGTACAACTGATAATATTATTATCATTGCAGCAGCACTTATTAATTTACAACAACCAATTATAAATCAGTGAGAATAAAATTAGTTTTGTAATGCAATATTCGAATTTTATTATTTTCAATTATTATATTTTCCTCTACATTTTTTACATTTTTTTTATTTTTTTTATTTTTGTACAGATCCCAAAAGTAATGGAAATATATTTTTTTCCCAGAATTTGGATGAATTACAGATTAAATTTTTAGTATAATCTTAATCATAATTCACCCACACGAGTTTAAATTATCAGATTGAGCCTTAACGAAGCCTGGCTGTGTCATGTTTCGCAATTACTGCGAATTTGACGGCGACTTGATGGAAAAAGATCAAAAAACTTGCACAAATACGTTTCGGTAGGTTAAACGCTCGATTGTGTACCAGCGTGGGACGTCACGAAGCGGCCGTCCAATCAGAACACGTTTAAGCCTCGTGGTTAAATTCGAATTTTTTCAGCGTTTTCAATAAATTATAATTAATTGTCAAAGTATTAAATATTATTTTAAATATCATATTCGTATTTACTATATTCAATATAGTTTAAAAAAAAATTTCAGCGAAAAAAAAAATTTTATGCAACAACCCCATTTTTAGGAGAGAATGGTATTTCTTGGTTTTCTAGTAAATCTATGTAAAGACCACTAATATTAGTAAATAGTAAATTTCTCTTTATTCTCATGGGATTTTAGAAAATGTTTTGTTTTTTTTTATTTTTGTGTTCGCTTCGATTCTACACGAGTTAACGTTTACATAAAATATTATCTGTCTAATGGACAGCTTAAAGATATATTTTTCTAACCAAGCTTTGCACTTTTTCAATGTACTTAATTTCAAATTGAACAAGAAAAAGTTTTCTTTTAAAATATTTAATTGCTCAACGTATGAACAAATGGTATTTTGTATAAATAAACTATTTGGTTTAGAAGTATTCACTTTGATGACATTTCTCACAAGCTTAGTCTTAAATTGATTGGATTATTTGAACTTTTTGGTACAGATAAGGAATTGGAAATTTTTTTCTTATATCGCGAATTCAAATATAAAACTGAATTTGAACCAAAATTGAAGTATATATCATTGTACTGAAATAATTTGGGAAGGAATTCTGACTTTTACAAAAAATATATCGAAATACAGTTATGTAGGTCTCGGTTGTGGTACGAGCCAGACGTGTGTTACTGCCAGTGCTAATGCCGAGGTTCTCCAAAGCTTCGAGCTTCACAAAGCAGTAAGTCAAAGATTACCTACCAATTCAATCCAAAACCAAACATTGACACTTGATCGCACAGCATAAGATCCAGAATCCCAAAAATTCCCTCTTTATCATATACTCAACCTACACTCTCCTCCCTCCCTCATCGATAATTTTTTTAGTTAAAATTTATAAAAAATACTATTTTTACTATCTCGTTAGAGATAGTATTGCGATCAGGAAAAGTGTGTGTGTGTGTGTGTGTGTGTGTTGTGTATGTATGTAGACAAGATTACACAAAAACGGTTTGAGCTAGAATCATGAAATTTGGTATACGGGCATTATTCAAAATTCGTAGTTTTCTATCAACTTTTGAGAAGTATAGCTCAACCGGAAGAGAGTCATTACCTACAACGTTTTGATTTTGTTCCTCTAAAATGACCGTAAAAATAAAGATATATGTTAGATAGTTTTTTACATGATTAAAAATTGTATAAAACTGCTATATATAGAATTTCAGCTTGATTGATTCGCTGAAACTACCGAAATTAATTTTTTAACTCTGCAAATCACGAGCCAACACGTGACGTGGTGCCATCAACAAAGAGATTATTTATTAATTTTAATTTATAATTGAATTAAATTTAATTTAAAAATAATATATGTTAATTAATCCAATTCAAATTTGCGAAATAACCGAGTGGAGACACTCCAGCTTATTTGTTTTTATTTTAAAATCACTTTACTAAAAAGAATAAATCTATTGTACGTATTTTGGAGTAAATTGAAAAGATTTGAGAATGTGACGTTTTCACCCTTCCTACTCTTATACTGCTACATTACTGGAACAAACTATTTTACAAATTTTTTTTTCAAAAAAATCATTTTATTTATTTTTATAAATAATCAATTGTTAATAAAAAAAAAAAATTGGTTTCGAGGTAATTCATTGAACTACTTGCTCCCCAAGGCATTGAAAATTGGCCAAGTGATGGGGTGATAATCCCATCCCGATCAATACCTATTCACATAATCCAAACTTATACATATATAATATGAATTAATTAGGTGTGTATTGCTTATAATTTATTTACCATGAGATATTTTTTTCTTTCCATCACATATATATATATATATATACTAATAATCATCTTTTAATAAGAAAACGTTACCAAAAAAATGTCATTTACCATGGAAAGAAGAAAAAAAACAAGAAAAAAAAAAAAAGGAAAAAGCTTCGCAAAGTGCTCAAAGTGTTGAGCGCGGTACATTTAAGAGAAAATGGCACAAGGCAAGGAAATAAGAAAAATAAATATGAGACCATGTTGAATTTGGATGAATTGCTGAGATTGGGAAAAATGACCATGCTTTCCGTGAGAGTGCCTTTTTTTATTGTTCCGGTTGCTGTCTTGAATATCGAATTTATATTTGAAGAAATGTATTCATATACATACATACATATATATACAAAAATACTGTAATATAGTGGAGATATATTGTCTTGGTGTGATGGAGATGTATTATATTTGATATATTGAAAATATATTATCTTAGTGTAATGGAAATATATTATTATGTTATCTTTAGAATGTGTGGGAATAGATTATATAAAATACATTATGTCATAAATTAAGAATGGGTTAGTATAAGAAGAAGGAAGTTGAGTTTGCATTTCATAAGCCGTGGGAAAAATATAATCGTTGTCCACTGATCAAAGGTGATCGTTATGTAAGAAAAGAAAGATTACTAATGGGTGCAACGGAGACAGAGGATGAGAGAAGGAGATGGCGAAAGGGGAAGGAGGGGAGGCTCAAGGTGAGATGAACCAAAAGCGGCAGAGAGTGTGGCAGGGAGTGAATAATGTACACGAGAGAATAAGTGATTGAATTATCGATAATTATAAGATGTGTGTGTTAATTTTGATCTGTTTAGTGAATCTGTGCTCCTGGCCAGGAAAGTGTGAGTAAAGCAAATTTAATTATATCAAATGCATTTGAATAAATTCGTATGAAATTGATTAAATAAATGAATTAATTTGGATAAGATATATTAAATAAGTTAATGTAAAATTGATTGAATAAATAAAGTAAATAATATGAATTATAATTAACCGAATTAATATAAAATTAATTAAATAAGCAAGTTGAATTAAATGAGTTATAATTAAAAGAATTAATGTAAAATTGATTGAATAATTAAATTAAATAATATAAATTATAATTAACTGGATTAATATAAATTTAATAATTGTAACTAAATGAAATAAATTATATTTGAATTAAATTAAATGATGTTTTTAATAAACAATTAACACATTCGTCGTATATAGGTGGCATGATCTCGTACCTTCTTTCTAGCATTGGTGCAAGTAAGTACGCGGCCCATTACAACTGGTGTCAGGTGTGGGGTTGAGGGTTTAGGGGTAGAGAGTAAAATAATTAAGCAAAATTTTGAGGATTGCATCGATAAAATTTAATTAAAATGGGAATATTTTGTTAATAGTTTAATTCCTTTCAAACCAAAGATAAAGTAAAATTCTGAGAGCAGGGATACGGAAATTTGGGAGTATTTAAGTGAGGGAGAGTACGATAAAATTAAACCCTAGACCTGGTGTTTGCTCAACATCGAAGTTGAAAGCACCCCCACGAAACATGGAGGAACAGATCCATAATTTGGAACAACAATTAGGACAATTGCAGGCCCAGTTATCAAATCTGACTGGGGCGGTTGGTCCCGTGGAGGTACGCGTCAATCGAGACCCTAATTGGGGAATAGTGGAGGGGATGTCGCCCTGGACGGGGACAGGACAGATTGACCTATTCCTCAATAAATTTGAGCAATTGGCCAAAATGGGTAACATACCCGAGGACCAGAGGAGGGAGGTCTTGGAATGGAAGCTGGAGGGAACGGCGTTGAGAGTCGTCAGAAATTTACCAGGAGATATCACTTGGGAAGGGGTGAAGGAACAACTGAGAGCGAGGTTCAAGCCGGAAGACACGGCCACCCAAAGGATGAGAATGGTCCTGACTATGGGTCAAACTCCGCAAGAGAGTGCAGCGGATTATCTGGATCGATTACGAGATGCAATGGCCGGGATAGATTGGGCGGGTACAGGAATTACCCTATTGGCTCGGTTTCTAGAAGGGCTCAGAGGCGAACCGGGTAGACAAGCCCGAGTAGCAGCCCCCACGACCGAGGAAGGAGCCTTACAGATTGCACAACGGTGGGAAAAAGAGGGAAGGAATGTCCCGGAAACCCGCTTTACCTACCCATGGAGACGTAGAGACAACACACGGTTCACGAGTAACCCTGCGATTAGGGGCAGGTGTTACAATTGTAATCGGGAGGGACACATGGCTCGGATGTGCCCCATAAAGAGGGAACCGAATAGTACCATTGGGGGTACAGAGAAAAGAGGGAACATCAAACCTCGTGAAGGATGCTATAGGTGCGGGAGTAGGGAGCACTTTATAAGGCAGTGTCCCCGACCTCCCCAGGTAAAGTGTGTGGCCGAAGAAAACATCCATACGCAAGTGGCCCCAAAAGAGTTCGGACTCCCTCCGCCCCAAGAGTGAGTCCGAAGAGATTCGGATCTCTCCTGGTAACCGCAATCAACACCAATGCGGATAAGGCTACTAGAGTGAGACTGAGTATAGGGGGACGGGAATTGGAGATGCTAGTGGACACGGGGTCGGAAGTGTCGATCTTAAAAGCTCCTATTCCAGATATCCCTGTAATGGGATATCCGCGAAATGCGTGTGGAGTTACGGGAGATCTGTTGCCCATTAGTGGTCAACAAACGCTTCCGATACTGGTGACGAAGAGAAGAATCATGCATCCATTCATTATTTGCGATGTACGGATAGCGGGAGATGGGCTCCTGGGAATGGATGTGTTGACCGCTTTGGGAGCGGTGATTGATGTGCAGAAAAGGGAGTGCCGTTGGAACGGCACAGCACGAGGTAACGGGAAGGGGAAAAGGGGCGTTGGGAATGGGAGTAATTTGGAGATTATTCCCCTGGAACGACCTAGAGGAGTAGTCAGCACTGAAACTGATGACACGGAATTTGGAGCCATTAGTGGCATTCCGCCGGTCACCGAGATAGATGAAGTGCAAGAGGAGGTCGTGAGAGCGCGAGTAATTGGCACTAGAAAAGATGACACGGAATTTGAAGCCATTAGTGGCATTCCGCCTGTCACCGGGATAGAAGGAGGGCCAGAAGAGGTCGTGAGGGCAAGGGTAATTAGCACTGGGAAAGAGGACACGGAATTTGAAGCCATTAGTGGCATTCCGCCTGTCACCGGGGTAGAAGGATTACCAGAGGAGGTCGTGAGAGCAAAACAGAGGAAAGTAATTCCGGCGTGGTCCGAGGTAGTGGTCTGGGCTGAGGTAGATAATGCACAAGATGGCTCAGAAATGGTAGTGGAACCGGTTATATTGGCGCAACCAGTGTTACGGGTAGGGCGGACTTGTGTGAGAGTCGAGAAAGGAAGTGTACCGGTCAGAGTAATAAACTTATCTAGTAGGAAGGCAGTGATAGATCGTCGCCAACAACTTGCCAAAGCCAGCACGATACCAATATTAGACCAAAGTTGTATTTGCCGAGTGCAGGTGGTTGAACAAGAGACCAAACATCAATGGGTATCTAAGTTCAAGGAAAAGTTGACCCACCTGCCTGAAAATCACCAACATCAGATGTTCGAGCTATTGAACGAATATGCTTCATTGATGTATGAAGAGGGAACAACGGGATTGGGTTGTGCACTAGGTGTGAAGCATAAAATTGTCACTGAAGGATCAGCTCCCATCTTTAAACGACCCTATAGAGTGCCGCATGCGATGAGACCCGAAGTAGAAAAACAGATCGGGAAGATGCTAGAAGAAGGAGTGATTGTAGAATCAGATTCGCCATGGTCAGCACCCGTAGTACTAGTACCCAAAAAGAGTACAGACGGGAGGGTTAAATATCGATTTTGTACTGACTACCGAGCTCTGAACAGTGTAACGAAGATTCCGGTGTATCCGATACCTAATATCACGGAGACGCTAGAATCCTTAGGAAATGCACAATATTTCACTACCCTAGACCTGGCAAGTGGGTACCACCAAATTCAGGTAGCTCCAGAAGATAGAGAGAAAACCGCATTCACTACTTTTATGGGGCATTTTGAGTACGCAAGAATGCCGTTCGGTTTAGCCGGGGCTCCAGCTACTTTCCAACGCTTGATGGATCGGGTGTTGGCTGGAATTAAGGGAAGCGAATGTTTCGTATATCTAGATGATGTGGTAGTATTTGGTACGACATTTTCGGAACATCAAAGAAGGTTGCGAAACGTATTCGAATGCCTCCGACAGGCAAGACTGCAAATACAACTAGAGAAATGTCATTTCGCGGTGGGAGAAGTTGGGTACCTGGGGCATCGGGTGGGGAAAGATGGAGTTCGACCCGATCCAAAAACAGTGGAAGCGATTAATAACTACCCACAACCGAAAAACGTAAAAGAGATACAACAGTTTCTGGGACTCTCAGGGTGGTACAGGAGGTTTATCCCTGAGTATGCTAATATTGCGAAGCCATTGACGGTCCTCACAAAGAAAGACCAGAAGTTCCAATGGGGTAAGGACCAGGAACAAGCGTTTCTTTCTCTCACAAAATTCCTGTGTAGTGACACCGTACTCGTTTATCCAGATTTCACACTACCGTTTATCTTGGCCACAGACGCCTCGAACGAGGCTTTAGGCGCAGTGTTATCACAGCGTCGAGACGGATATGAAAGGCCGATTGCGTACGCCAGTCGAACGTTGAACAAGGCCGAAAGTAACTACACAGTAACGGAGAAAGAACTACTTGCTGTAGTGTGGGCGACGCAACAATTTCGGTGTTACCTATATGGGAGGAAATTCCAACTGATAACTGACCACGCGGCCTTGAAATGGATGTTAAGTCTGCATGATCCGTCACAGCGGTTGACACGATGGGCGCTACGACTGGCGGAATATGACTATACAGTAGAACATCGACCGGGGAAGTTACATCGGAATGCGGATGCTCTCAGCAGGGTGAAAGTTAGTGAGGAAGGCCCTGAGTCGAAGGTGCATACGATTCGAACTTTATTGAGAACCACAGCGACCGAAAAAGAATGGCGCGAATCACAAGATCAAGATGAGGACTGTCAGCGGTGGGCACGGAGCGGCAAAGCCCAAGCAAGATCCGATGGGTGTTTGTACGTAGTAGATGATCACCAAACCCGTCTAATGGTACCCCGAGAAAAGGTGCCCATGATATTGGAAGAGAATCATGATAGACCCACAGCGGGGCATAGAGGGGTACAGGGAACCTTATCACGAATCCAGCGACAATATTTTTGGGAGGGAATGGAACGGGACGTAGAGTCCTGGGTGAAACAGTGTAGTATATGTACCCAGATGAAGTCGCCAACTGGACTTCGAGCTCCCGTTCAACCACATGAGATCCCCAGAAGGCCCTTCCAAATGATAGCACTAGATGTCGTGGAATTCCCGAAGTCCACCCGAGGTAATAGATACCTTTTGACGGTACTAGATCACTACTCCCGGTACTTGGAAGCGATACCCATACCAAACCAAACAGCGGCCAGAGTGATCCGTGCGCTCACGGAAGAAGTAATAAGCCGGCATGGGATCCCAGAAATCATCTTAACCGATCAAGGAAGAAATTTCACCTCTAAACTATTCCTGGGACTATGTCAACGTTTAGGAATAAAAAAGGTACAAACAACAGCCTATCATCCAGAATCGAACGGACGAGTGGAAAGGGTACACAAAACAATAAAGGAGATGCTTCGACCGTGGGTGAGAACAGACGGTAAAGACTGGGATGTTTGGTTGCCATACGCGTTAATGGCTTATCGGAGCGGACCCCATTCCAGCACTGGGTTTTCGCCGAATGTGTTAGCATTCGGCCGGGAAACAGACATTAATATCACCGTAAAAAATCAACATCATCAAGAAGAGCCAGATAGATGGGCATATCTAAACGACTTGTGTGACCGGATAGAACATCTACAACAACGGTCGATAAATCAGTCGGAAGCCAGGTTACAGGCGAGCAGGAAACAGGCTAATAAACATCGAAAATTCCGAAGGTTCGAGGTAGGGGATGAAGTATATGTATACAACCCCGTTCTGAAAGAGTCAGAAGCTCGGAAATTTTATAAGCCTTGGAAGGGCCCCTACACAATAGCGACAAAAAATTCCGAAGTGGTATATGGAGTGTGGTGGAGCCCCACTAAGATTGTCAACATACATGTGAATCGTTTAAAACCAGCCAATATAGAACGCCGCGGAGTGAACCGTGTATATGAACACACGGGAGATATGTTGATGGCACCCAAAAATTACGCCCTAGCTCATTGCGTATCGGCCGACTTACGCATGTCCCAAGGTGTTGCAAAAACTATACGAGACACCTATCCGAGGCACCCTTGCGAAAAGATCCCAGAACCAACCATCGGAGAGATCCTAGTACAATACCACCCAGATAGAGTAATACTTCACTGTGTCACGAAAACAAAAGCGAGTGACAAGCCGCGCCCTGAAAACGTGAAAATGACAATCAAGAACCTTCTACTGAAGGCGACCGAGGTAGGAATCCCAGCATTGGCGGTTCCGCGCTTAGGATGCGGAATGGACGGCCTCAAATGGGTACAAGTCAAGAAGTGGCTAAAAGAGCTAACCCCCGACTACCCGGTGAGAGTACACGTATACACACCAGCGGCCATTGGAACCCCAACGCCAACTGATGATGAAGAGGAGAAAAACCGAATTTGGGAGAGCGATTCGGATGACGATGTGTGGTCAGGGGAAGAGGACATTTCATTGAGTCCGTGGCGAGAACAGAATGACTCCCAGCCCAATTGGAATGGAGTAGGACAACTAGATTATTCCGCAAGACCCAGCGAGATAGAGGAGATCGAGCCAGAAGGGGAGAAAGAAACACCCCCTGTAATTAATTTAGAAAGCCAAGATGAAATAGACATCGCAGAGGCACTAAGGGAAGAGGAATCCCTCAGAATTGACAGAAGAGATCCAGAGTCTGGGCGACAGGAGACAGAGACCGGTGAGCACGTTACTCAAGGGGAAACAGGACAAACTTCGCAGGATGAAGAAAGTCAAAGGGAGGAGGGGTGGGAGGATATAGATTCCCCGGCTAGCCCGGAGAAATCACCCAATGCTCGGGACCAGAATGCACACCCTCCTCACACACCACCCAATAGAGATGTCCCGGTTAGGGGTAGCGTGGAGGCCCAACCCAGTACCAGTAGCCCGGGGACAAGACCTCCCACAACAGCCGGGGCGACAAAGAACCCTAATACGAGTAAACCACCCGTTGGAGTCCCACCAAAAAAGAGAGGGGTAGGGCGTCCTAAAAAGAGAACCATTTGGAATTTCCATAAAAAAAAGGAGTAATGTTTCTTTGTTTCTTCTCTCACAGGCCAAACTAACGATGCGATGGGGAAGCAGGCGAGGGAGAGGGAGGAGATAATGCCACTGGGAGTCTATTTTGAATCAGTCGACGATGTGATAATTACGGGAGATGAGTGGCGGATTGTAACGGAAGTCGACGTGAAAGAGATTCAAGGGAAGGTATCGGTCATCAGGGATTCTCTGGAGAAATTACAGGATGACCGATACGCTCTCTTAGAAGGAGAACCTTTGAAGACAATAGATTTTAAGGAGGATATGTCCTATATTAAGACCAGTTTCGAGATGACGGAGGGGATTATTTCACATTTGAGTGAAATGCTACCCCCGGCGCGAAGTCGACGTGGTCTGGTGGACGCGGGGGGGCACGTTTTAAAATTCATTTTCGGAACTTTAGATAATGAAGATCTGGTGGAATTGAATACCAGATTACAAAATTTAAATGAAGTTAATGAACAAATGAGTCATTACTTCGATGATCAAATCACAGCATTAGACCAACTCGACCATAAAACTAATCAAAATTTCGACTTGATTAAACAACATGCTAGAACATTATTGGAATTAGCCACTTTGATAGACCGAAATTTTAATTGGACACTTGGACGGCAAAACGCAGCCGAAAAATTTTTTCAAGAAGCGTTAGAATTAATGACTAAGACACGACGCCTGGGGCAAGCAGTGACGTCAGTTCGAAACTGGTTAGAGGATGTCCTCGGGATTGTTCAATCGGCGGCAGCGGGACGCCTCGATGCGCGATTGATCAACCCAAAAATGTTATTAGAATTAATGATAGATATAAATAAGAAACTCCCCGAAGGACAGGAATGGCTGACCCCGCTAGAATTACGATTTGTTTATAAGTACTATGACACATCATTAGTGAAAGTGTATAGTGTCAGGAACGCTATCCGTTTCGTGATCTCACTTCCGTTGAAGACAGTATCCCAGTCAGGAACAATATATTTCGTTCATGTTGTGCCGACAGCTCGGGGGGGAGTGAGGACCAAGCTAGTGAAAATTTCCCCGTGGATCCTCGTAACGCATGACCACCAAAAATATACCACGCTAGAACATAGATATGTGGACAGCTGCCGGGGACGGGAGCCGATGGTGTGTCAACAGCCTATTCCACTCGTAGCCCGATCCCAACTCAGTTGTGTCAGCGCCCTCTTCTTCAAACACGCGGAGCATCTAGACAGTTACTGCTCATGGGAAGTGTTATTAGGGGCGATTACTGATTTTTGGGAACCATCATATTCCGGTTCCCATTGGTATTATAGTATATCACGACCTCAAGTGGCCCGGCAAAGTTGCCGTACCAATAGCAAACCTAGATTCGATGATATCCAACTACATCAACAAGGCATCGTTACCGTTCCGGAGGGATGTCAGCTATATACAAATCAACATCTGTTGATGTCTAGGAGCGCGGGTCAATCGAGAGTCACGATAACAACTCCAGTGATATTTACCGGCCATAAAGAAGAACCCCTAATAACAGAGACATCACGTAAGGAGAACACAATAATGGCGGAGGGACTGAAAAGCTTGGAGTCGATAAGAGCTGAGTTGGGAAGGACCTCGATGAGTGTTCCATTATCCAGGTTGCGGGAGGAGGCGAGGTTGATACAGAGCAAAAGGAAACAGCATCTTATCGCTGGCGGGACCGGTGGTGGAGCAGTTTTAGTGAGTCTGTGTGGACTGGTGGGGTATCTTTGGTGGAAGAAGTGTACACGGAGGAAGAGGAAGGCCGGGAAACTGCAGAATCAACTGGGAAGTGATGTGGACATAGACAAAACAGAGGAGGGGTCGAACTGTTGAAAAGGATTGTTTCGGGAAAAAACTTTACCCCGAAACAATCTTTTTTAAAGGGTGGGGGAGTGTAATATAGTGGAGATATATTGTCTTGGTGTGATGGAGATGTATTATATTTGATATATTGAAAATATATTATCTTAGTGTAATGGAAATATATTATTATGTTATCTTTAGAATGTGTGGGAATAGATTATATAAAATACATTATGTCATAAATTAAGAATGGGTTAGTATAAGAAGAAGGAAGTTGAGTTTGCATTTCATAAGCCGTGGGAAAAATATAATCGTTGTCCACTGATCAAAGGTGATCGTTATGTAAGAAAAGAAAGATTACTAATGGGTGCAACGGAGACAGAGGATGAGAGAAGGAGATGGCGAAAGGGGAAGGAGGGGAGGCTCAAGGTGAGATGAACCAAAAGCGGCAGAGAGTGTGGCAGGGAGTGAATAATGTACACGAGAGAATAAGTGATTGAATTATCGATAATTATAAGATGTGTGTGTTAATTTTGATCTGTTTAGTGAATCTGTGCTCCTGGCCAGGAAAGTGTGAGTAAAGCAAATTTAATTATATCAAATGCATTTGAATAAATTCGTATGAAATTGATTAAATAAATGAATTAATTTGGATAAGATATATTAAATAAGTTAATGTAAAATTGATTGAATAAATAAAGTAAATAATATGAATTATAATTAACCGAATTAATATAAAATTAATTAAATAAGCAAGTTGAATTAAATGAGTTATAATTAAAAGAATTAATGTAAAATTGATTGAATAATTAAATTAAATAATATAAATTATAATTAACTGGATTAATATAAATTTAATAATTGTAACTAAATGAAATAAATTATATTTGAATTAAATTAAATGATGTTTTTAATAAACAATTAACACATTCGTCGTATATAGGTGGCATGATCTCGTACCTTCTTTCTAGCATTGGTGCAAGTAAGTACGCGGCCCATTACAATACTATAGTCGATTCAAAGTGAATATATATTTATTCCTTAAAAATAATATTTGTTTTTTTATTTTAAAATAATATATATAATTTTTTAAATATTTTACCGTAGTATATCGGTATTTCAGTATTCATGGTCCAGTTTTTTAAAGCATCATTCAATAATATATTTGGGATTCTTTTTTTAAAAATTATTTTTGCCAAAACAAGAATTTTTTTAACTAAAATGTAGTAGTGGCAGAATTATTAATATTATATTCCAACATTCTAATTTATTATTAAATAAATTATTCTGAAATCAATTGTGTCAAGATTCAACATTTCAATTCAATTTACACTCAAAACGAAAATTAGCAAGAAAATTAAAAAAAAATTAGAAATAAATTTCTACATTAAAAGGAATTTCAAATAAAAATAAAATACTTTTATATTGAAGTGAAGCTATGAATATAGCCAATAGCTTTCTTCTAGAGCAGTGCTCCGCAACCTTTTCTGACCTACGGCACACAAAAATTGTTTCTAGAATTTTGCGGCACAGTGGGGCTGTGGTCTCTTTAGGAAAAATTCTATATTATTCTATTCTGATTTCAATAGTTTCATAATTAGAAACCTATATGCTTCTTTTCACCTTTCTTTATAATTTTGTGAAAAGGTACACATATCTTTCTGTTTAATTGTTATTAAAATTTTAAAAAAGTCAATTTCCATGGGGTACTGAGTAATTTTTTTTTTTTTTTTAAAAGGTGCGTTAAGCCAAATAATTTTGGGTCGCTCTTAAATCTAGAGAATGCTCAACATAGCAGTGGTCGGATCACCCACTAGTGTGCTCGCGCCCCTCCAGGAGGGTGCGCCCCACAGGTTGAAAATTGCAGTACTATTTAATTAATACTAATAAAAAATAATACTATACAAGTGTATATTATACACGTATATATAATAATATATCTTTCTTCTCTTATTTTATGCTTGCAAAAATTAAATATATATTTGTATTTTTGAAAATATTAAAGCGCTCGAAAGATTTTTTTGAAATTCACACCATAGATAATATTTATAAAGTAAAATCAATCTGTATAAGTTTCAGCTTCAGGAAAAATCATCTTTGATAGTTTTTTCTTAATTTAAAAGAGAAATTTTAATAATAAAAATAATAAATAAATAATTATTAATAAAAAAACATTATAAATAAAATAAAATTAAAAATATTTATTTTTTAATAATATTTTGTAATCAAATTACGAAATATATATTATGTTATATCCATAGGCCATACTTTTCTGTCTTTCAGTGCATTAATACGTACGTTTAAGGGCTGTATGTTTTATGACTATTTTTTTTTTTAATTTAAGTTCTTTTAAATTACCTGAAATTGTTTCCTATATTTTGTTGTTTATTTATTTTAAATAATAATCTTAATCGTCAATATTCATAGTTCATAAAGAATATTTTTTTAAAATTACCGAGTCGAGACTCGGTGAACCAGGTACTGTTTTATAAAAATGAAAAGAATTGTAATATTATATTATTTTTTTTTTAATTATCTACAAAAAAATTGTTTTTTGCTTTCTACCTTCTGGGATACAATGGGATAGAAATAAAAAAATTAACTGCCAAGTCAAACTCGACTTATTCAAATATAATTGATTAGTTTTGACAAAATGCGCAAATTAATACCGCTTCATCTTCCCTGTCAATTCCTAAATAGGAGCACGAAGCCCAATTTATTCAGACGGACCATTGAAATATTAAACAATCATAATTTAAAAAAAAATCCACCGTTTTGAAAAGAATAAAAGAAAATTTACAAATTAGTTTAATAATTGAATGACTCATTCCTGTATAATTTTAGTGTAATTATTCTTATGTACTTAATCAAAGTTTTTTTTTTTTTTTTTTTTTTTTTTTGTATAAACAAAAATATTTTCAACTTTCATTTTAAAATTTAATCAGTAGGTGGTCTAATAAAGATAAAATTTCTTCAATTTTAAAATTTAATCAGTAGGTGGCATAATAAAGATAAAATTTCTTTTATTAATGTATAATAAAAAATCTTCTAATTTGTCATCTCATTTTGTTTCTCTAACCACTATTAAAAAGTGCTAGGAAGCAATATAAATAATCACAACCGCAAATACGTATTAGTTTTTTTTATATTTAAGTGGTAAAAGCAATGTTGTTAAAGTTCCTTTTATATATCAATCGTTGATTTCAATTATTTTCTATGTTTACGGTCTAAACATTACTTAACTGAAAGGATTTTTCATTACTTTGAAAATAAAAAAAACTATCATTCGTGGTGTATTAAATTTTACTATAAAATATTTCTCATGTAACGAGAGATCGTTTATTATAGAATAATCTTTATTTGGATAACGTAAAGAATGTAAATAGTTTCAACTATCGTTATCTTGATAAAAAAAATCGCTAGTAAATTTTATAATTTCTTTACGTTTTTCTGTTTTTCTAAATGGCAAGAGAATTTCTTTAAGACAAAATCATCTCAAAATTAGGACGCTACTTGATTAAGAGTAGCGCCTCCGATCAAGATAATCAAGACAAAGACTGATTGAACCCGTTCTACTGATCATAGGACACCTAATTAATAGAATCGACTTGATATTTTTTCTTTTCCAAAAACCAAGTTTTGGCATTTTTATGAATATTTTGATTATATAATATATATATATATATAATTATCTTTTATATGTAATTAAACCCACTAATAATGTCTTCCGCATTTGTCCGATTAAGTTCAAATTGTGTAGAAAGGTGATAAATCACCAAAGAACGTTCATTTGTGTTTTCAGTAAAATTTTTAAATTAATATATACTTATAACAGACAATTAAATAAGTTTGTAGTATATATAAGCAAAAAATATTTTTTTGCCAATATTAGATTTTACATATTATTCAACATACTGTGATTTGTCTTTTGCCTTGAAATCGGTCTCATTTTTTGTTCCAGCAACCATTCTCTTAAAATATACAAAAATGAAATAATATCAGGTCTGGGAAGTTCGGTAAATGGGGATCAAATTTTGACACATATCATTTATGATATATATTGAATATAAAAAATCTGGATCAGTCTCTTCTCTCATATTCGGAGATTTGTGACTCGCAGATACCTGATGAATGTAATAATTGTAAGAATAATTAATTAATACCGGTACTCTCAGCGATTCAATCAAACTGAAATTCTATATATAGCAGTTTTATACATTTTTACTGTCAGTCAAATTTTATTTGACATGACAAAAGTTCATTTTTTTAAGACTGGACTGACAAAAAAACGAAAATACATGAAATTTTAATAAATTAAATTTAATTTAATTTTAAATCCATGATTTGAAAAATAAAGAAGATGAAAAAAAAGCTGGAGTGTCTCCACTCGACTATCTCGCAATTTGAATTGAATTAAATAACATAATATATTATTATTAAGAGAATTTTTATTAAAAGACCACATTATTTGTATAAAATTATTTATTAAATTAAAATATATTATATTTAAATTAAATTTAATTAATTATAAGTTATTAATTAAAATTAATTAAATAATATTTATTAATCCAGCACGTGTTTGGCTCTTTGTTGTTAGCACCACGTCACGTGCTGGCGCGTGATTTGCAGTCGTGATAAAAAATTAATTCCGGTACTTTCAATGATTCAATTAAACTGACATTTTATATATAGCAGTTTTATACATTTTTACGGTCAGTTTAGAGGAAAAAAAATCAAAACGTTGTAGGTAATAGTCCTCTTCCGAATGAGCTACATTTCTCAAAAGTTGATACAAAACTACGAATATTGAATAAGGCCCATGTATCAAATTTCATGATTCTAGATCAAACCGTTTTTGCGTAATCTTGTCTACATTCACACACACATACACACACAGACACAGACATTATTCTCAACCTTAGTGAAAATGACTCAAGGACCTTAAAAACGTAAAAAAACATCAAAATCTCGACATCGAAAATTTTCATGATCGCAATACTATCTCTGACGAGATAGTAAAAATAGGCAAGATGATAAGCTTTGAAAAGAAAATAATTTCCAAACAGAAACGTTACTTTATCTTTTCTTAAATTACCTTTGCATTTATTTAAAACAAAAAAAAAACAAGCAAAATAATAGATTATTATTTGTTTATATCAATGTATATCTTGTCTGTTCGGACCGGCAATGCCATTGCTACCATTGAATGACTGACAGAGGGGAGGGGGTGGAACAATTAATTTTCTCGGCCGACATGTTTGCCAATTCATCTTCAATCCACTCTAATTAAATTCACAGAGACAGTTGAGTGATACGATTGAGGGACAGAGTCGGTCAATCGATAGCCAGTTATCTACCTAACCAAACCTCTACGATTGCTTAACTTCAATGATCTTACAGATACAGAGAAATATATTAGATAGAAACATGTTACTTTTTACTTTCTCGCCAGAGATAGCGGTCACGAAAATTTTCGATTTCGAGATTTTGATGTTTTTATACGTTTTCAAGGTCCCTGAGTCATTTTCACTAAGGTTGAGAAAAATGTCTGTGTCTGTGTGTGTTTGTGTGTGTGTGTGTATGTCGACAAGAATCACGCAAAAACGGTTTGAGCTAGAATAATGAAATTTGGTGTACGATCAGTTTTCTATCAACTTTTGAGAAATGTAGCTCAACTGGAAGAAGGTCATTATCTACAACGCATTGATTTTTTTTCTCTAAAGTGACCGTAAAAATAAAGATATATGTTTAATAGTTTTTCACATGATTAAAAATTGTATAAAACTGCTATATATAGAATTTCAGCTTGATTGAATCGCTGAAAGTACCGGAATTAAATTTTTAACACGACTGCAAATCACGCGCAAGCACGTGACGTGGTGCCATCAACAAAAAGCCAGACATGCGCTGATTCAATATATGTATATATTTTAATTTTTTCTCACCACCATTTTTTTTTTAATTGATATTGTATTAATATTTTTTTATATTTAAAATATTTTAAAATTTTTATTTAATTTCGAAATAAAATTAAAAATATTTATTTGAATAATATTTTAGAATAAAAAATTACGAAATATATTTATTAATCTCTCACCAAATAAAATAAAAAATATCCATGAGGTTACCAACATATAATACATATGAACAATTATAAAGGAAGGAATTTCAAATAAATTGTTGAATAAATTTGATCTACTAATAATAAATAAATTATAATTAATTAATTAAAATGTTTTTTAGATTACATTATAAATAAGATATAAGTGATATTTGATTATTAGAAATAAAAAGAAAAAATATAACCTCCTTTCTTAATTCAAATATAGACAAGTACAGGTGTCAATATAATTTCAGAATTTATATTATTATCAGTAGTAACCTTGTGTGTGTGTGTGTGTGTGTGGTTGATATAGTCGATAAGCTATTGCTATTTTGAAAAATATTAAACTGAAGCCATCTAATTATAACAAAATATATATAGTATAGGATCAAATATTGTATCAAGTAAATTTGAATCCATTTTTCATCTTGAAATGAAAAACAAGTTATTTTAATTAATTTGTACCATTTTAGGATACAAATTTTTGATGGGCCATTTTTAGAAAACGCATTTAACAATTGAAATAATTAATTAAGAAATTGTAAACTTTTTAAAGTTTAATACAGAAATAATAATAAATTGAATAGATTTGTCAAAGGATCGAGCGAGAGCTCAGTGTTCCAGGTAATAAAGATATATTATCAATAACATTTAAAGAATTGAAAATATAAAGCAAATTTTTCACACACACACACACACACACACATTATATACAATGAATTAATTACAATAAGTATATCCATATTGCACACCCTTGTAAAAATTAAAAATTTGACCGAAATACAATCATTAATATTAATAATCAGCTAAATATATAAAATTTTAAAGAAATGAACCTAAAACTATAAAGTATATAACATTAATCAAAGAAAGAATCAAAAATAATCTTTAGTCAGCATTAATACGCCTTTTATTCAAACAATGAGTATAATTAAATGTTAAATAATATTCTTTTTACAATAATTTCATACGTAAAAACATTTTACCTTTATGAATTTCTAAATGAAAATGTAAAAATGATTAAATGAAATTAAACATGCTTTTCTCGTGTAAGAATTAAAATAAGGATTTTTATAAAGTTTCTTTTTTATTTACAATTATAAAATAGTAAAATGAAGGAATCATTGGACATAATTTAGAATTGTAAAAATAAATATTAAATAAATTAACATATGGATAATAAAATGTAATAGAAAATAGATAATTAGTAAGAATGTATTTATTAATAAAGCCAATAAAATAGTAAATACAAATACAAAGTTTAATAAATCAGATTTTTATTGATTTAAACTATAATTTGTGCTATAAAGTTATTAAACTATAATTAAAGAAAATGCTGTTTTCATTATTAATGGTATTTTTCAAACATTATGGATTAATAAATGTTTATTTAATTGTGATTTTCTATTAAATTTCTTTTTACAATAATTACATTCAAAAGGTTTTTCTCCTGTATGATTTAATAAATGCTGAGTTAAATGTGATTTTCTAATAAATTTCATTTTACAATAATTACATTCAAAAGGTTTTTTTCCTGTATGAATTAATAAATGTTTTGCTAAATCCGATTTCTGATAAAATTTATTTTCACAATAATTACATTCAAAAGGTTTTTTTCCTGTATGAATTAATAAATGTTTTGCTAAATCCGATTTCTGATAAAATTTCTTTTCACAATAATTACATTCAAAAGGTTTTTCTCCTGTATGAATTAATATGTGTGTATTTAAAGTTGATTTCTGATTAAACTTCTTTTCACAATAATTACATTCAAAAGGCTTTTCGCTTTTCACCTGTATGAATTAATAAATGTGATTTTAAATGTGATTTTCTAATAAATTTCATTTTACAATAATTACATTCAAAAGGTTTTTCTCCTGTATGAATTAATAAATGTGATTTTAAAGAGATTTTATGATTAAATTTCTTTTCACAATAATTACATTCAAAAGGTTTTTCTCCTGTATGAATTAATAAATGTGTTTTTAAATTTGATTTCAAATTAAATTTCTTTTTACAATAATTACATTCAAAAGCTTTAACTCTTGTATGAATTAATATATGTGTATTTAAAGTTGATTTCTGTTTAAACTTCTTTTCACAATAATTACATTCAAAAGGTTTTTCTCCTGTATGAATTAATAAATGTGATTTTAAAGATATTTTATGATTAAATTTCTTTTCACAATAATTACATTCAAAAGGTTTTTCTCCTGTATGAATTAATAAATGTGATTTTAAATGTGATTTCCGATTAAACTTCTTTTCGCAATAATTACATTCAAAAGCTTTAACTCTTGTATGAATTAATATATGTGAATTTAAAGTTGATTTCTGATTAAACTTCTTTTCACAATAATTACATTCAAAAGGTTTTTCTCCAGTATGAATTAATAAATGTGATTTTAAAGATATTTTATGATTAAATTTCTTTTCACAATAATTACATTCAAAAAGTTTTTCTCCTGTATGAATTAATAAATGTCTTTTTAAATTTGATTTCACATTAAATTTCTTTTCACAATAATTACATTCAAAAGGCTTTTCTCCAGTATGAATTAATAAATGTGATTTTAAAGATATTTTATGATTAAATTTCTTTTCACAATAATTACATTCAAAAAGTTTTTCTCCTGTATGAATTAATAAATGTGTTTTTAAAGTTGATTTCTTATTAAATTTCTTTTCGCAATAATTACATTCAAAAGCTTTAACTCCTGTATGAATTAATAAATGTGTATTTAAATGTGATTTCTTTTTATACTTCTTTTCGCAATAATTACATTCAAAAGGTTTTTCTCCTGTATGAATTAATAAATGTGTTTTTAAAATTGATTTCACATTAATTTTTTTCTCACAAGAATTACATTGCAACCGATTGTCTTCTGTATGGATTGAATCATTTTTTTCTTCAAATTTTTCGTCTGTGTTTTTATCTGTACTCTTTTTGAGTTTTAACTCATTTTTGAAAATTGAAAATATTTTTTTATGAAAACATTTTTTTAGATGTTTACATAAAAATTCCTCGCTTATAAAATTGGTATGGCAATATACACAAGGATAGAGAGGACCTAAAAAAAAGAATTGTTTTCGTTATCATTAAATTTTTATATATCTAACAATTTTATAATCCAATTTAAGGAACAATATCATTACAAATAATATTAAAAAAAATAATCTTGGTGACAATTTACATTACATTAGATAAAAAAACATAGAAATAAAAATTCCCCGTAATTGTTAACGAAATAAATAAATATTTAATTTTAGCTATAAAAAATATTTTATTTTTATTCAAATAATATTTAATCCCATTTAAAATATATTTAATTCTGTTTAAAATAATATTTTTTATATTTATCGAATATTTTTTATTTTTTTATTTTTAAAAATTATATTTATTATTTAATACAATATTTAATTTAATTTTTATTAAACAAATATTTAATTTTTTTACAAAAGAATTTAAATTTAACCGACTGCACAGATGTTTATACAAATTTTAATAGTTTTTATCCCATAAACCAGGAACGTCCCGCAAAAATTTCATAAGAAACGTTTATTAGAATAAAAAAGGAATCCACTGGTAAAGTTTTATTCAAATCCATGTTGGAGTAACTTTTTTTATATAATTACCATTTCAGTGACAATTAACATTACATTAGATAAAAAAACATAGAAATAAAAATTACCTATATATATTGGATATTTTCTGTCTTCTTCTGAATGTGGATCCATTTTTAATTCATTAATCTATTATCAATTAAAAATAGATTCAAGTTAATAATTAATATAAACGTTTCAAACACAGGGTTTAAATTTTGATTTTGATTTACAATCAAAATAACAACGAAATATTCGTCTTTAAGATAGCAAGATAGTCTGTGGCAACGATTCAGTTTCAAATTAAAATTTTGATGCACAGATCGTATAACAGACTTGACACGACCATGTTAATTTTTGAAAACTTATTTAGCGCCTCCTGGCTATAATAAGAATAACTAATTGACGAAATAGCGGGTGGGGGGGCTTGAATGGTTTTTGAAATTTATTTTTATTTAGAAAGAATTATTGAAATGAAAAAAATTGTGGAATTTTAAGTTAAGTTTAGTGAAAATTATTTATTTAAGAGGTAAAACTGACATTTCATCAATAAATTTTTATTTTTTATATTTTTGCTGAAACGTTGGTTTTATCTCCAAATAAATAATTTTTCATTTAACTGAAAATTCCACAATTTTTAAATTGCAGTTAGGAAAGTTACACATCTCGAGAAATGTTCGATGTTCTTTGTAATATATTTATTAAAAGTAGGATAAAAATTACAATAAATTATTAACAAAATCTGTGACTACCTCACATGATTTAAAATTCAATTATAAATTAAAATTAATAAATAATATTTATTAAATCAGCGCATGTAGTTTTCTTTCAACTTTTGAGAAATCTAGCTCATTCAGAGAATTTCAGTTTAATTGAATCATTGAAAGTACCGGAATTAATTTTTTATCACGACTGCAAATCACGCGCCAGCACGTGACGTGGTGCTAACAACAAAGAGCCAAACACGTGCTGGATTAATAAATATTATTTAATTAATTTTAATTAATAACTTATAATTAATTTAATTTAATTTAAATATAATATTATATGTTATTTAATTCAATTCAAATTGCGAGATAGTCGAGTGGAGACACTCCACCTTTTTTTTCATCTTCTTTATTTTTCAAACCATGGATCTATAATAATAAAAGCAAGTGTAATGTGTCTGTCTGTCTGACCGAGCTCTCCATCCATATCTATCGCACGCGAATTTTTTACACGGAAGGACAAAGGGGCTGGCCACCAGACCTCGAAGCCCGATTTTCGATTTTTTAATTAGAAAAATTTTAAAAAAATTATAAAGAATAATTAATGAAAAATAGTTTAGTTACCATACTAGATCATAGAGGCGCTGGTGGCGATAATTTGGCGGTAATTTAAATTCTGAGCAATGTACAGATAAAAATCTTTTTATATATCTATTGATATTTACAATATCTCAATTGATCTTATTGGCCTTTTAAACTTTGAAAACATTCACATTACGGCTATAATTTAATACTATTAATTTTTAAGATTATGTGAGTAAATTATTTTAATTAAGAAAATTTGATCTCATAATTGGATTTTCACGTAAAATTTTAATATATAATATATTTTTTAATATTATTTTTATAGTAGTTTAGTGTTATGCTAATTTTATATTTTATTTTTATTTTGTTTACTTTGATTTTTTTTAAAATAAATTAATAACATTTAAAGTAGCATAAAAAAATTAATCGAGGCAGGAAAATTGATGGGGTTTGAAATTAATAGTGATAAGACAAAATAATTAGTATCAGAGAGAATAATATTTGCAAAGAATTTAAATCGAGGTTACAATCTGGAAATTATTATCAAAGGGGATCAAAATTATTAAATTATTAATTGTATTATATGGGTGGGAGGCATGGTCTATAACCCTGGGAGATGAGAATAGATTCAGAGTATTTGAGAATAGGATTCTTCCCAGCATTTATGGGTCAAAGAAATATGAGGACACCGGGGAATGGCGGAGATTGCATAACAAGGAATTGCATGACCTCTATGCATCTCTAGATATAGGTCATAAAATAGAGAAGGCTGGGATCAGCAGGGCACATGGCTAGAATGGGAGAGGAAAAATATATTGGTGGGGAGTTCGATTGGAAAACGTCTGTGTGGAAGACCAATTGTGAACAGGGCGGACAATGTAGGAAGGAACGTGAGAGAGATGGGACAGGTTAGGAGTTAGATGGTTATAGCTCAGAATAGGGACACTCGGGGGGGTACAGGGGGCGGAGCCCCCGTCTAAATGCGAAGAGGGACGAAGGAGCTCTGAGCAGCTAGTTTAAAATAAAATTAATTTTAATTTATTAAAATTTCATGTATTTTCGTTTTTTTTTCAGTCCAGTCTTAAAAAAAATGAACTCTTGTCATGTCAAATAAAATTTGATATCGATATTTCACTGAAGCATATCGTTATAGGATTCATAATATACGATTTACTTACACACGGCGTGAAGACAAAAACCTCATTATTTAACCATGCAGATATGAAAAATAGAGATCACTTGTGACATCTCCTTTGAATATCAGCCTGGGCTCGTCTTCCTTTTGTATTTCTCCCAATGCAAAAACAAGTCAGCACAGATTATTTTTCTCTTGAAAAGTTTGGAGAAAAACAGGTGAGAATATGTCACACCTCAAAATCGTTTTACAAGCTGTTATTAAAAAAAATATAAAAAATATATGCAAATAAATACAGCTCCTTTACAGATCTTTACAGGTTTTAGAAACAAAATTAGGAGTAGTGACATCATTTTGAGGGGTTTCTAAATTTCTTCTTTTATAAATCATTTTTAATTACAAAAAAAAAATCTCAATGAAAGACGGAACAGGAAAGGCCAACCTAAATGACCTCGCGGATCATTTGGAAAGTGCGTCATATGAAGAAGTACCTGGAACACCGAGCTATCGCTCGATCCTATGACAAATATATACAATTTATTTTTTTAAACTTTAAAAATTTTACAATTTTTTAATTATTTATTACAATTGTTAAATGGGTTTTCTAAAAATGACCCATCAAAAATTTGTCTCCTAAAATAGTACAAATTAATTTAAATAACTTTATTTTCATTTCAAGTTGAAAAATGGATTCAAATTTACTTGATAAAATTTTGATCCTATATTATATATAAATGTTGTTATAATTAGATGGCTTCAGTTTTATATTTTTCAAAGTAGCTAAGTTTATAGACTATTTAGGAACAAGGTTTACTACTCATAATAATATAAATTCTGAAATTATATTGACACCTGTACTTGTCTATATTTTAATTAAGAAATGAGGTTATATTATTTTTTTTATTTCTAATAATCAAATATCACTTATATATTATTTATAATTTAATGTAAAAAATATTTTCATTAATATAATATAATTTATTGCATATTATTAGATCAAAATTTTATTCAACAATTTATTTAAAATTCTTTCCTTTATATGTTGCTAACTTCATGAATATTTTTTGTTTTTGTTTTTTTGAATGGGGGAATGATAAATATATTTCGTAATTTGATTTCAAAATATTTTAAATATAAAAAATATGAATACAAAATCAATTAAATAAGAATGACAAGATGCAAATTTCAATCTGGATGACGTAATTTGTGACGTCATTTAAATTTATTATTTTAAATTAAGAAAATACTAATAAAGTTGATTTTTCTCGAAGCTCAAGCCAAAACAGATCGATCTTTCTTTATAAATATTATCTTTGGTGTGAATTTCAAAAAAATCCCTAGAGTGTCTTAATATCTCAAAAATATACAAATAATACAATTTTTTATAGTATAATAAGATATATCTTTTTTAATACATTGTTTATCACTAATTGGACAATTATTTAATATATCTAATATGTAAGAGTGTGATGAATCTAGTGGGACAAAAAAATTATTATTGTGGGCCATATGCGGCCGCGGGTTGGCCTCTCCTAGGTCCGTCATTGGAACAGGACATTTTCCAAAGTTTATTAATCATTTGACATTGGAGTGAGAATGCTGAACTGAATGATAAATTGTCAGTCATTTCACGCGATTTAGTAAATGGGAAGCAATGTTCAGGTGCTCATCGTGATTTTTTTGTGTTAAATCGTTTTATAAAAATGAGTGGCTCAGTGACATCGATGAGAAAGTTATTTCCCAATTCATTTTGAAAATTTACACTTGCTTTTTAAATTTTCCCATTTCAATGACAAACCTCCTGTCTTATTATTACAACGAAAAAGAAATTATAAATTTTTAAGATTTTTTTTTTCATTCAATTTTGTGAACAAAAAAATCTTACTTCTATGGAAGGAAGTACAAACCTTCTCAACCTCACCCCCCCCTCTCATCTATTCACCATTGGTGACAAGCATGAACCTTTTTCAAAAAGGCAGGAACAAGATCTTTTTATAGTAGACAAACAACAACAACAATTTTATACGAACATTGCCATGTCTTCTTTCCCTTCGATTCCTCCATAAATATTATCGATTTTTTTTTTTCTATATAAAATTTATTTAATAATTTACTTTTCGATGTCGAGATTTTGATGTGTTTATATGTTTTGAAGGTTCCTGAATCATTTTCACTAAGGTTGAGAAAAATGTCTTTTTTTTCCTCTAAACTGACCGTAAAAATAAAGATAGATGTTTGATAATTTTCCACATGATTACAAATTGTATAAAACTGCTATATATAGAATTTTGCTTGATTAGATGAAAGTACAAGAATTTTTTAAATTTTGACTTAAAAATGAAAACGTAAAGGTTTTCAATTTAAATTTAATATTTGTTAATTAATTAAATTGAGTAACAATACTATACTGTAAATTTAAATTTTTAATTTATAATTTAATTAATTAAATTTAATTTAAATATAATATAAATATAAAAATGTCTGTGTGTATGTGTGTGTGTATGTATGTAGACAAGATTACGCATAAACGGTTTGAGCTAGAATCATGAATTTGGCATACGGGCATTATTCAAAATTCGTAGTTTTCTATCAACTTTTGAGAAATGTAGCTCATTTGGAAGAGGACCATTACCTACAACGTTTTGATTTTTTTTCCTCTAAAGGGACCGTAAAAATAAAGATATATGTTTGATAATTTTTCACTTGATTAAAAATTATATAAAACTACTATATATAGAATTTCAGCTTGAATTTCAAGTTGTCTGCCAATAACGCGCCAGCACATGACGAAATGCCATGAACAAAGAGCCAAACACGCGAATTATTTTTTTTAATTTTTTAAATTTTGACTTAAAAATGAAGGTAAAGGTTTAAATTTAAATTTAATATATGTTAATTAATTGATTTTTAATTTGAATAAAAATACTATACTCTAAATTTAAATATTTTAAAATTAATTAATTAATTAAAATAAAATTTAATTATACTTTATATATAATTTATATAATTAAATAAATTTAATTTAAATATAATATATGTTAATTAATCTAATTCAAATTTGCGAGATAATCATGTGGAGACACTCCAGATTTTTTATATTAGTTATTCACGATAATATGTCTTTTGTTTCAGATGCTGAACATTAAAAAATATTAAAATTCAGTTTTATTTAAATACAAGATTTTATCTATTTATTTTTAATAATTAAAGGAATTTAGTTTTGGATCAAATAATTTTGAAAAAATATTATAAAATTAAAATTAAATTATTTTAACCTAATTCTTCTCTATCGGTTTTTCTTTTGATATAAATACAAGATTCACTTTAATTTTTTCCTCTAAAGTTACCTTAAAAATAAAGCTATATGTTTGATAGTATTCCACATGATTAAAAATTGTATAAAACTGCTATATATAGAATTTCAGCTTGATTTAATCGCTGAAAGTACCAGAATTAATTTTTTAACACTGCAAATCTCACGCGCCAACACGTGACGTGGTGCCATCAACAAAATTCCAAACATGTGCTCGTTTAATAAATATTATTTATTAATTTTAATTAATAATTTATAATTAATTAAATTTAATTAATAATTTATAATTAATTAAATTTAATTTAAATATAATATATTATGTTATTTAATCCAATTCAAATTTGCGAGATATTCGAGTGGAGACACTCCAGCGTTTTATAATTAAAAAAAAAAAAAAAAAACTATTTTTTTCGAAACTACTCCTCTGGGAGGAGTAGATTTCAAAATGGAAGCTTTCGGTTTTTATTGGTTCTAAACGTTCGTATCGAAATTGAATAAGAATGAAAAACCAGATTTAAGTTATAGCGTTGCATTAAAGCAACAACCCCTCCGACCTGTAGATGCAAATTGGCTATTTTTACTTTTGGCACCCTGCCCGCCTAAGGGAATTTCAAATCGAAACCAGTCGAATGTTATCCCGGGCAACTTGCATTTTTAATTATTTATTGATTTTATAGCTATAAGAAATTTATCGTGGAGCCCGTTAAGAAGTTTGAAAAATACAGAGTGAAATATCGATCATGATTAAATTTATCACCAAAAGAAAAAAAAAATAGAAAAAAAAAATCAAACAAACAAACTTCCAAGCAAGAATAATAATTCCATGGGTTGTTTTTATTTGGGCTGACAAACTAGAGAGATATTTCGAAGAGCAATTGAATGAGTTCATTTCACAATAGAAAAAATCACATCATGATAAAATAAAATTTCTACTTTAGAACCCTTCAAAAACGTATATTCCATTACAATTCTGAATATGAATCAAACTTATGTATAATTTCTTTTTTATATTCCTTATTTTATTATTTCACTTCAATTTGTAAATATCTTATAGACAAAACAAAATAGGATTAAAATTCATTAATATTAAATAAAATAATAAATTCATTAGTTTATAAATTTTGGATCAATACATTGTATTTAAATAAATATATAAAAAAAGATTTAATGGATTTTCAAATATATTTTTAGTTATTTTTATTTATTGATATGAAATTTAATTGATTATTAAATATAAAAAAAAAACAATGACTTTTGATCAACATTTATCAAGTCAGTTGACGTTTAAGCGGGATAAAGATGTTGTATGATCAGTACAAAGAACTTAATCTTGATTTTCTTGATTGGAGGCACTAATTTTTATCAACTAGCTTCCTAATTTCCCAGTTTCCGGTGGCTAGGTGGGCTCCAACTAGAAAAATTTTCTTTCTAGGCACTGGACTTGAACCCGGGACCACAAATTATTAATATTGAAAAGCGGGTTTATTTGATTAACGCTCAACTTTGGATTTTATGCTTAATTCATTAGCCTTAATGGGCTCAATGACTTATTGAGTATTAACTCTATTGTACATATAAAGCATACCGATTTGATTATTGGTGATGGTTTGAATGTAATGGCAGCTCTTTGTCTGATTTTGCTGGGGGCTTTATTTATTTCAATAAGAAATGAAGCACAGTTTATTTAATTTGAAAGTTGTTTGAAATCCTTTTCCTTGCAAAAGATTTTTCTGTTCATCCATCTTGTTGCTTTTTTGATTTTGTTACAAGGTGGTATAAATAATTGACACTCTAATCATGACAGATCGATGACCACATATATTTTAGACAAAAAAAAAGAACATTGTAGCTCATATTTCCAAACGAGCACTGGGATAATTTTATTACTAAAGTTAAAAGGTAAGTTCAAAATAGTGGTGACGAAATTCATATTCAAAAAATGAAAACACAACGACATATCAAAGATTTAAATATGCATTTCCATATATAAATAGAATAAATCAATCAATCATAAAATGTAATCAAAATCTATGGACAAGAAAAGAGTTCAAATTAAGAAAAATGAGCTCAAAGTAACCCCAGTTGTGCATACGAGGGCAGGTCAATAAGTCCATGACTTTTTGAATTTCCCGTATCTTAAATGAAATAGCAATACTGCTCCGTTCAAAAGGCAACTCTCTGCTGATACCTGTCGAAATTTGAACCAGCTGGGTCTTTTGGTTTTTGTTTGATGTCCATTAATAGAAGACTTTCTCGAGATTTGAGAAGAAAATGGAAAAAAGTGGATTTCCATGAAAATCCATGGATGCTTCCTCATTCGCCCTATTCTCCGGATTTAGCCCCGAGTGACTTTTTCTTGTTTTTATACCTGAAGAAATTGCTCGGTGAAAAGAGGTTAGACTCCAACGATGAAATCATCTCACAAACAAATACCTATTTTGATATCCTCGACAAATCTTATTTATTGGAAGGGATAAAAACGTTGGATGAAGTGTATAGAGCCCGAAGGAGTAAAATAATTTTTTATCCAAAAACCTGGGTTTCATTCAAAAAGTCACGGACTTATTGACCTGTCCTCGTATATTCTAAATAACAAACTTAACAGTAATAATTTTAACTTGTTATTAATATTTTACTAAGCCGATAATGAGAAAAATATTATGTCATCTAATGGCTGATCAAAGAAAATAGAAATCTCATAAACGATCAGTGACCATCGCTTTTGATCTCTAATATTATTTCGAAATTTCACTACAAATCAACAAGTTAGAGAAATGAAGGAAATCCCTTGCCAAAATCAATTCCACTGGCACTTTCTACTAGAAAGAGAGGGATAGACGATTTGAAATTTATTTTTACCTTAACATCTAATCCAAAGAGACACACAACTGAGAATGGAAGGACATGTAGCGAAAAACATACACTACCCCAAGGGACTAGCTAAACTGCGCTATATAATGGTTAACTTCAAATATCTGATAGTATCTATTTATTTATGTCAAGGAATTCTTTGCCTTTTACAAATTTCAACGATTAAATAGCTTACATTAAAATTTATATAATTTTTTTTTTAAATCATTAAAAATCCAAAATGCCTATCAATAGAAGATTACCAAAAGGTGTATATCTAAAAATATTTCTTATTCATAAACTAGAATGCATTTGGCGCTCTTCGGAGTTAGACTAGCTCTGCCCCCTGTATCCCCTAAGTGATGCATATTATTTTGTTAAAACTCCTTATGTCCTATCTTTTAATTTATTTTGATTCAACCATTATATTAAAACCTTCATTTTTTTAATGTTTCTTATTTAATTTTTAATTTAATCAATAAATTAATTATTTTATTGTATATGTTAAAATGAGATACAATTTTCTTTAATATTCGTTTTATTGTATTGCTTTTGAAGACAGATATGAAACGTAAAAATATGCAATAGTTTTTAAATTATGATAAATGTAAAAAAAACACCTTTCATATACATAGAAGATAAAAGATAATTAATAATAATAAGTATAATATTTTATTTTAATATCTAATATCTTAAGGAGGGTTGCTATATGTATATATCTGACCTAATATGAAAAAAATCTGGAGTATCTCCAATCGCTATCTCGTAAATTTGAATTGGATTAATTAACATATATTATATTTAAATTAAATTTAATTAAAATTATAAATTATATATTATGTATAATTAAATTGGATAAATTAATTAATTAATTAACATACAAGTGTATATTAAATTTAAATTTAAAACCTTTACGTTTTAAGTCAAAATTTACAAATTTAAAAAATTAATTTGCATATTTAATTTTTTGTTGATGACACCACGCCACTTGCTGGCGCGTGATTGGCTGCCAACGTGTTAAAAATTTAAAAAATTAATTCCTGTACAATCAAGCTGAAAATAGCAGTTTTATATAATTTTTAATCATGTGAAAAACTATCAAACATCTATTTTTATTTTTACGGTCAGTTTAGAGGGAAAAAAAAATGAAAACGTGGTAGGTAATGGTCCTCTTCCGAATGAGCTACATTTCTCAAAAGTTGATAGAAAACTTCGAATTTCGGTCGTGTATATCGTTTTTGCGTAATTTCTCAACATACACACACACACATATATATATAGTGAAAATGACTCATGAACATTCAAAACATATAAAAACATCAAAATCTCCACATCGAAAATTTTTGTGATCGCACTACTATCTCTGGCAAGATAGTAAATAAGAAATAGTTATGATCGAAATTAACTTGAAATACACTTTTGGATTCATTTAAACGAATATTCAAAACAATTTTTTCCACTCTAATAGAAATAACTTTAAAACACACCAGAAATATAAATATAACAACCCTAATATATTTAAATAAATTATAACTATATATTTTAAACAGTGTTAATTTGAATTTAATCCACAACTAAATATTTAGACTTCCACTTAAGTAACATCCTTAGAGAGTAGAATTAGGCTGTTTAATTGGTTTACTATTAATAATTCATTAGAAAGTAACTTCACTGTGATCTTGCAAGAAAAGCCGGATTAAAAATCCATTTATTATTATTTCATGAACTACCTTCAAGTTTTCCGTTAATATACATTATTTAGTATTACCATTTTTTTTTTAATGAAATTTTTATATAATATAATTTACATATTTAAATTTTGAAAATTTTTTATTTACGCTTTATAGATATTTTAAGTGCTTAAGGGGTAGTAATATTTAGTATTGTGATCAGGCAAAAATTCGAATTCAAAATTTTTAAAAAATTTTTTGTTTCTTCTTTTATTATATTATTAAAAATAATAATAATTATTATCCATTTTGAAGTACTCTGAATGGCTAATTTCCAAAATGACTTTAAAGCACTGATTATCAATATGGATGCTACCGCCCTTACGTGATGCAACTATCCAGGGGGGGGGGGGGCAACAACAACAATATTTTCGCTAAGTTATATTTTTTCCTGAAAAAAGGGAGGTAGGCCAATTATGTTCAGTGAATTAAATCAGAATGATTTTTTAGGCGAAAAAATATTTTGAGACAAAATAATTATTATTTTAGAATGATTTGACATTAACTATAAAACACTTTTACTAATTTATTATTTACATCTGACACAGATAAGATAAAAATATTTATAAGTAAATCATTTTTTTAAAAAAGAGTTTAAGATGTGATTGAAAGCAGATTACCATGCACTTGATACACCTTAACTTCATCATGGTTCGCAAATATTTTTCCAATTAAGGCGTTTTTGAGTGGTCCAAACAGGCAAAAATCAGATGAGGCGAGGACGGGAGTGTAAGTAGGATGAGGTAGAGACCTCCCAGCTCAATTTTTGAAGTTTATCACGGGTCAGCTTAGAAAGCTGCTAGTAAGATGGGACAAGTCCATAACAGTGGGGGTTTTTGAGCTGGTCTCTTTAATTATTGAATGACCCCTCATATATTTAAGAAAACCGTGATTAATGATTTAGTCGAATTTTAGTTAATTTTTCAATAATTCCTTTTGCTTTTTTTAAAAATTAATTATAACAAGTAAAATCGACGCTGGGGTCTTTATATAATTCACTTAGATTTATTATTAAAAAAAAAGATAATCTGATTAGAGTAAAAAAAAAATATTTTTTCCAAGAGGGGATTATCGACACTGATTATTATTTCAATAGAATAGAAATATATTTTGTCATTTAGTATATTACGAATTATCAAAGTGAGTGGTGTATTTTTCTTTTGTATTTGATTGTGGTGGTTTCAGAAAAAAAAAGTAAAACTCAACGAAATCTTCCAAATGACATGTCGGCCTGCTACACCACAACCAAATACTCATTTTTTATTATTGGTATTTACATAAAATTTAAAGTTATAAACAATTCATAATTTAAAATCGTACTATTTCCATCCCACCTCCCACCAGTACGTTTTTTCAAAATAAAATGATTTCAATTAAATGTTAAATAAAAATCATTGAAACATTAAAAATCATCTATAAGATGTTATTATTATTTTACAAAATATTTTAAAGAATTTTAGTAATTTAATATCACAATAATATTTTTAAAAATCTCTATACCTTTTTCATTTTTAATTATATTATTATTATATGCGGATGAACTCTGAGGATCACACAGAGCTTTAAATATAAATTATTAATTATTGAATTTCTTTAGGCCCGAAATGGAGTCTTCAGTGTGGTAGACTGTCGTGCTAACCACTAAACCACTGAAGAGTTTTTTTTAATTATATTAATGTTATTTATTTTTATCTCTTTTTTATATTTCATTGATATAAATATCTAATCTTATTTAATTTCTTACTTATCCAGGCGAGAGAGATGATACATCAATTCGAGTCTAAGCTGCGAGATATATCAACTCTTTATTAACTCCGAGGTAGTATTTTTTTTATTAATTCAATTTAAATTTATTTAATATTTTAAAATTTGTATTATTATTTAAATATAATCTTTTTTATTTCTCTTTCATGATTCAATTTTCATTCCTCGTACTTGAATGATGATTTGTAAATTTATACATTTTATAAATTTTACATTAAAATTTTTGATTAGAATTAAGTTTAAATAATTTAAACTTAAAAATTAAGTATAAATATTCTATCGTTTCGATTTAAGATCTATTCAACAATACAATTAATTATATAAATAAATATTTGCGTTATTATTTAATTAATATGATTTTTATTTGTAATAAATTGCCGCATTTTGTAGAAAGCACACCTCCACTCGCCCCCACTCGACCCCGCCCAACCTTCACCTTTCCCTTCCACTACCTGGCCACACCTCCTCTCACCCTGCTTGCTTCCCAGCCTACCTGCCTCGAACGCATTCAGTTCCCATTCTTTGAGGAGGGGAACACACTGACCGGCTTCTCCACTGAAATCATCCCTCAATCATTTCTAATCAAGAATGAATTGAAAATTTATTTATTTTTATTAATTAAAACGAAGACTAGTGAACTGAAATAAAAAAATATTTCGAAAAAATAATAAATTTTATAATACTTTTAAAATATATTTATATATATATACTAGCTGCTCCGAGCGCCTTCGGCGCTCTCCACACCTAGACGGGGGCTCCGCCCCCTGTACCCCCCCGAGTGTCCCTATTCTGAGCTATAAACATCTAACTCCTACCCTGTCCCATCTCTATAGTTTTTTATATATGTTTATTTATGCAGAAAAAATTAATTGACATAATTATTAATTTAATAAAATAAAATTTAATAATAAAATTTAATTTAATAAAATAAAATTTAATAATAAAATTTAATTTAATAAAATAAAATTTAATAATAAAATTTAATTTAATAAAATAAAATTTAATAAAATTAAATTATTTAATAAAATATTAAAATAATAAAAATTAATAAATTTGTAAAAAAAATATATAATACTTAAAAAAAAATGTGCCTTTGCGAGTTTCGAACTGAGAGTGCAAAGTCATAAGATAACGCCTTAGACCGTTGACCCATGAAACACTTTGTTTGCAAGTCTACTATTAGAATATATAGACATGTCAAATTTTCGCCACCAGCGCCTCTATGATCTAGTATGGTAACTAAACTATTTTTAATTAATTAGCACCCCCTGGACACACCTTACCAATTAGCGGTTTTATAAAGGAAGTATGACATGCCCTGAGACCTACTGAATATACATAAAAAATTTCATAAGAATCGGTCCAGCCGTTTCTGAGGAGTATTTTTTCAAAGTTTTGTGACACAAGAATTTTATATATAAGATATATATGGTATATTTTTATAAATTTTGAAAAGAATTAAACTTAAATATTTTCAATCAATTAGATTTAAAATCAGATTAATTCAATTTTATTAAAAATTAAATGAATTAAATTATTAATTAAATAAATAATTAAATGATTTAAATATTAAAAATTGATCTATAAGATTTAATATTCTTTAAATATAATAACTTAAATATCTTTTAATGGAATCATCTCTTTAAGATGTTAGTATCATTTTCCGAAATATTTTATTTTTAAATTTTAAATATTTATTAGATAATTTATTGTTAATTCTCTTTAAAATAGATGAACTAATTACCTACCCTGTTTATTTTCAAAATTAATATGAAATAATATAATTTTCTTATATTTATATACCTAAAATTTTAAATATTCTATATATTATTTCTGATCTCATTAATCATTCACACCGCTCCTTTCACATCTTTTAGAGTAAATTTGGAATCCAATTCTCTCGAATCCATTATAACTCTTTAACATTAGTGAGTTGGCAAGTTCACCCACCCCTACGTCTTTTCAATATATAATAATTTAAATAATGAACTTAAAAGAATATTTCAATAAAAATTAAATTTTATAAATTTTTACTGAAATATTTATATAAATATATATATTTTATTTATATATTAATATTAGTTGAACCCGTTGCAAACGGTGTTTGCAATTTCAGTTAAAAATTTATCGTTGTTTACACCAATTAATTAAATAGTTCTTTGAAAACAATATTTTTCGTATACCTAATGATCATTTTTTAGTAATCTGCCTTGAGCGGAGTTTTCTTTTTTTTTTTTTCTTTTTTGTTTTGATGTTGTTCTGGTCGTAGATATTAAAAAATTAAATAAACGATTTCTTTTGTCGATAAGTTCATGTTTAATATTGATATTTTTTGGTTGCGCTAAACTTTGGGTGTTGCCTGTGTATATATATATAAATATATAATTTAAATAATAAAATAAATATTTAAATAAAAATCAAATTATTTAATATTTAATTAAATATTTTATTTTAATAATTATAGTTGTAGTTATTATTTATTTTATAATAAATAAAACTTATATAATATAATAGTTTATATTAATACATAATATTGAAAAATAGTACTTATCGATAAATATATTAATAAGAACTAATTTATCAACAAATTCAAACACCAAGAAGAAATTGAATTAAAAGAATGAAATATAGGCATAAATCTAGTATTCAATTAACATTTTTTTTGAAACATATAAAAATCAAATTACCATTTATAGAATATTTTTTTTTAAAGACCCACTGAAAGAACAGAGACGCCACCTAGTGTGTCTTTGGGGACAACTTAAGTGGTTAGGTGAAAATGATACATGCATACGATGATTATGGCTTTTATATATATAATAATTTATATATATTTTATCAAAACTAGAATTAATCTTAAATATTGTATTGATTCGATTTAAGAACTCATTAATTTAATTCTATTTAAAGTTAAATTAAAATTATTGTAACATTAAAAAATCAACTATAAAATTTAATTTTCCTTAAATTATTGAAATATTTTTTTAAATGTAAATCAACTTGAAAAATGTTAGTATTATTCTTCTAAATATTTTTAAATTTTAAAGAATTTTGGTATATGAAGATCATAGAAATAAAATAATATTTTTAAACATGTATACCCTTTTTATGAATTATATTTCAATATTATATATTTACTTTTATATCTTTTTTCATTTCGATGAAATAAATCTTATCTAATCTTCCTTATTTTCTTATTTATCCAGGCGAGAGAGATGAGACATCCATTCAAGTGTTCGAGTCTAATCTGCGAGATCAATCAACCCTTTATTAACTCTAAGGTTAGTATTTATTATTAATTTGATTTTTAATTCAATTTAAATTTATTTATTTTAAAATTTCATAATCTAATATGTTCTCTTTTACTTCTCTTTCATGATTCAATCTTCATTCCTGCTACTCGATGTTGATTTAAATTCTTGATTATCTTCTCCCTGATGATGATGAAATGATCTACAAATCTACATAATACATCTCACCAAATGTAAGTAATCATCATTATTTATTTAGGATGACACATTTTAAATTGGGTATAAATTTTATTAATTTTTAATTATAAATGTTCTAAATATTCTAATAATATTTCAAGTAAATTATAACATACGTACATACCTAATAGTAAGTATAATTGAATTTATTTAGATTTTTTGTATTTTGATAATAATCATTAGATTGTAGAGAAATATATTAAATTATAAGATAGAATTTAGTTAGATCAGGGTATTTTAGAAAACATCTTTCATTAAATAGTTGTCAGAAGAGAAAAAGGTATTTTTAGTTTTTTCAACAAATGGAAATAAAATTTACTACATTAAAATCTCTCTATAATAGTTACTTCATTCATTTTTATTCACAATAAACATTGTTTTTAACAGTGTTTTGAGAATGTCCTTATAGAGAGTTTTTACTCTATATATAGTGTTATTAAGATAAAATAACTTCTTTTTATAATAATTTTTTTATTTGAATTAGATATATGTATAAAATTATAAATGAACATGAAAAATATTGCAAACATTAATTTTTTTTTAGTAGAAATGAGCAAATTTAAATATTTTCATAATTTGCGTTTGGGCCGCTCAAAGGGTTTTGGGCCGCATGCGGCCCGTGGGCTGCACTTTAGACAAGCATGTGTTACACCGAAAGGGTGGTTAATTTTTGGATTATTTTATTGTTAGGGATTTCCAGCATCTCCTCATCCTACTAATCTATAGAATAGATTAGAATTAATAAGTAAAACGAATGTGGGATGGATAAAAAAAAGTGTCATGCCATTTAAGAGAAGAGTTTCATGAACTGCATGAATTGCCTGTCAGGTTTGAATTGTTCCTTTTTGTATTGCTGAGAGCGTAGTTGAGGCGGATCGAATGAACGGGCATTCGGGAAGGAAATTCAGCACAGTTCCGAAGTGGGAATAGCCTGAACAGGAACAAATTGTTGTTTACCTTTTGAGCATAGGGCCTATTCGATTAGCATGAGTGATACACCCATATTGGTGGATACCATGCATCCCTTAGGCAGGTAGGTTCTATTTCAGGTTGCCCCGAATGTGACGGTTTCATTTCGAAATCCAAAAAATCAAATGCACTCTCAGCGGATTCAAAGAGGCTAACAGTTATTTTTTTATTAAGACGAACTTTCTTTTTCATTATTTTTTCTAAATTCCGTAAGGCGAGGCTTGGAAGGGCTAATTTATGGGGAGAGGAGGAGGCCCTATTAAATATTCAATTATTTTTTTATTTAATTAATAATTTTAAAAAATAATTGAATATCGCGATTATTTTCTTTAACTTTTCTTATTGAAATATACAATGTAAAATGTAATCTTTGAAATCTTTTAAAGTTTTTACTATTTAGATAGAATTAATTATTAATTAGACTTTTAATAGTAATTTTTTTAATTTAAAATTCAAACACGAAAAATAGAATATATTTAATAATTTTTTCAATATATTTTCTATAAAACTTACTAAATATAAGAATATTTTACTTTTGTCCTTTGTGGAAAATAGTTCAAATGAATGTAAATATATTGTAGGATCTAGAGGTTTTGTTAATAAAAGATATATTGTATTTTAAATATAAGAATATTTATTATATATGATAATATATACAGATGAACATAGAGGTGAGAGAGTTTACTGCTTGCGTTGTTAATCGCTCAGCATTGAAATATAGTGTGGTTTGACCTTGATTTGTAGATCAGCTGTTCAAAGCTAGTAGAGTGCTTTGAAGTAATGACACCAGGGGGGTTTCTTCATATTAATATATGAGACTAATTTTAAAAATACAACATATATATATCTATATTAATAAATTATCAAATATTTTTCTTATTGTAAATTATATTTGAAAAAAAAAATAAATGTTAAACCTATCGTCTTAAAAAATAAGCTGGAGTGTCTCCATTCGACTATCTCGCAATTTGAATTGGATTAAATAACATATTATTCTTCTTCTTAAGGTGCCTGCTAAATAAATAACAAATATTATATTTAAATTAAATTTAATTAATTAAATTATAAATTAAAATCATTAATTAATATTTATTAAACCAGCGCGTGTTTGGCTCTTTGTTGATGGCACCACGACACGTGCTGGCGCGTGATTGGCAGCCAACATGTTAAAAAATTTACAAAATTAATTCCGGTTCTTTCAGCTATTCAATCAGGCTGAAATTCTATATATAGCAGTTTTATACAATTATTAATAATTTGCCAAATGATCAAACATATACCTTTATATTTATGGTCAGTTTAGAGGAGAAAAAATAAAAACGTTGTAGGTAATGGTCCTCTTCCGAATGAGCTACATTTCTCAAAAGTTGAAAGAAAACTACAAATTTTGAATAATGCCCGTATTCCAAATTTCATGATTCTAGCTCAAACTGTTTTTGCGTAATCTTGTCTACATACACACACACACACACATATATATATATATATATATATATATTTCTTTTTTTTTTTTTCTCAACCTTTGTGAAAATGACTCAGGGACCTTCAAAACGTATAAAAACATAAAAATCTCGACATCGAAAATTTCTGGCGACATAGTAAAAATAAGTTAATGTATTATTTTTGTAAATTCTAAACACATATTTCGCACAACATCTTTAAAGAATATTTATAATGATTAATGACTAATTATTTTAAAATTTTAAACTAAAAATAATTTCCATGATTATTTGCGTCATCATTCCATTTCTACTGTAAATATTTAAGATCTGGATCTTGTTTTCCTTTTTCTTCTCTGGTTGTTTTTAGGAACAAGAAATTTTGAGTTTTCCTGTTAAATCCTCAAAGAGAATCTCTTTAGCTTGATCAATAATTAATGATAATAGAGTCACTTTAAAATTTATATATTTATTTAAAAATTTTCAAAAAGAAATATAAATCAATCAATCGATACCGATTAGTAATTCAATTGAAACGAACTGACTTCTCTAATCAACTACCTATTTGAAGAATTATTATTATTTTTTTTTTTTTTAATTACGAGGGAAAAAGTAATGAACGTCGAAGTGGTTGTTATCTCCATCATGTCTTTAAGAGATGGTCCTTTATCAAACTTCTTAATTGAACATCGGTTAATTTTGATTAAGGATTAATCCCTATTTTTCTTCATTTTTTTTTATTAAGTTTCTAATTAGTCGGAGTGATTTCTGACCAGCTCAAGAGGGGCATTTTCATTATATCTTAAGTTGTTGATGGCTTTCGAGTGGCGTCTGAGAGGAATAACTTTAGATAAACGGAAAAGCAATTGATTTCCTTTGAATTTATTTAATTACTAAATAATTGACTAATTCTAAGTTAATTTCATGTATTATTAGAATTTTCTTGTATAGTTATAACCCCTCTAAACCAGAGGTTCTTAATCTTATGTACTCTGCGGACCCCCACTTGAAAAAATTTTTTTTGACGGACCCCATTCCAACTTTAGGTACTTTATGTCATTTTATTAGTTAATTTCTGGCTTACGATCTCATAAGAACAAGGATATATGATGAATATTTCTAACAGTGATTGGTGAATAACGATTTTTTTGCATATTGTAGAACACATTTTATTAGAAATTATAATATTGAAGAAAGAAAATTCTGCTATGAAGATGGAAACGGTAGCAATAGTTTTCTTGCACATTTCGTTGAATTTGGGTATTTGATCTCTGTTTCCTCACAAAGCCATGCCATCGCTTCTTTTATATTAAATAAAGTTTTAACCGACTCATCATTTTCTCGTGCACCTGTACGATGGCTTTGCGGACCCCCAGTAAAGGCTTCGCGGACCCCCAGGGGTCCGCGGACCACAGTTTAAGAACCTCTGCTCTAAACAAATATTTTTATTTTTATTAAGCTCAATATAAAATTTTAAATTTAAAAAAAAAAAATATTTTATAAATTATTAATTTATAAACAGAATAAAAATTTATAGTAAGGTTAATAAAAATATTTATTCATTTATTCAATTGCTACTACTTATTAATTCACACTCTCATCTATAATATAAAAATGAATTGCAAAATGTGTTTGTAAGCCCATAACTCAATAACGCCTGGACCAATTTTGCTAATTCTTTTTTTAAATGTCCGCTGAAGTCCAAGGATGGTTTTTATGGCGAGAAAAAATCGAATAATTGCCAGGAAAACCCTAATAACAGTCCTTTTCTTCTTCCCATGCGTTACCATGGCAACCGATAACAACAAATTTCAAATTTGACTCTACATTTTAAATAGAAATTTTTTTCCAGAATATCACCGAAAAAAATCAAATTTAAGTAAGTATTTAAAAAATAGTAGGAAAAGAAAAGAACGTTTAAAATTAAGTCAGGTAGGGTCATCTGATTTGTTAGAATTACAAAATAAAGATAAGGAACCTAAAATTAAAAAAAACGATTAATTGAGTCTCAGTCTGAGAGAGAAAATAGGCTTTTTAAAGATAGGGTCTTACATGCAGCTGGTCGCTCTAAAGAAACAGAAAAGAAAAAGAAGAGAGGCTAAAAAAAGTTAGGATTTATTATACTGAGACTCGATCTTCAGGGTCAATCAAATTACGAAATATATATTATGTTATATCCACAGGCCCTACTTTTCTGTCTTTCAGTGCATTAATTCGTACGTTTAAGGGCTGTATTTTTTTAAATTTATATTCTTTTAAATGATTTGAAATTGTTTCCTATATTTTGTCTTTTATTTATTTAAAAAATAATCTTAATCTTAAATATTCATAGTTCATAAGGAATAAATTTTTTAAAGTACCGATCCGTGGCTCTGTGAACCAGGTACTATATACTTATGTTATATAATTTATATTTATAATATTTATTTATTTATTGATTCCAACCTTGTCCGGTTTGGACTTTGGTCTACTTTTTTCAACATATTACAAAAATAAAGTACAACAATTATTAACACTCAAATCAATAAAAACGAATTTTTAGGAATTTTTAGAAATTTAAAGTACCGATCCGTGGCTCTGTGAACCACGTAGTTATTTACCTTTTTATGTTTCAATTTTATAAAAATAAAAAAAAAAATAAAACACTGCATTTCTATCCATCTTGAGTAGATCACAAATAATATAAAGAATTTAAAAACATCTCAAGTAAATTTAAAAAAAAAAAAAAAAAAAAAATTGGGTTCTCTCCATGAACCATTTTCTCTCTCTCTATTTTCAACGGATCTTTTTCGTGCTTCAAAGCGATAGCCAGTTCAGATCAAATGGAGGAAAGATGAAAGCGTAGGGGAAAAGAACCTGGCGGACGTTTGCCAAATGGAGGGCACAAGATCGGATGCAGGAGAAATGCTTGGCCTGCGATTGTCCTCTCGCTCTCTCAGCCTCCCTCCTCCCTCTCTATCTCTCTCTCTCTGAACTTCCTTCTAATTTCTATACTAGAACCATTATCTGTGTCCCAGGCATAGACACCAAATGAGATTACACCTTCGCAAACTCTGTGGCCGTAAACGAATTTCATACGGTCAGCAGGCCAATCAATGAAGATCAATAAGGAACAAACTAATATCAATTGAAATTTCCTAAAATACCTTCTTCTAATATCTACATAATCATATTAGGGTGGGAAACAAAATTTCCCCAATTTAATAATATATATTTGGCTTTTTAATAAATAATTACATAGTATTAATAGTAGTTTGAGTAGAAAACAAAACTTCTCTAATAAACTAATTTCTCCAATTACTTGTATATTTGTATATTTACTTGATTTTAGATATACTTGTATATTGACTTGATTTTTAGATATACTTGTATATGTACTTGATTTTAGAATATATACCTAGTAGTAGTAGTTGTAGTAGTAGTAGTAGTAGTTGTAGTAGTAGTAGTAGTAGTAGTAGTAGTACTAGTAGTAGTAGTAGTAGTAGTAGTAGTACTAGTAGTAGTAGCAGTAGTAGTTTGAGTAGAAAACAAAACTTCTCTAATAAACTAATTTCTCCAATTACTTGTATATTTGTATATTTACTTGATTTTAGATATACTTGTATATTGACTTGATTTTTAGATATACTTGTATATTTACTTGATTTTAGAATATATACCTAGTAGTAGTAGTTGTAGTAGTAGTAGTAGTAGTTGTAGTAGTAGTAGTAGTAGTTGTAGTAGTAGTAGTAGTAGTAGTAGTAGTAGTAGTAGTAGTAGTAGTAGTAGTAGTAGTACTAGTAGTAGTAGCAGTAGTAGTTTGAGTAGAAAACAAAACTTTTCTAATAAACTAATTTCTCCAATTTTTGTATATTTGTATATTTACTTGATTTTAGATATACTTGTATATTTACTTGATTTTTAGATATACTTGTATATTTACTTGATTTTAGAATATATACCTAGTAGTAGTAGTTGTAGTAGTAGTTAGTAGTAGTAGCAGTAGTAGTAGTTTGAGTGGAAAACAAAACTTCCCTAATATACTAATTTCTTCAATTTAATAAAATATACTTTAATTTTGAATATATACCTAGTGGTAGTAGTAGTATTAGTAGTAGTAATAGCAGTTTGAGTAGAAAACAAAACTTTCCTAATAAACTAATTTCCCCAATTTGATAAAATAGACTTGAATTTTTAAATAATATCATAGTAGTAGTAGTAGTTTGTGTGAAACAAAACATTCCCTATATACTAATTTCCCCAATTTACCAAAATATAAGTACTTTATGAATAATAGTAATACTACTAAAAAAAATCTACGGAATTAATTGTTTGTAGTAGTATTTTTATATATTAATAAATGTTTATTTGAATAAAGACATTTGTTCATTATTTTCTCAAGTAAAATGCTCATTAAAAAATTATTAATATACACATCGGTGATCAGGAGGTAATGATATTTAAAGGTTCATTATCTTCCCTTAAGTTGATAAATTACTTTTAAGATTTTAATTAATTTTCTGTTTATTCAATGAATAAATTTTCGTTAAAAATTGGAATATAAACGACAAAACTTGCACAAGCATATCCTTCCGCTTTCTTTTATATATCTTTCTGCTCGTGAAATCTACAAGTGAAAAAATATTATGGCTTTTTGTAAAGTAACCTTCAAGGCGTCACTATCAAAAGTTTTTCCAATATTGAATATAATTTGGATATATAAAAAATGAATGTTCAAATAAGTATTATATATATTTTATAAACATAACCATAATTGTTTTTTCAAATCTCTCCAAAATTAATATTGCTATGTATATGTCACGATTGACACAAATATAATTACAAAGTGAATAGAAATTGTTAAAATGTATTACAAAATTAATGAATCCAAACTATGTTTTGTGTATTAATACATCAAATTTTCATCAAAATAATCGACCTGCAGAACTTACTATAGACATGTGATTGTGTTTGTAATGTTAAGAAACCATTATATCATGAATCACAATCCATGTATTGTGATAAATATTTAGGAATCGTATAATTTACACAAATTCTGATATGCACTGACCCCAGGATCATTCCATATAACTTCACTGGACTTTTTTTCATGATAATTTTGTTAAATTATTAAACTATACCAATAAACCACAAATATTCGAGGACTTAAAAGCCAAATTTAGTTTGTGGACAATCAGTAGTACAGAATTATGTAAAAAAAAGCTAAAAGAATACTGTTCCAGAAAAAAATCTGGTGAAGTCAAGTGAAATTATTTTTAATTATGATAATGTTATCTTTCATTATTTCAAATATATATGAACAAATGTAAATATCTTATCCGGTTTTATTTCTGTTTTAAATAGTATATATATATATATATATATATATATACTGGTATATAACTTTATACTTTGTTTTTCAAACAAATGATCTCTTACAGATATCGTCGTTTATCATTTTAGCATTATTTGAAATTTCGGGCTTTCAGGGAGTCCCCTTCTATTTCGATATTTCTCTGCCTTGATATTATTCTCTTTGTAAAAACACCTCCGCTGTTGTTTGATATAAATTATAGCTTAAATACATCCTGGAAAGTAAAAAAATGCCACTGTCAAATGGAAGTTGGCCGTTTTGACTGATGCCCAAACAAACAGAGAGACAGTTACACCAAAAGCTCATATGTCCTTTTCGATGGAGCAGGGAATTTTTAACGGGGCAAAGCATTCCGCCCCTGGATCAATACGCTTGGTAAATTGAATAGATCCACTGTCTTGATTACTTAGGGATTAGCAAAACTTTTAATAATATCAGCCAACGTTTTATAGATAATTTTTTATTTAACTTTATTAATTAAATTAAAGTAACCAATCGTTTTTATTCGGTTCATCGCTTCCATCCTACTTTAATTCAAAATAAACGCATGCGATTTAATTTATCTAAATTCATTGGTGTTGATTTTAAGGATATTGGCTTTCACCGGATCAGATCATCTAAGAAAATATTTAGTTGAATGGCTCAAGCAGAAAGCAAGAAAAAACAATAGAAAGCCATTAAAAAATCAAAACAAAGCTTTGGTACCGTGGGAGAGATGACCAGGCTACTTTGATTAAGCTTTTCACTTCCTGTTCCATTTAATTAGCAAATGAAAAATTATTTAACAACCTTTAACTACTCAAGCGTATGGAATTTTAATATTCTCGTTGAAATAAGTTCTTTTTAATTTGGACCCCAAATTTCACCCCATCCAATGATATTCCTATGTTTTATGATACAAAAACATGGATTTGATGTCAAACTGCATTCCAATGTGTTGTATCTAGCATAATTCAATATTTCTAATTACAAAATATAGAAGAATTTGAAAAGTAAAATGAAAAATTTTCATTTATCATGTGATGATGCTTGTATAAAAAATGATACTCTGTAATTTGATGAATTGGTCAAATGAATTAATCATAGGTTATATTTGAACATTAATGAGGTCAAATAGTCAATAGGCAACCATATAAGCTAATCACATTACTCGACGAAAATAGAAAAAAAATTAATATATTTACATACTATCATTTTGTTTCTCTCCATCAATCTTAAAAATGTGTAATTCTTAAAACATCATCGTTCAAAATGTTTACTTTGATAAATTATCAATAATATTAAGTTATATTATTATTGTACATCGAACTCTTATAATCTTTGTCTTGAACTTAAACTTAAAGTCGATGGATCGAATCTCTCCCCAAGTTTAAAATTTACAATTATAAAATATCAATAAATGTCAGGTTGACAAAAAATGACTTTTTTTCTCGATAGCCAAGAAAATTAAATAGAAATTAATTATATATAATTTCATTATAAGTTTTTAAAATAATAAAATAAATCATGTCTCCAATTGAATGAAAAATATTATAATACTAATATGAACATGTGGCACGAATAGGTAAAGAAAGGGTAATGCAAAGTTTGTTTATTGGAAAACAAATTGGAAATTGACCGGCGATTAAACATTAAAAAAGTTTAGACGAAAAACAATGAAATCGTAAGTAATTCCGAATAAGCTACATTTTTCAAAAGTTGAAAGAAAACTACGAATTTTGAATAATGCCCGTTTACCAAATTTCATTATTCTAGCTCAAACCGTTAATACGTAATCTTGTCTACACACACACACACACACGCATATATATATACACATACAGACATTTTTCTCAACCTTAGTGAAAATGACTCAGGGACCTTCAAAACGTATAAAAACATAAAAATCTCCCCATCGAAAATTTTCGTGATCGCAATACTAGCTAGATATTAAAAATCTGTAGTGTCTTCACTCGACTATCTCGTATAAATTTCGTATATTTAAATTAAATATTAAATTTAAATTAATAAATATACATATATTAATCCAGCGCGTCTTTGGCTTTTTGTTGATGGCACCATGTCACGTGCTGGTGCGTGATTTGCAGTCATGTTAAAAAATTAATTCCGGGACTTTCAGCGAATCAATCAAGCTGAAATTCTATATATAGCAGTTTTATAGAATTTTAAATCATGTGAGGTAGTCACAGATTTTGTTAATAATTTATTGTAATTTTTATCCTACTTTTAATAAATATATTACAAAGAACATCGAACATTTCTCGAGATGTGTAAATTTCTTAACTGCAATTTAAAATTTGTGGAATTTTTAGTTAAATGAAAAATTATTTATTTGGAGATAAAACCAACGTTTCAGCAATACTATAAAAAAAATAAAAATTTATTGATGAAATGTCAGTTTTACCTCTTAAATAAATAATTTTCACTAAACTTAACTTAAAATTCCTCAATTTTTTTCATTTCAATAATTCCTTCTAAATAAAAATAAATTTCAAAAACCATTCAAGCCCCCCCACCCGCTATTTCGTCAATTAGTTATTCTTATTATAGCCAGGAGGCGCTAAATAAGTTTTCAAAAATTAACATGGTCGTGTCAAGTCTGTTATACGATCTGTGCATCAAAAGTTTTAATTTGAAACTGAATCGTTGCCACAGACTATTTTGCTATCTTAAAGACGAATATTTCGTTGTTATTTTGATTGTAAATCAAAATCAAAATTTAAACCCTGTGTTTGAAACGTTTATATTAATTATTAACTTGAATCTATTTTTAATTGATAATAGATTAATGAATTAAAAATGGATCCACATTCAGAAGAAGACAGAAAATATCCAATATATATAGGTAATTTTTATTTCTATGTTTTTTTTATCTAATGTAATGTTAATTGTCACTAAAATGGTAATTATATAAAAAAAGTTACTCCAACATGGATTTGAATAAAACTTTACCAGTTTATTCTAATAAACGTTTCTTATGAAATTTTTGCGGGACGTTCCTGGTTTATGGGATAAAAACTATTAAAATTTGTATAAACATCTGTGAAGTCGGTTAAATTTAAATTATTTTTTAAAAAAATTAAATATTTGTTTAATAAAAATTAAATTAAATATTGTATTAAATAATAAATATAATTTTTAAAAATAAAAAAATAAAAAATATTCGATAAATATAAAAAATATTATTTTAAACAGAATTAAATATATTTTAAATGGGATTAAATATTATTTGAATAAAAATAAAATATTTTTTATAGCTAAAATTAAATATTTATTTATTTCGTTAACAATTACGGGGAATTTTTATTTCTGTTTTTTTTTCATTAAAAGTAATGTTAATTGTCACTAAAATTATTTTTTTTAATATTATTTGTAATGATATTGTTCCTTAAATTGAATTATAAAATTGTTAGATATATAAAATTTAATGATAACGAAAACAATTCTTTTTTTTTAGGTCCTCTCTATCCTTGTGTATATTGCCATACCAATTTTATAAGCGAGGAATTTTTATGTAAACATCTAAAAAAATGTTTTCATAAAAAAATATTTTCAATTTTCAAAAATGAGTTAAAACTCAAAAAGGGTACAGAGAAAAACACAGACGAAAAATTTGAAGAAAATAATGATTCAATCCATAAAGAAGACAATCGCTTTGAATGTAATTATTGTGAGAAAAAATTTAATGTGAAATCAAATTTAAAGACACATTTATTAATTCATTTAGGAGAAAAGCCTTTTAAATGTAATTATTGCGAAAAGAAGTTTAATCAGAAATCACATTTAAATAGACATTTATTAATTCATACAGGAGTTAAAGCTTTTGAATGTAATTATTGCGAAAAGAAATTTAATCAGAAATCAACTTTGAAAAAACATTTATTAATTCATACAGGAGAAAAACCTTTTGAATGTAATTATTGTGAAAATAAATTTAATCTGAAATCAACTTTGAAAAAACATTTATTAATTCATTCAGGAGAAAAACCTTTTGAATGTAATTATTGTGAAAAGAAATTTATTACAAAATCACATTTAACTAAGCATTTATTAAATCATACAGGAGAAAGACCTTTTGAATGTAATTATTGTAAAAAGAATTTTAATCAGAAATCAACTTTAAATACACATATATTAATTCATACAGGAGTTAAAGCTTTTGAATGTAATTATTGCGAAAAGAAGTTTAATCGGAAATCACATTTAAAATCACATTTATTAATTCATACAGGAGAAAAACTTTTTGAATGTAATTATTGTGAAAAGAAATTTAATCAGAAGTCAACTTTAAAATCACATTTATTAATTCATACTGGAGAAAAACCTTTTGAATGTAATTATTGTAAAAAGAATTTTAATCAGAAATCAACTTTGAAAAAACATTTATTAATTCATACAGGAGAAAAACCTTTTGAATGTAATTATTGTGAAAAGAAGTTTAATCAGAAATCAACTTTGAAAAAACATTTATTAATTCATACAGGAGAAAAACCTTTTGAATGTAATTATTGTAAAAAGAATTTTAATCTGAAATCAAATTTAAATAAACATTTATTAATTCATACTGGAGAAAAACCTTTTGAATGTAATTATTGTGAAAAGAAATTTAATCTGAAATCAACTTTGAAAAAACATTTATTAATTCATTCAGGAGAAAAACCTTTTGAATGTAATTATTGTGAAAAGAATTTTAATCAGAAATCAACTTTGAAAAAACATTTATTAATTCATACAGGAGAAAAACCTTTTGAATGTAATTATTGTGAAAAGAAATTTATTACAAAATCACATTTAACTCTACATTTATTAAATCATACAGGAGAAAAACCTTTTGAATGTAATTATTGTGAAAAGAAGTTTAATCAGAAATCAACTTTGAAAAAACATTTATTAATTCATACAGGAGAAAAACCTTTTGAATGTAATTATTGCGAAATGAAGTTTAATCGGAAATCACATTTAAAATCACATTTATTTATTCATACAGGAGAAAAACTTTTTGAATGTAATTATTGTGAAAAAAAATTTAATCATAAAATATCTTTAAAATCACATTTATTAATTCATACTGGAGAAAAACCTTTTGAATGTAATTATTGTAAAAAGAAATTTAATTTGAAATCAAATTTAAAAACACATTTATTAATTCATACTGAAAAAAAACTTTTGAATGTAATTATTGCAAAAAGAAGTTTAATCAGAAATCAACTTTAAATACACATTTATTAATTCATACAGGAGAAAAACCTTTTGAATGTAATTATTGTGAAAAGAAATTTAATATGAAATCACATTTAAAATCACATTTATTAAATCATACAGGAAAAAAACCTTTTGAATGTAATTATTGTGAAAATAAATTTTATCAGAAATCGGATTTAGCAAAACATTTATTAATTCATACAGGAAAAAAACCTTTTGAATGTAATTATTGTAAAATGAAATTTATTAGAAAATCACATTTAACTCAGCATTTATTAAATCATACAGGAGAAAAACCTTTTGAATGTAATTATTGTAAAAAGAAATTTAATAGAAAATCACAATTAAATAAACATTTATTAATCCATAATGTTTGAAAAATACCATTAATAATGAAAACAGCATTTTCTTTAATTATAGTTTAATAACTTTATAGCACAAATTATAGTTTAAATCAATAAAAATCTGATTTATTAAACTTTGTATTTGTATTTAATATTTTATTGGCTTTATTAATAAATACATTCTTACTAATTATCTATTTTCTATTACATTTTATTATCCATATGTTAATTTATTTAATATTTATTTTTACAATTCTAAATTATGTCCAATGATTCCTTCATTTTACTATTTTATAATTGTAAATAAAAAAGAAACTTTATAAAAATCCTTATTTTAATTCTTACACGAGAAAAGCATGTTTAATTTCATTTAATCATTTTTACATTTTCATTTAGAAATTCATAAAGGTAAAATGTTTTTACGTATGAAATTATTGTAAAAAGAATATTATTTAACATTTAATTATACTCATTGTTTGAATAAAAGGCGTATTAATGCTGACTAAAGATTATTTTTGATTCTTTCTTTGATTAATGTTATATACTTTATAGTTTTAGGTTCATTTCTTTAAAATTTTATATATTTAGCTGATTATTAATATTAATGATTGTATTTCGGTCAAATTTTTAATTTTTACAAGGGTGTGCAATATGGATATACTTATTGTAATTAATTCATTGTATATAATGTGTGTGTGTGAAAAATTTGCTTTATATTTTCAATTCTTTAAATGTTATTGATAATATATCTTTATTACATGGAACACTGAGCTCTCGCTCGATCCTTTGACAAATTTATTCAATTTATTATTATTTCTGTATTAAACTTTAAAAAGTTTACAATTTTTTAATTAATTATTTCAATTGTTAAATGCGTTTTCTAAAAATGGCCCATCAAAAATTTGTATCCTAAAATGGTACAAATTAATTAAAATAACTTGTTTTTCATTTCAAGATGAAAAATGGATTCAAATTTACTTGATACAATATTTGATCCTATACTATATATATTTTGTTATAATTAGATGGCTTCAGTTTAATATTTTTCAAAATAGCAATAGCTTATCGACTATATCAACCACACACACACACACACACACAAGGTTACTACTGATAATAATATAAATTCTGAAATTATATTGACACCTGTACTTGTCTATATTTGAATTAAGAAAGGAGGTTATATTTTTTCTTTTTATTTCTAATAATAATTAAATATCACTTATATATTATTTATAATGTAATCTAAAAAAACATTTTAATTAATTAATTATAATTTATTTATTATTAGTAGATCAAATTTATTCAACAATTTATTTGAAATTCCTTCCTTTATAATTGTTCATATGTATTATATGTTGTTAACCTCATTAATATTATTTTTTGGGTGGGGGAAAATAAATATATTTCGTAATTTTATTCTAAAATATTATTGAAATAAATATTTTTAATTTTATTTCGAAATTAAATAAAAATTTTAAAATATTTTAAATATAAAAAAATTTTAATACAATGTCAATTAAAAAAGATTGTTGGTGAGAAAAAATTAAAATATACATATATTGAATCAGCGCATGTCTGGCTCTTTGTTGATTGCACCACGTCACGTGCTGGCGCGTGATATGCAGTCATGTTAAAAAATTAATTCCGGGACTTTCAGCTAATTAATCAAGCTGAAATTCTATATATAGCAGTTTTATACAATTTTTAATATATCTTTATTTTTACCGTCAGTTTAGAGGGAAAAAAATGAAAACGTTGTAGGTAATGACCTTCTTCCAGTTGAGCTACATATCTCAAAAGTTGAAAGAAAACTACGATTTTTGAATAATGACCATATACCAAATTTCATGATTCTAGCTCAAATCGTTTTTGCGTAATCTTGTCAACATACATATATATATATATATATATATATATATATATACAAACATTTTTCTCAACTTTAATGAAATTGATTCAGGGACCTTCGAAACGTATTAAAACATCAAAATGTAGAGTAAATAGATGTAAGGCAATGGAGAGAGGTTAGGAATTGGATAGAGGGATTCAGGATACGGATGGCTGGAGAAATATTGTTACTGCGGCGAAGAACTTTCAAGTTCAGTAACGGCATTAATTCCCACTATTTTCATTTTTATTTATTTTTCATTTTTTTATTTTTTAAATGAAAGTTCCAGAGGTTTTTTTTACTTTTTTATTCTATTAATAATTTTTATTATTATACTAAATATAGTTTGCAGTTTTATGACTTTAAAGATATATATATATATACTATAAAATCTCCTCGTATGATGTCACGTCATAAGAAAAAGTTTAAGAAGCATTATACTCAACACAAAGTGGATAAAGAGAAGAGGAGGGAGTGGGGCCTCTGTCTAAATGTTAAACCGCCAAAAGCGTTCTGAACAGTTAGTTTCTAATATCATAAATAAACTTGTATTAAATGTTCTAATAATTTCATAAAATTAATTATAATTATAAAGTTTTAGTAAAAAAAAAAATTAATTTAAATGGTGTTTGGTTTATTTTAAATTAAACGAGGAGATACGAAACGATGTAATTTTATAGATGTCTATAAAACAAAGTGGCAGGGGTGACAGGTATTTATTCATTTTATAAACTTATTATATATATATATATATATATATATATATTAGCTAATAGATAAATAAATTTTACTATTTGGGTTTCTGTGTCTTAGGCTCTTTGTCCAAAATTCATTGTTGGTATTTTACGATGAATAGTTGAGTTATGATTGACTTACTGATTGAATTAAAATAAATGAAAAGTTATTACATCCAAATAATAAATATAATATGGACAAATATAATATGCATCACTCAGGGGATACAGGGGGCAGAGGCTCATTGCTAGGTGCTAAAAGCGCTCAATGCGGTTTGAGCAGTTAGTATAATATATAAATAAAGAAATAATTTGCTCATGCATTTAACGTATTGTGCATATTTTACCAATTTATAGGTATATTATAATTATTATTATAATAAGGCATTGGTGGGTAAGAAAAGAAGAAATACAAATAGGATTCTTCCTGAATGACATTCCCTTCCTATCAAAGTTTAATGTAGAGATGATTTTCAACAAAAGTTTTTACAAAAATTAATAAATTACCTTTTTTGAGTAGATTTTGAGTGGATTTAGCTTTGTATTAGTTATTTTTGCTTAATTTGTTGTCATGCCTAAACTCCCACATAAATGAACTTATTCCAATTCAAATAGCTCGATTATTTATTAATTAGCAATTAACCCAATTATTTAATTATTTTTCATTAGGATTTTTTATATTTACATATTTACATTAATTATTTGTTTTTTTTTTCTTTTAACATTCTATTTATTCAATTTTTAATCAAAAAATAAAATTCATTACATATCAAGAAATAAATTTAAAAAATAAAAATAAAAAAAAAATAAAACTGTAAGGAGGACCGTTTCAAGTTGGGGTCACTTTGTAGACGATCCTCTTACGTTGGGTGCCAATTTATAAGGGGATCTAAGTATGAGGCACTTGTAATGACCCACGATGACCGTGAATTGTTAATTAATGTTAAGTTAATGATGGGCGCCAACTTTGGATATCCCAAAGTATAAAATAGTGTTGAAAAATTAAGGGAAAAGGGAAAACACAATAATAATGTTCACATTAATTTACTTTAATTAAATAGATAAAAAAATTAACAAATTAAATATACAAATTTTAAATAGAAAAAAATAAGAAAATGTAATTCACTATTGTCACTGGAATTAGCAGAAATAATTATCACAGGGGGTGATGATAAGGATTATACACAAATAATTATATCACGGGACGTGATAAGTATAGGTTATATCAGGATGATATCACTTGTTCGACTGTATCACAGGGTGTGATAAAAATGATTATATACAAAATAATTATATCACGGGACGTGATAAATACCAGGTCATATCGGGATGATATCACTAGTTAAACTGTATCACAGGGTGTGATAATAAAAGTGATTATATACAAAATAATTATATCACGGGACGTGATAAATACAGGTCATATCAGGATGATATCTCACTAGTTCCACTGTTCATTCTCAACTGTCTAAAAATATTAAAACTTGGAGGGATGGTTCCTCCCCTTATGTGAAATATAATATCTATATATATATTACATTTTAAGAATAATGCGACGAAATAACTTTGTTAATAAAAAAAAGGGAATAGAAAAACAAAATAAACTAAAAAATAGATAAACAAAATAAAATGTATAATAAAGAAAAATAACTAAGAATATAAATACTTTGTCCGTTACAAAACTACTTTAAATATCCACCTCCATTCAATTTCTATCTTCTCCCAGTTCTCCTATAATAATTATGAAAACCCACAAAAGTTTTAATAAATATATTCGTGATTATGATAATTAGTAAAGGAATTTTGTAAATGATAATACATATTTTTTTTTCACTTTTATTAAAAAAAAACCCCCCAAAAATTCACATTTCAGAAAAATCAGAAAGTGAAATAAAATATAAATATGTGATATCATTTATAAAAGTCCTTTATTAAAAGAAAATATTTTTTTTTTGCATTTAGATTATGATTTATTTTTTTTTAAAAAAAAAATAATCTTATATCTTTCCAAAGAACGAAAAATAATAATAAATACTATTAGTATAAATATATTTATTTTTTTTTTAATTAAAATAAATAAATTTCGTACTATCAATTTTAGGTTAGTTTTTATAGATAATTTTTCGATTTTTGTGATAGCTGTCATCAAATAAAAAAGTCATTTTCTTGTGAGCTTTTGTCAACTTCAATGATGTCAAGAAACTCTTGGCTTTATTAAATTCGAAGATTCATGGCTCTACCGCAACCACATAGATAGGCACATGACGATTGGCAATTCAATAGAACCTAATTTATCAATTCTATATCGATGGCAATTTTAAAGAAAAAAACTATATATATTATATCAAGGTTGATGTTTACATATTGCTCAGAATTTAAACATTTTTTGCACATCTTTACTGGTTCCCTTCTGTTAAAGCATCTCCCTTTAGATTTATTTATTTTAATATCAATTTATTTTTATAAGTTTTTTTCTTTTTATACATATTTTTTTGTATTTTGTATATTCAAACACGTGGTCTGTTCAGTAGCTAAATTGACTAGGCAAAAGGGTCACATGACCCCTTACTTTTCCCCATCTTTCCAATTTTGATTCTCCAAGGCGAATCGCCTAAGCACTAATAGTCAAACGTACTGCACTCTTTGGTGAAGTTTATTTCAGGGTCCCTTTCCCAAATAATTTTATTTTATTTACTCCCCGTGTGAAAGAGTTGAGAATTCTTTTTTAACTTCTTCACTAGTGGCACAGGTGATCCGACAGGCTCTACAATATTTTATTTTGTTTCGGCTTGTCCAACTTCAGTGGTATAAAGGTAAGGGAACGTTGTTCTCCCGCGTTCCCTTACCTTTTTTCAGAACCGGAACGCGTTCCAGTACACTTTTTCATGTCCCGACAACTCCCACTTAAATTTCTTTTTTGTGTTCGTTAATATTTTGTTTAGTAAGAATAAGAAAAAATAAAAACTTATATGGAAAAAAATAATTTACTGAAAATAGAACTTTTTTTCTCCCACTATGCGTTCCCTTATTTTACCAATACATCACTGGTTCACTTGATTGTCTATGGAAACTGATTCGTGTGGAGAGGAAATACGTATCTTCTACTATCAAGAGATTATCTCTGTAGATATTAGACCAAATCCGTAAACATTAAATTATATAAATATTATTCGTAAACTTTAACAAAGCCTATAGCTCAATAGATTGCGAATTTGTTTATCAAATGCTAATTTTAATGGGGAATCCGGTTTGTTTATATCAATATATTTATGTTTACTTTTATACGAAATTTTATTGGAAAATATTTAATGATATTTTATTTACCTAAAATAGGTTTAAATTTTAATAATTCATTTAAATGTAAATTAAATATAGCTGCGATGGGCGGAATTCGAGGTTAGAAAGAGCAAGGAAAAAATAAAAAAATAACAAAAGTTTTGTCTGTATATTGATAATTTAAAATGATAAATATTATATTTAATAATATTAAAGATAATTTAACTATATATGATAAATTGATAATAAAAAAAAGCTCTGAAGTGTCTCAACTCGACTATCTCGCAAATTTGAATTGGATTAAATAACATACAGTAATTTAAATTAAATTAAATTATAAATTAAAATTAATAAATAATATTTATTAAACCAGCGCATGTTTGGCTCTTTGTTGATGGCACCACGTCACGTGTTGGCGCGTGAGATTTGCAGTGTTAAAAAATTAATTCTGGTACTTTCAGTTCATAAATCAAGCTGAAATTCTAGATATAGCAGTTTTATACAATTATTAATCATGTGAAGAATTATCAAACATATATCTTTATTTTTACGGTCACTTTAGAAGAAAAATAAACAAAACGTTGTAGGTAATGACCCTCTTCCGGTTGAGCTACACATTTCTCAAAAGTTGATAGAAAACTACGAATTTTGAATAATGCCCATGTACCAAATTTCATCATTCTAGCTCAAACCGTTTTTGCGTAATCTTGATTACATACACACACACACACACATATATATATATATATATATATATATATATATATATATATATACATACATTTTTCTCAACCTTAGTGAAAATGATTCAGGAACCTTCAAAACGTATAAAAACATCAAAATCTCAACATCGAAAATTTTCGTGATCGTATTGCGAGATAGTAATTAATCTAACAATTACATTGAATATTTGGTAGATAATTTAATAAGCATTTTACTTTTTTTATATAAAGTTTAATATTTAAAAGTATAACATTTTTGTACATGTGATAGTAACAAGATATACTCTACAAAAATATTCGAGTATGTATATATTAACGATCAAGGAGATACAGGAGAGCCTCTTGGAGCGAAGAACACCGAAGGTCTAATTGGCTAGTATATATATATATATTTATAAGTTAAGAGGCGCCACAGGGTGTGATGGCTAGCGTCGATGACTCACATTCTCGTGGTCCCGGGTTCAATTCCCTGGCCTGGCAAGGGAATTTCTCTAGCTGGGGTATATTGGACGGAGTCAATCCAGTCTCCGGGATCAACATTGGGAAGCTACTTGATAAAATGTAGCGCCTCCGATCAAGAAAATCAAGGTAAAGGTTGATAGGAACCGTTCTACTGATCATAGGACACCTCATCATTTGTATAACCGACTTAATAGGCGTTGTCCTTGCGTAGGACGTACAAAAGTCAGAGTTTTTTGTTTTTTATTTTATTTATAAATTACATTTAAACAATGTTACACTAACCATCCTCTCTGGTACAGATATACTGTAGATAAAATGTTTTGTTTTTAGTATAAGAGTCTAATTAATTAGACTAATAATATACATAAAATTGCTAAAAAGATAAAAATAAATTTCAATTATAATATTATTTTTAATCTAATGCACTGACAGTTAGTAATTTAAGCTGCTATGTCAAAGGATGTAACTTTATGGAAAAGGTTGGGAGAGCTTTGACGAAGTATGATGATTTTTATATTCTGATACTAATAAAAAAACATTTCTATAATAATATTCACTTTTAAATTATAATATTAAAAAAAAAAATCTTTATCAAATTTATTTTACTATATATTTATCAGGTGTAAAAGTATGGAACCGGAATTATTTTTGTAAAATTTGCAGGTCTGTTAATAGGAAATTATAATGTTTGAGGTTATAGAAAAATATACCGGTGAATGAAATTTAGGTTATTGTGTGTTGACAAACTTCGTCAGCTGTCAGGGAGAAGATGGCGTTACAGAAGCGGTCTTACGGTCTTTAAACTGATAGTGAGCACCATCTATAGTGAAATTTCGGTTTCATACTACTACATGTATTTGCATTTTACTACTACCAGGGTCATTCAATAAAGAAAGAGACAAATGGCTATAGCTCAAAAATTGTTTTAAAAAACAGTTTATTTAATTCTTACAAAATTTAGGCTACTTTTCAATATAATGACCCTCATTGTTATGCACTTGTCCCATCTTTTTTGCACCTTCCTAATTCCCTTGGCGAAGAATTCTTTCGATTTACCCCGAAGCCACTTTTTAACTTCCTCATTGTTACCAAATCTTTTTCCACGTGGGGCGTCTTTGAGTGGTCCGAACAGGTAAAAATCAGATGGGGCGTGGGTAAGATGGGACCAGTGTATAAATTTGGGGGTGTTTATGATGATAAATAGCCTGAATTGTAAGAATTAAATTAACCGTTTTTGAGCTATAGCCATTTGTCTTTTTACATATTGAATAACCCTCTAATATATATATATTATATATATATAATTTATTTAATTAATTGGAAATTTCAAATATTAATTTTTGAATTTTAAATAAGTCTGTAAATGAGAAGACAAATAATCTAAATTTTTTATTTAATTATTAATTCAACCCTGTTTTAACTGGAAATTCGAGTTAGAATAATTTTTCACTAACAAATCATATTTAAAAATTTTAAATGAAAATTCAAAAAAAAAAAAAAAAAAATTAGTAAAGAAATGAGCCTAATATTTTTCTTTTCAATTTCATTAAGTTACTTTGCTAATAAAATGAAATTAAACTGGAATATTATATAGAAACTCATTTAAACTTTTTACGTTCACGCGGCACGGATAGAATCGTTTCTATTTTCTACTTTCTGCAAGTTCAGGGCGTAAAATGTATTTCTAATTTCAAATCACTTCTCCCCCTTTTCGATTCCCCACGGGCTTGGAACTGGCTCTTTTGTTTATCTAAGGAAATGAGACAAGATGTCCTTTCCACTCTCGATTCAATACAAATGACTGGAAAAGATTTTTTTTTTATTTTCAACTATCATTACAGTTTATAGAAGGTAAATACAGTTATTCTAGAAAATTTTCTCATGAATAAATAACTAATTTAGTGTACCCGATACATACCTAAATAGAATTATCGATTATTCTTAATAATAATAATAATAGTAATAATAATCATAATATGAAATAAAATAATGGATTTAAAATTTTAAATTTTGTTTTAAATGACATTATTTATTTTGAATTTTTCTCCAGAATCCACGTAATCCTGGTTGCCTTCATTTAAGGCAGTAGTTTCCAACCTTTCTGTACCGGCGCCACCGTTTTTTTTTTAAAAAAATTCTTGCGCCCCCCTTAATTTTTGTAATAATCTAATTTCCCCTTTTAATAGTCGGGCACATTTCTGAAATAATATAACAACAGGGGTGGGCCATTGTTCATAGGTTCACCTTTTTAAAACCATATTGAAAAAAATTGAAAAAAAATTGAAAATTTGCAAAAGTTTGCGTGCACTTGAAATTGGTTCTAATACCTTCGCGCCCTCCTTACAACAGTCTCGCGCCCCCCAGGGAGGGCGCGCCCCACAGGTTGGTAAACTCTGATTTAAGGGAACTTATATTCTTTCAACTCTATCATCACCTACCTATCTGTTTATAGTATAGCAGGGCCGTGTCAAGACTAAACTGCGTAGAGTGGGGGGGGAGAAATCGAGTGATCATCCGCCATCTTCCCAATTTTTACTAAAAATCCTTAAATTGCTTAATACGGCGCTCATACCTCCCCTCCCGCCTCTGTCCTTAACATTGCCTTGCACTACAGTAAAAATGAGTACTATGTATAATAATACTAATAATAAATTACCAAATTTTTTGCATACATATTTAAATTTTTAAAATAAGAGAAATAATTAATTTTATAGGAGCAAAAACGAATTTGGGTGCCGTAATCTGGGTTGCCTTCAATTTTGATGTTTTTATACGTTTTGAAGGTCCTTGAGTCATTTTCACTAAGGTTGAGAAAAATGTCTGTGTCTGTGTGTATATGTGTGTGTGAATGTAGACAAGATTACGCAAAAACGGTTTGATCTAGAATCATGAAATTTGATACATGGGCCTTATTCAATATTCGTAGTTTTGTATCAACTTTTGAGAAATGTAGCTCATTCGGAAGAGGACCATTACCTACAACGTTTTGATTTTTTTTCCCTCTAAACTGACCGTAAAAATAAAGATAGATGTTTGATAGTTTTTCCCACAAGATTACAAATTGTATAAAACTGCTATATATAGAATTTTAGCTTGATTAGCTGAAAGTACCAGAATTTTTAAAATTTTGACTTAAAAATGAAAAGGTAAAGGTTTCCAATTTAAATTTAATATATGTTAATTATAATTAATTTAATTTAGTAACAATACTTATACTGTATAAATTTAATTTTTTTTTAAATTAATTAATCCAATTTTTAATTTATAATTTAATTAATTAAATTTAATTTAAATATAATATATATTAATTAATCCAATTCAAATTTGCCAGAGAGTCGAGTGGAGACCCTTTAGATTTTTTTTTCAATTAAATTCCTTGAACTTTACCATCACATCAACTTCTTACTATCTTTTCATAGAACAGTTTAATTTAATAATATATATTTTTAAAATAAATTCAATAGTGCTAGTGTACATTTTTTGAATTTTATTTTTTTGATATATATATGTTAATGGTAAACTCCATTTGTTTATTTATTTGGTTTGTGTATGCATTAGGTTGTAGATGTAGATTGTAGATGATTATTTGGTTACTACGCATGAGCGTACTGATCCATTCCTATTACCCGCCTCACCCCTCTCCAGCTCGTCGACTATGACGTCACGGAGTTGCCACGCGAGGAACGCTCTACCCATCAAAACATATCATCTCTATTATTTGATCTCGTTTTTTTATTTTATAATAATTAATTGGTGTTTTCGTGTGAACAGGCGCAAATTTAATTATTCAAGAGTGCCTCCAGGTAAAGTTGGCATTCCTCTACAAGAACTCGATGATAACTGCCAAGTAATTTGAAACCATTTCTCACGCTCTCTATATATATATAGAGAGCTATATATATATATATATTTACATATATCTATTATCTATTCATTTCCTATATTTTTTTTTTATTGGTTTGGTGTTCTAATATTTTAGTTAATATTTCAAATAATATCATGAGCTTAATTAGCGTTGCCAACTGGCCTTTTTTTTGGAAAGGACAGTCCTTTTTTAAATACTCTCGACTGTCCTGTCCTAATTGTAAGTGTACCTAATTTTTTCAGGGTGTCCTTTTTTCTAACTTTAGGGTGTTCTTTTTTGGAACTTTAGGGTATTCTTTTTTGGATCTTTATACAGTTGGCAACCCTAAGATTATTAAAATAAAGTATATATTATATTATTATCAATAAATTAAATAAATTAATTAAATTCATTTTTTTTTTAAATTAAATCTACATTATTTACAACTTTCTTGTTCACGGGTATTACTTTGAAATTCCCAACAGCAACTGTAAGTAATATTTATTTATTTATTTAAGAATGTATGGAATCTTTAATATTTTAAATTATATATATTTTTATTTTTTTTTTTTCATTTTAGGTGAATGTACCAGTAGTTGACACTATAAGGACAAATTTATGAGAAAAATTTGATATTATCAGATATCAATTTGAGTTTTGGGTGATATGATTCATCAAATTTTGGAAAAAATTCCGAAATGTTCAAAACCTTAGTTCAGAAAACGTTTGACCTTTTTTTTTTTGTAGATGCAAATTGGATACAAAATGTCCTAAATATTTCAAAAAATGGGACAGATAGGAGGACACTTACAAAAAAAGGACAGAGCTCACAAATGAAGGACTCCTCCTCCTTTAGGGAGGACGATTGGTCGCCTTATTAATAATAAAGAATTCAATTGATCCAATAGTTGACAGGAACGGTATTTTTTTATCTTAGTTTATTTATTTAAAAAAAATACAACATAAATATATAAAATACAACTTAAATGTAAAATTATGTTAACAAATTATACTATCTCTATGAAATAATGGGTTGTTTTCCTTTTTCTTTCGTTCATTTTTAGCTTTTTCTTGATTTTTTTTTTAATTTTTCTTCCTGCTTCTTTTTTAGTCAAGCAGCAGTTCTCTCTCGTTTTATTTTTTCGGTTCGAAGTTTCTTTAGCAATTTAACATTGTGGTATTTTCCTGCCATTTATAATACTTTTCTAAAAGCACTAGGTATGTTTGTTTTGAAGTTTGTGGCTGAGAATTTATCAAAAAACTATCACTATTATGCTCAGAATTATTAATAATATCAAATGCTGTATAATCCTCATTGTTAACTTTAATTTGTTCAAAATCTTTTTCAATCCTGAGTTCTTCCTCTACACATTCTATTTCAGAAACAGGCTGATAATTTAAATTAATCGAATAGTTAGTTTTCCATGTCATTCACACTTCTTTTTATCTTCTGTATTTCTCTCTCAATCATTCGTTTTCATTAAAACAGGGAGACATTCCTTTGCATTTGAATTTATTTTATTTTTTGCAGATTTTTATTAATTTTTGCAATTATGTTAGATGACTACTAGATAATGAAATGATAATATAAAAAATAAAGCATTTTTGTCTACAATGTGACAAGCCGAATAAAATTTAACTTAATAATTATTACATCACCGTTTGCTCCAGTAATTGACATTCCTGTCAACTACTGGTGCAGATGCATATTCTGAGTTCCCAGTACTTGACATGGCCTTAAATATTCTTTCACTTATTATCTTATAGTATTTTCTTCTAGGTAATATGGACATTCAATTAATAATATTTAATATTGATGTCAATACTAAAAAAATAAAAATAAAATTTAGAGTGATTTGTCTACTTAAGCATTACAAAATATTAAAATATCCAATTGTTCGATTCTATAAAAAGTAAATGTTATGCCGTTTACTAAGACGGTAACTCAAAACTTTTATATTTACACATCTTCAATAGAGAAGGAATTAATTACTTTCATCTACCGCGCATTTAGAAATGTTTAGACAGATATAAATCTTCTTATCCAATAGTAAATGTACAAATGTCAACTACTGGTACCTTTGCCCTAATAATAATCGAATGAATGTGTCTTATTCTTTTTTTTCATATTGTATTTTCGTTGTTGATTGATGATTTGATTGTATTCTTCTAAATCTGCACTGAATGATATCTCCATAGAAATCCACACCATATCAAATAGAAGTATACAACTTATTTATATAGTATATCATATTTATTTTAATGATAACAAGACCGATCAGGCGCCCTAGGCAATCGCCAATTTCGTAGGGGCGTCAATTGTTTTAAATTTATTTTCTATGTTTTGTTCTAGAGCGTCAAATTTATCAATTTTGCCTGGGGCGCATAATTAACTCGCGCCGACATTGAATAGTAAATGCATTTTTTACTATATATCTCTTGTCATGCTAGTTTCCTTAAATGAGCCTCTGAATATGCGCGCATTTTCACAACTGCGTAGTAAACAAATTAAAACAAAACAATTGAATAATAATAACGGACTGAATAAAAATCAACCAGAATTATTTAGTTGAACAAGATTTAAAATATAATAATTAAATGAATAATTCATTTAAAATTAAATTAATGATACTTAACTCACAATTTAATTAAATAATAAATTAATAATAGCCTATTAATTATGAATTCATATTGTAACGACAAAGCTACCGGACCAATCTAGGAAACAAGTCGCCTTAATTGGGCCGATTATATGTTTTTTATTATTCAAATATCTCATTAACATTGAATATTTATTACTTGTGTCTAGTATAGTGAAATGTTATTTCTTAGTTCGTTATTAATTTACATTAAATATGAATATCATTTATAAATATTAATGTATTATTTAGTTTAATTATTGATTTACAGATTCTATCCTTCAGAATTTAAAAAAAGAGGAAGAAGAAGGTTATAAGTAACACAAGAGTAGTAACCTACATGATCATAATTCAAGGAAAGTAGCTCTGGTTGGCTAAACCGTTGGATATGAAGGGTTATTTATCTCTTCAGCATAAATCAACGGTTGTTAGGGATTTACAAGTTCATCCTTCAAGTAACTTCACTCATCGTTGGTTACATGTTGCTTATGAAACACATAAAAATTATATAGTATGTATATTAATAATAAATATAATAAAATTAGTTTATGTTGTAAAGCAGTGATTCTTAAAGTGGGCGCTACCGCCCCCTCGTGGGCGCTGAGGCGATCCAGGGGGGCGGTGATGGCAACAAAGTGCATTTAGGGAAAATTACTTGTATAATACTTTTCTATTCTAACATCAATAAATAGAGACATAAATTCATTGTTTCTAAATTACACCTTTATTTATAATATTTTGCAAATAGGTACATTTATCTTTCTGTTTAATTGTTATTAAAATTAAACGTGGTGAGTGGACAATGTAGGAAGGGACGTGAGAGAGATGGGAGAGGGTCGGAGTTGGATGGTTATAGCTCAGGATCCTCTACTTGGAGAAATGTAGTTGCCAAGAACTTTCGAGTTCCGAAGAGCCATAGGGATAGATAGATAGAAATGTTTTACATTCACCTACTCTCCTGGTTAATATTTATAATTAGAAAACTTTTCTTGATATATTATTATATTTTTTTATCAATTATCTAAACAATTTTTTGTTTTTTGTTTTTTCCATATTCTGAAGGACCTCTGAAGACGTTGAATATCAGCAGGAATGTATGATTTGTATGGACACTGAGATACTGCATATTTTTATGACCACCACGACGAGACATTTTCTTAGTAAAATTAAACATTAAACATTGGTTTCTGTTACGCCTTCAAGTTTATTCATCATTGATATGACATGTTCATGAATTTATTTTCGAACAGGATTTTTGGGATGTGATAAATGGTCAGTATTGCGCGCTTAACGAATAAATCATTGAAATTATAAAAAATATATATTCCTATTAAAAATATTATTAAATCATAGGTTGATTCATTTTTCATATTCTAAACTCATTAGGCAATTTTTGTAATTAATATTATTTTAAAATTTGTATATATCCAAAATTGAAAAATCATGGTAATGATATTTTTATATAATTTATGTTAATTTAACCATAAACTGTTTTTAATATCAGTTGAGTGACCTACTTTGATGATACCTAATCAAGTCCATATGACAAAATAGAAATTCGTTATTGATCGGATGAAGGGTTAGGAATAGAAAGAGAAGCAACTCGTTTTCCATCATGGATGAAAGTCACCTCCACCACCAGAACTTCCATTTTAATCTTTTCGCATAGATTAGGCGTTTTTTTTTTTTTACTAAGCAAAGCATTTCAATAGTAACTCAATAGCATTTCGTTTTGAATAATTTTAAATAATATCAATGATTCTGTGAGATGGAAAAAGCAAAAACGGAGAAGTTTATCATCACCATCGGATTTACTTGCCAATTTGATTATCGACTTAGCAACGAGTCTGATTGCAACATTGCTATCTTCACCACCCTCCCATCCTATTCTACATGCTACAGTTTTATTTCTTTATTTTCGAATAAGCATTCTACTTTGAATATCTTTGCTGGTAAATGAAACAGTATTTTTGTTTAATATCCCATTAATATCTTTCTTTGGGATCTTTATTTCAAATATAGTATTAGATAAGAAAACTACTATAATCGTGATTCTTTCCAATTTTAGATATATTGATATTGGTATTCAAACCAGCACATTTCTGAATCCCATTTATTATTTCTAATTGTGTGTATGTGTTTTTCAGAATGGCGAAAAATATATTGGTGGCGAGATTTTATATTTAGAAATATATTATTATCTATTATTCTCTTTCCTCACACTCCGAGCCTAATCCCACATCATCTAAGTAAGGGGTTAGCAACTTATGATCCGAGGATCATTGTGTGAATCATTTACTTATTTCAAGTGACCCATTTTAGTTCTAAAAAGGGGGAACGAAACAAAATATCCATTTTCATATTTTGTTTTTTTTTTTTTCGAAATATTTGTTTCCTTTCAATGTTTTATAATTGATTTTTATATATTACAGAATACAGCAGGGGTAGGCAAAAACCGGCCCGCGGGCCGGATTCGGCCCTTTTGCTTATTTTATCCGGCCCGATGAAAAAGTTTGGCTCTTATTTCGATCTTTCATTCAATATGGCTCTAAAAATTAAGGTAAATTTTTTTTACAAATGTCCCGGTTTGGTGAAATATGGTCCTCTGGCCCGGGAGACATTTTGAAAATTTCATTTTGGCCCGCGCTTAAAAGTAATTGCCCATCCCTGCTATACAGGACCAAACGTAATAAGTATATAAAAAAACATCAAAAGGAAACAAATATTTTGAAAAAAAATTTTATATTTACTATTATTAAGTTTTTCAATATATATAGACGCTAATGATGAAACGCTCAAAATTGAATTTTCGACATTCATTACTTTTGATTTTTGATTTGATGAAATCTGCTACATAAGCCAAACAAACACTTTTAGGAATTTATGATGATGCTGCTCCGTCATGTCCCAGTTTTCTGTGTTGGTTTTGACTATTTAAAAGTGATGATTTTGATGTTAATGACGAAGAAGGGCCTGGAGGACCAAAAAAGTTCAAAGACAATGAATTGCTATCGTTTGCATCTTCATAACACAAAAGAAAATTCACTCTTATATTCTCTATTCTATTAATGTATTTATTTTATTTATAATTTCTCCTTTAACATACTTTTTAATTTTCTTGGCTTATTATATTATTTATTAATTTTATAGTATATAATATTTTATTAATTTAAAAATATTTACTTCTACACTCATAAGTCTTTAATTGAATATGATAATCAATTATTTTAAAATATTTTTTTATTTGTAGTCAAAACGCGTTCGCATCTTCATTACACAAAACATAGATGAAAACTTGGTTTAGCAATCGATACATGGAAAACAAAAACAGTTAATGTTCTAACTGAGGATTTTTTTTAGGATGTTATTATTTTGTACTATATTAAAGTATTTTTAACTTTAAACTTTGACGCAGTTCAATGAAATTTAAATGAAAGGTAAAGTTTGAAGAACCGAACGATTTATTTGATAATTGAACCTGAAACAATCTCGAAGGTTTGTTATAATATTTTAAATAGCGACTCTGATATCGTAGGTATATTTTAATTTTTTTTTTATAACAAAAAACAAAAAAAACAAAAAGCTTAAGATAATCTCATTTGATGAAAATAAAATAAACTTTGTTAATTTTATATATATATATATATATATATATATATTATATGATCCTACTCTACACATTTTACAATATCAATTTAAATATTAATTAATTATGGATTTATTATAAATAATATCATGTGTGAAAGATTACCAATTTTATAATTAATTACTAGGACAAGGCATTTTATTAATAATGAATGCTATTAGATTGAAGCCAATTCATTCCTGTTTGAATGGAACGATGAATTTGTATAGCAGTAGTGTCTTAGTAGGGTTTGCACAGATGATTGATCCATTAATGAAGTATTGTCCCAAATAGTGAGTATTACTATTAACCAATGGAAAGTGAAATCTAGAATTCCTTGATTCATTTACAACCTCTTCAATCACTAATATTTATATGTATATGAGTAGGGTAAAGCATACAGTCGTTGGCCCCCTTAAGCAATTCCTAGCAGTCTTTAATGCATATCTGGGCAAATTGCGGAACAATCGGTGTCAAATTAGGTTTGCAGAACATTGATACTCTGAGCATTTGGATGAATAAAAAAACTTATTTTATTTTCAATAAGCACTTTTTAAAAAAAAATCCTAAAAAATAGTTATTGGCCCCCTGTTATAGTTATTGGCTATAAGTACTCTATAGTGATTATATACAACCATACAACAAACGATTACATAACCATACTTAATAGAACAATTTTTAAAATAATATAATAATCTCTTATAATTTGTGATAGGGGGCCAATGACCGAATTTTTAAAATAAAAATCTCTTATTATTTGTGTTTTAGTGATAGGGGGCCAATGACCGAATTTTTAAAATAAAAATTTATTATTTGTGTTTTAGTGATAGGGGGCCAATGACCGAATTTTTAAAATAAAAATGTCTTATTATTTGTGTTTTAGTGTTAGGGGGCCAATGACCGTATACTTTACCTTTACCCCAGGGGTATCAATCTCGCCGGTCGCATGCGGCCCGCGACAACTGTTTTTCCGACTCGCGACCACTTTCGACTTTTTTAAAAAAATTTTGCGGCCCGCGACCTCTTTCGGACTTTTTTAAAAAATTTTCAATTTGTCTCAAAAAAAAAAGAAAATGTTTTTTTGAGGCCCGCCTAAAGTTAAACCTTGTTTGTTTGGCCCAAGTGTACCTAAGAGTTTGACACCCCTGCTTTACCCTATATCTTCTAGGACAGGGATGGGGAACCTGACACTTTTGAAAAATTGGATGACACATACAAAGGCAATTTTTTTCAATCGAGAAATGGATTAAAATTTCACAATCCACAATTGATTTATAATTTATGTAGAAAGGGATATCTATCGTATAATTAGTAGGTTAACCATACACAGTAAATTGTAAATTTTAAATGTGCCCATTACAATTTATTTGTAAGATAATATAATTCTAAATTATGTATATATCAGTATTTTTCAAACATTTTGTACATGAAATATATTTTCAAAATTTTATAGAGTCATATATTATTGAATATGTTAAAAGTAAGTGTTATTTTAAAAAAATTATATTTTATGTATATAAAAAAAAATATTTTAAATGTAAATATTCTAAACATTTTGTACATGTAGCAATAATATTTTTCCGTCATTTTTAAGTTTTTCAATTCAATTTTTTAAACGTATAAAATGATATCAATCTGAACTCGCGACTAATAGTTTGAAAATAACATGAGGTGTCCTCTTTATTGTGCGCCCATTGCGCATTGCGCACCTTTTTACGACATTCTCTTGTTCTTGGCTCTTGAGTTTGGCTATCATCATGACTAGGATAGCCTTAGAAGCCGCCCAGCCATGATGATTTTTCTTGGGAATGTTAATGCGGTGGTCGTGGAGGCAGCTAGCCGAAAGTGTAGCGTAGCAATTTTCTACACAAGAAGACGGCGTTCGATTCCAACTAAGAACAAATTTTTCTAATAATATTCAATTTAATATCAGCTGCCTCCGGCTCCAGATTTTCTGATAGAATCAGATAGAATCCGGCTCCAGGTTTTCTGATAGAATCAGATAGAATCAGAAAACCTGGAGCCGGAGGCAGCTGATATTAAATTGAATATTATTAGAAAAATTTGTTCTTAGTTGGAATCGAACGCCGTCTTCTTGTGTAGAAAATTGCTACGCTACACTTTCGGCTAGCTGCCTCCACAACACTATTAGTTACAATGTTTATTTAAGAATTTCGTTTTAAAAATTAATTTTATTTTTAAATAAAATAATTCAATATTTTAAATAAAGTTGATAAATTAAAGGCCTTGATTAATATTTTTTTTAAAATAATTTTAGATACTCTTAGTAAAAGCAGGTACTACACAAATAGTTAAATAAATGATTCTAAAAAAAAAACAATACACAAATGATGTTTACAAGTAGTATAAGAATTTTTGTTTTTCTTTTCTAGATCACCTTTTTAGACTTTATTTGTGGCTTTCAAGGGAAAAGGTAATTTTTTCTCAATAATGAAAGCAAACAAAAACGTAAAAGAGAAAAGAAAAAAATAATGACAATTTTATTGTAGCACGCTAGTTACTTCATAATGATTTTTTACAACTTTTTGACACGTGCATTGAAAAAGGTTCACTTGCCATCCCTGTTCTAGGATTACACAATACTATATATAAAATTCAAAAACAAACAAACGAACAAACCTATGACAAATAGAAATTTTTTTTTTAGTATAGTTTTCAAATATCTCATTGTTTAGCTCTTTGTAGTATACAGCGACGTGCAGTGAGCAGTTTCCCCCTCCCCTCTCTTCCCCAACATAAACTCAAATACAATAATAATTAAAATGTTTAACTGATGAAACAAAATTCAAGTTATTTTATGTTAAAAATATAATTTTTTTAAAAAAAATTTGGTTAAGATTTGACTTAACACGTTCCCGCCTCAATGTACCACCGGTGGCTCATAGCGCCACATAAAATAAATAGACAAATTATTTAGCCGGCGGGATTGCCCCCCCCTACCCCGTATTTATTTATCTAATGAATAATAAATAATTTCTTATGACTATTTTTTAAATATTTATTTGAATTATTAAAGATCCATTAAGTAATTAATTTTCATTAATTTCTCTCTTGGCATTTAATGAAACGTCTAAGAGCGATGGAGGTCCAAAACACAAAAGGACCATCAAGTCAAGTTTTTTTTTTATTTATTCTCAAACAATAGAAAAATTGCTTTATAAATATATATCTATCTTATCTTATCTTATTATGCTAGCTAAAATTGTATATATGTATTTATCTATATATCATGGTTCTCAAAAACCGCTCTAACGATTTTTTTCAAATTCACACTAGATATAGTATTTATAAAGAAAAATTAAGTTTTATTGATGATATCTCTTGAAACATACAGCTTCATTATTAATTTCTTAATTGAAAATTATATATTATATGGAAAACGTCAAAATTTTTAATACTGCCTGCTAAGACAGTAAAAAAATGACAATTTTTTATCTAAATACATATAGTCCAGCGGTTGGACTGATGTTTTAACGAGTGGATTTCGTCGGTTCGAAACTCGCCGGGTGAATCGTTATTTAAAAATGAAAATAATGATTTTGTTATTTTTTTTTCTTTTTATCTATTGTTTACTTTTTAATAAATTACTATTCTATATTTATTTATTCATTGTTCTTTTATTAATAAAGTTTTAGATAGTTTTATAAGTTTTAATATTTTTTCAATAAAATATTATTCAATATATTTATTAATATTATTTTATTTATTATTATTGAGTACCCGAAGTTCCATTCATTTTAATCAGATTGATGCAATGATGCAACAGTTAATAATTGTAATATTGTAATAAATTTCTATCTTGAAAATTGTTACATATTATTCAGGATATTTTAAAAACTATTTCTTTCTTTAATTAATATTCATTTTTTCTATAAGTCAGATATATTTCCAAATATTAAATAATTTTTGAAGTGAAAACTTCTTTAGCGGCGTTGAGCACTTTTGCGGGATGGGGAAAAAGTATAGAACTCGCGTGATCGTGACCAACACCATGAAACCATCTGCTTTCAAATTTCTTATAACAGAGCGCGAAATTTGAATTGTCATTAGAACTGTTTTATAAATTATCTCTAACATATAAATATATATTTATTATGTAAAGTTCATTTCATATATACATATATAATCAAAATTATACGAAATGAACTTCACATAATAAATATATATTTTATGTTAGAGATAAGAATTATAAAACAGTTCGTATTGCAATATTTTAAACAAAGTTGTGTATTTATATATATATAAATATAAGTTACAAATTTGTTTAAAATATATGTTTAAAATAATATATAAGTTATATATATATACATGCATATGAAATTCATCTTTCTCGTGAAATAGCGCGAATTTCGTCTGTTTTAAAATTTCTTACGCAGAAGTTTTCACTTCTGTCGGCCAGTCCCACGACTGCCAATTTTGCTTTTTTAATTCCGAAAAGCTGCAAAGCACGTTTTTTTGTCTTTAGTTTGTTTTATAACCACTTGGGGCGCTAAACAGTTTTTCAAAAAAACACTATAGAAAAAAAATATATGTACCTATATATTATATATTTATGTATTATTGAGGAGCACAAGTTCATTAATTTTAATCAGATTGATGCAAATGTGTAACATTTAATAATTGTAATAAATAATTAAAGAATTGTGTATCAATATTTTTTAAAGGGTAGAGCGAGAGCTCGGTGTCCCAGGTATTAATATTACCAGCCAAATCCAATAATAATGAATCATTTTTTTTAACTTAAGTACCGAGCCGAGGCTCGGGGTCCCGGTACTATATATTATATGATAATAAGAATTTATTTTGATTATAAAAAAATAATTATTTTATAATTAATTAATTATAATTAAAATAAAATTGGGTTAAATGAGTGTATTAACACAGCGGATCAGTAGTTGTAAAAATTAGGATTTAAATTAGTTTTACTTAATTATTTATTTTTCTTAAATTAATATATAATATGGTGGTTTAGTACCAATGTGCGTTATTGCATAATTTTGTTATAATTTGTACATATATTGTTAAATGGTATATCTCACATGTGTTTAGGGATAATCAACCTTGAAATATTTATTGACTTTTAAAAACAAAATTCAATGATTTAGTGGTTAGCACGACAGTCTACCACATTGAAAACTCGAGTTCGGGCCTAGGAATTAACATTACAAAATATTAACGGTAATATTTTGTTATTTATTAATACATTTTTTTTTATCTATAAAATAGTAATTTTCTCTAAAATTTTAATTTGTTTTAATATTTTTATATCCAAAGGCCTCGAGGCACGTGGTCTATTTCAGAACGGATTTCCTCTCCACGCTAAAGAAGGTGATTTAATTAAATTACTGTCAGAGAACAAAAACTATAGAATGTCTCTGAAATGTAGAGAGCACTTCATCAGCAAAGATAAAGAAAAGGAATGGGTGAAGTACATAATGATAATTTAATCTCTGATAATATATGAAGGGAGGAATCAATAAAACTGACATTGGTACAAAGAAAGTTGATTGGCCAAAATATTTGAATTTATTGAAATATTTAAAAAAAAAAAAAAAATTAGAATAAAATAATAGGGACAAAAAAAAATGTATTCGAGCAAGAAAAAGTAACACAGAGCGAGTAGAAAAATTCCCGTAGGTTCCTACCCAAGAGGTTTCCATCCGACCAGAAATGTTCTTGATATTTGGACAGCGTTTAGCTGTGAATTCTCATTATATTCCCTTGTAAACTGGAGGGAAGGCAGCCCTGACTCCAAACCAAAATGGATCAAATAAAATGTTCAGAAAAGGAGAAATCAAATAAAGATGGGCGACAAGGGTGAGAATAGAACGAGGAGTTGCTCGTCTTGGATCAATGAATGCAGCAACCACACCAAGAAACCATTCCAGTTACATATGCATTCCATTGCATGAGATATTCGAACCAATTTTTACCGAAATCAATGGAATGTTTCTATTTTATTCATTCAATCGGTATATTCATAAAATCAATCGATCTATAACGATGGGAATGTAATAATTAACTATGATTAGAGAATGTCAGACTAAATCCATTAGGGGGTACATAAACCACTTGATTATTATTAAAGGGATTTTTACTATCTCGTTAGAGAGATCGTATTGCAATCACGAAAATTTTTGATGTCCAGATTTTGATGTTTTTATACGTTTTGAAGGTCCTTGAGTCATTTTCACTAAGATTGAGAAAAATGTGTGTGTGTGTGTGTTTGTTTATGCGGTTTACACGGTTTAACACGACCATGCACTACAGTAAAAATGAATACTATGTATAATAATACTAATAATAAATTACCAAATTTTGGGCATACATATTTAAATTTTTAAAATAAGAGAAATAATTAATTTTATGGGATTAAAAAAGAATTGAATTTCGTCAGGGGTGGCGTAATCTGGGTTGCCTTCATTTTTACAATCTCCCCAATTTTCGATTTCAAGATTTTGATGTTTTTATACGTTTTGAAGGTCCTTGAGTCATTTTCACTAAGGTCGAGAAAAATGTCTGTGTCTGTGTGTATATGTGTGTGTGAATGTAGACAAGATTACGCAAAAACGGTTTGAGCTAGAATCATGAAATTTGATACATGGGCCTTATTCAATATTCGTAGTTTTGTATCAACTTTTGAGAAATGTAGCTCATCCGAAAGTGGGTCATTACCTACCACGTTTTCATTTTTTTTTCCTCTAAACTGACCGTAAAAATAAAGATAGATGTTTGATAGTTTTTCCACATGATTACAAATTGTATAAAACTGCTATATATAGAATCTCAGCTAGATTGAATCACTGAAAGTACCGGAATTTATTTGTTAAATTTTTTAACACGTTGACTGCCAATCACGCGCCAGCACGTGGCGTGGTGCCATCAACAAAGAGCTAAACACGCGCTGGTTTAATAAATACTATTTATTAATTTTAATTTATAATTAAAATTGAAATATGATAGATGTTAATTAATCCAATTCAAATTTACGTGATAGCCGAGTGGAGACACTCCAGATTTTTATTATAACACCACATATTTGTATAATTTTATTTATATAGTTAAATAAACCTTAAACGTTTCGGTTGCTTATTCTGCTGTAGTTATCAAGTACCATTCGCTTGCTCCGACTCAAGTGGACTGATTGAGTCGGAGCAAGCGTACGGTACTTAATAACGAGCAGCCAAAACGTTGTAAATACGTTTATTTAATAAATTATATAAATCTTTGATCTTTTAATTAAAATCCATTTAATAATTATAAAAACACAAAAGTTTTAATAAATAGACTTGATTATTAATTAAAAGAACTCCAATTACATTATTAATTCCATTTGAAGTTAAGAAACCCCATAATAAAAAAGAAAACCTCATAATAAATTTTCTGATAAAGAATTTCCAAAAACATTCCATTTATTTATTTATTTTAAACATTCTTTTAATATTAAACAACACCCGCTTTATGCAAAATAAAAAAATAATAATAATAAATAAAATATAGATTTTAATTTAATATATACCTACATAAATTATATTTAAATTATCTTTAATGTTTTCTCTTTTATATAAAAAATAAAATGAAAATAAAAATATTTGTTTCAAAAATTATTACCAATGTAAAAAAACCAGTCCTATTTATTATTATATTCATTTTGATTTTAAGTATGGCATTTGAAATTCAAATACAAGTTTATATGTTTAGTTAAACTAAACAAATAAATAAATGAATGTATTATGCTTTAATACTAAATAAATTTCTGTAGAGTAAACTCTGTTGGTGTTCCCATTCATATGAGAGAATATGTTAAGCTAAAGAGTGTTTTGCTGGTTCTATTGAGAAGCAATCGCTAAATCTTTGCCTGATGACAGATGTGAGTAGATTAACAGTCTTTGAAATTGAATTGTAGATAAGATAGAGAAGATTTATTTGATAAGATTCAAAAATTCAAAGAAAAATTCCTAATGAATAAAATTCAAATTAAAAGAGGGGAGGATACTAAAGAAAATATCTATTTGCTTTTAAAGTAGGATAAAAGAGGCTTATTGAATAGTAAAGAGTTAGCATACAAATATTTTCAGTCAGTTTTACGATATTAAGGAGAATATATTTATAAACCTCAGACTTTTGTACGTCCTACGCAAGGCAACGCCTATCAAGTCGGTTCTATCAATTAGGTGTCCTATGATCAGTAAAACGGGTCGACAGATCAACCTTTACCTTGATTTTCTTGATCGGAAGCACTATCAAGTAGATTTCCTAATGTTGGTCTCGGAGGAAGGGTTAACTCCATCCCATAGACCTCATCTAGAGAAATTCCCTTGCCAGGTGCGGGACTTGAACCCGGTGCCGCGAGAATGTGGGCAAGCTACGCTAACCTCTCACCCTGTGGCGCCTTTAAGGAGTATATATATATATATATATATATATTCCCACTTTACCCACTGCATACTCAGCACAACATAATTGGAGATGTCTAATTTATTGTCCATTTTCGTCCATACCTCCTATCCACAATTAAACATTGTTATTTTATTTTGTAATTATTGAGTTCCTATTTTTTAAAATGAATTATGAAATATTCTTGAACCGATCCTCTTAAAATTTCTTTGTTATTAAATTTTTCTATTTTTTTTTTCTTAAAAGCTATCAAAATCTTTAAATTCAATATTTTTTTTTACGAACCAATCTTGCTTCTCGTTCAAATATAATTTTATTCAACTCACAGGTCTGGATTTAAGGCGATTGGAAAGATTGGACCTAATCTGACCTCGCTCTTGGATTTAAAACATTTTTATTTTTAATATATGAATAAGTTTACCTAACTATATAATCCATAATGATTGAAATAGGTGAATTTTGAATTTTCGCGGGCTGTATACTGTCGATTATCTAAATTTTTTTTTTTTTTGTTATGTTGGTTCACATATGTTTCTCATATGTTGACATTATCAGCCATAGTGTTTGTTTTCGACAACTGAAAAAGTTAGTCACATTTTGAGTGTTCTTCGATTTTTTACTTTAAAAAAAGGAATACTACAAGGAAGTTATGCAATATTTGCTTGAAACAATACAGGTCAAACGATCGGAATTGTGGAAAAACAAATCATGGATTCTGCAACACGATAATGCTCCAGCTCACACCTCATTGCTTGTTCATGATTTTTTGGCCAAAAACAACACAGTAATCATGCCTTAACCACCGTATTCACCAGATTTGGCTCACTGTGATTTTTTCCTATTCCTAAAACTGAAGAGACCAATTCAACCATTTCTTTTGAACAGACCTCGTGCTACATTATATTTAAATTAAATACTTTTCTACTATATATAGTTAATTATCCAAATAGAAACTGTTTTATATGATATATATATCTATAATTAATCTATTTTCAATCTTATTGAATATTTCAGTTGCTTTAATAATAGTAATGTTTTGTAACTAAATTTTTCTGTCCATTTTTCACCGCCCTCCCCCCTTTCAAATTAAATTAAAAATTGACACTTCATTAGCATACTTTCAAAAGCTTTTAAAATTATACAAGCTTTCAAAATAAAAGATGAATTAAAATAATCAATCAAAATATAAAGATCTAATAAATTTTCAGTACATTTTATTTACTGTAATTGTATTTGTGAACTCTTTTATTTTGTATTTTGTCCTTAGCAATTTATGTTAAGTAATGATAAATTTTCATTGGCTGATAAGATTTCAAATTAGCTGAAAGGGAAGCTGTTAGTTGAGATATATAACGTAAAAAGAATCCTATATTTCTAAAATACACTTTCAAATGTAACAATTTGATTGATAATCTAAATTAGAACAGTAGAAAGAAAGAAAATAAAGAACTGTCTCGACCAACTCTCCATTAATTTTTTTTTTTTTTATTTTCTTTTTCTTATTTCATTTTTTGAGTGATTTAATTAATGTTTTTAGATCCGTCGCAGAGGTATAAAGGGCAAAGAATGGTTCAGCAAAGAACTAAGGATTGATTGATTGAATAAAGTGTTATATACAGTATTGAGTGCTCCGAATCGAAAAGGATTTAGAACTAAAATTAAAATACTATAATGAAAAACAAGAGAAACGATAAAAAATAGACAATAATTTATAATCTGGGCTGATAATCTTTTTATTTCAATTTGTATATCACTGATTCTGAAGAGAACTTATCGTGTAAAGCTTTCTTTTTAAATTGATATATATATATAGGGTAGTCGAAAAAGTCTTTTCGTATTTCTAATCATGAGGTACCCACACATCAAGCTTTTTTTTGTAGCCAGCCTTTTTTAAATGGTTCAAAACCGTTGATGATGAATGTTTAGTTCCTTGGCAATGTCATGGCTGCTTATGTGACGGTACTTGTCAATCTTTTCCATAATTTCATCGAGTTTTTCAACGAAAGGTCGACCAGAACGAGGTGCATCTTTCACATCGAAATTTCCAGAACGAAAGCGAGCGAACCATTGTTGTGCTACACGCACTGATATAGCATCGTCTCCGTGAACTTCACAAATTTCATTGGCGGCTTGCGTGGCATTCTTCCCTTTTTTATACAAAAATTTCAAAATATAGCGAATTTCTTCATTATTTTCACTTATTTTTGAAAAGCTGTAACTTTTGTTCAGCTCCACCAATTTTTTTTTATTTTCTTTAAGGTTAAATGAAGCTTGAAATTTCACCTTTCCAACACTATATGGTATGATTGGTAGCACTGGAGATATACGATTCCAACGACATCTATGGAAAAATTACGAAAAGACTTTTTCGACCACCCATTATATATTTTTATTGATATATATTAGTATTAATTTATAAAATATCTAATCTGGACTGAAGATTTTTTTATTGTAAATTGAAATCCTTTATTATGGTTCTGGGGGGCATAGATCCCCATCTATGTTACACAGACCAGAGAAGGAGGACCGGCTAAATAACAACTAACAGTGGCCATGAGGATTTTCCCACCTCCTAATATGAAAAAAATCGAAATTTTCGTGCAATTACAAAATGAATTGTTTTATTCATTGAGGACATGTTCTAGAGCGGGAGAAGCGAATTCTATTTAGTTACCCAACGTGTAATATTAATATTAATTAATTAAAATTATTTTTTTTTTATATTTTATATATATATCGGGATGAGGATAGCTTAACTTGCAGCGCATCCAATTTGAAAACCAGTAATCCAATGCTCGAGTCCAACAAGAGCATAATTTTCAATAAAATTAATTCAAAGAAAAATTGTTCCCCATCCCGAGGAGTAGCGGGTGGACCCTCTCTATGATCCAGATAGAGATAGGTCCACTTCAGGGAAGCAACCCTGCTCACGCAAGCCACGACTTCTCTTCGCCTCCAATTGAGGAAGTTGTGTCCATAACCATAATCAAAATCCCAAAAATCCCATCTATTCATTATTTAAAGTATCCCCCCCTTCCACTCTGGCATCAAGCTCTCACGACAAGTCGGCTGGAAGTTTTCTTCGAGCTTGCATCACAGATGTACAGATGCCTTGAAGGCTGTCCCAAGAAGTAGACCCCGTAAGGGACAAATGATAGTAGAAGACTATTATATATAAGGTAAATGTACCAGTCGTGGACCACTGTACCAGTAATGGACCATTTGATAGATTTTTGATCAAAATAAGCTTTTTAATTTCAAATTAAACTTGAGATATCGATAAATATCAAGAAGAGCCTTTTTCGGATTTCTTAACCATGAAACTGAGACCAATCGCTGCATTTATATTATAATTATGAATTTTTTAAAACACGAGGCAAGCGTTCTTGCATTTTAAGGTTCGTTTCTTATGCAAAACGTTAAGGATTTGCTACACTTTATTTTCAATCGATTATGTTTTATTTAATAATAATTTCTCAATCCAAAAATTAAATTCAATAGTTGATACTACAAATTATATTAATCAGTTTGAAATATTTAATTTATGTGATGATTATAAATTATTAAGGGGGTGGTCATTTACTGAAACAAATCAGAGCAGTTAATTCGATTAACCATGGAACGTTTTCACACCACGTTTACTTTTATTTATAACTTGCATCCCCCACGGTTCGTACAGAAGAAGCTATTGCTACTGTAGAGCGTAGCATTGAGGAAGATGGCCAGAACGTTACAGACAATGGTGATCGGTATAGAGCCATGATTACTAACTTTTTCATTCCTGAATTGAACAACTATGATATCCAGGAACTGTGGTTCCAACAAGACGGTGCAACATGTCACACAGCTCGTGCCACAATCGATTTATTGAAAGACACGTTTGGTGACCGCCTAATTTCACGTTTTGGACCTGTGAATTGGCCTCCAAGATCTTGTGATTTAACACAGCTAGACTATTTTCTGTGGGACTATGTAAAGTCTATGCGGATAAGCCACAAACGTTTGACCATTCGGAAGACAACATTCGCCGTGTTATTGTCGATATACGGCCACAAATGTTGGAAAATGTTATCGAAAATTGGACGTCCAGATTGGACTATATCCGAGCCAGCCGTGGCGGTCATATGCCAGAAATCATATATAAAACGTAATGCCACAAGATTATCTTTCGTATAAATAAAATTCATGTCAATCGAATAATCCATCGTTGTTTTATTGCAATTTAAAGTTCTATACCTCGAAAAGAAACACCCTTTATTTTGACCTTACAAGACGTGTATGTTTACGAATGTTTTTCGAAATATATGTCATACTTTGGAACTTACATTTATGAAAAAACATGTTTAGGGTTTATTTATTTCATTTGTAGTGATTTAAATATAAAAGCTTGAAAATAATAACAAACGATAACTAATATATTTAATGAAAACTTTACTAGATAGGAATTTTTTAGGTTTCATTGGCAAAATTTGCAAGGAAAATATATTTCAATTTAATATAAGAAAAGAGAGCCAATAAGATAGACAACGATGACAGGCTTAGAGTAATAAATTTGTTGGTTTCAAAAAATATAATAATTAAAAGCACTTCTTTTAGACATAAAGATATTCATAAGAGTATATAAAACTCGCTGGATGGAAAGACATGTAATCAAATTGATTATATTCTCGTAGACAGGAGACGTCAGTTTAATTCGGGATGTCAAACTATATAGAAGGTTAGGTTGTGATCCGGATCATTATTTACTTTTAATTAGATTGAAAGAACGGCTCTTCATGCTTAACACAAATTTAGAATATCAATGCGGTTTCAGGTCAAACCTGTTAAAATTAGACCAAATATTCCACTACTAGATTTTTTAAAAAGACATACCAATATTACTTCCAAGTCCAACTTTTTTACTATCTCGTAAGAGATAGTATTGCGATCACGAAAATTTTCGATGTTGAGATTTTGATGTTTTTATACGTTTTAAAGGTTCCTGAATCATTTTCACTAAGGTTGAGAAAAATGTCTGTCTGTCTGTGTGTGTGTGTGTGTGTAGTCAAGATTACGCAAAAACGGTTTGAGCTAGAATGTTGAAATTTGGTACATGAGCATTATTCAAAATTCGTAGTTTTCTATCAACTTTTGAGAAATGCAGCTCAACCGGAAGAGGGTCATTACCTACAACGTTTTGATTTTTTTTCCTCTAAAGTGACCGTAAAAATAAAGATATATGTTTGATAATTTTTCATATGATTAATAATTGTATAAAACTGCTATATATAGAATTTCAGCTTGATTGAATCGCTGAAATTACCAGAATTAATTTTTTAACACTGCAAATCTCACGCGCCAACACGTGACGTGGTGCCATTAACAAAAAGCCAAACATGCGCTGGTTTAATATTTATTATTTATTATTTATAATTTATAATTAATTAAATTTAATTTAAATATAATATATTATGTTATTTAATCCAATTCAAACTGCGAGATAGTCGAGTGGAGACACTCCAGCTAATTTTTCTTATGTATACTAAGAGAAGAATTTAAATTAAGGTTGCAATTGAGTAACACCTGTGACTTTAAGGAAAGAGAATAGATTTCGACTACCTATTTGAAAATATAATTCTTTGTAAAATTAAATGCCCGAAGAAGATTGGGGAAGACTGCAAAACGAGGTGTTTCATGACTTCTCTAGATCTCCGTAGTTAGGTTCATGGGCAATATACGTGTCGAAAATTGGGAAGAAATGATTTATAAAAAACTGAGAATAGAAATTCAATGGAATTGGCTAGAAGGCTGTAGGAATGTGTTTGTTTTGATCAAGAACTTTTTAATTTTGTAGCACTTCATAGTTAAATAGATAGTTTGTTGTATTATATTAGAACTTTCAATTTATCTTTGGAAACGGATGTATAGAAATTAAAAGTATATTTTTAACTGAATTTATTTATTTTAATTTGTTTTTTATAATTATAACGTTTTTCTTAACTTCACTTGGCGTCTGTCTCTCTCTCTCTGTCTGTTTGCTCTTTTGTCAAATTAAAATCGATTTTTCATCGACTTTTTATTGAGATAGACTTTTGAAAATTTTTATAGATATTTCAATCGATCCCTAGAAGGTATAGAAGAAATATAATTAATTAATTGTAATTAATTAGCGATTAATTACTTTTAGTAACTAACTCCTTTTGTATTGCTCCGTTTAATTTTTTTTCAATCGATTTTGAAACATAAATTTTGATTTCAGGATAGATTTTCATTTTAAAAATATTTAAAAATTTTTTATAGCATTAAAATTAATGATGAATTCTTATTAATCAGTTGTATCGCCAATGAAGAGGGGTTTCTTCCCCTCAAATGGCATAGAGAAAATATCTTTTTTACCGACCGACGATAGTAAGGGAGGTATTGTTTTCACACCAAATTTCACATGTGGAGATTTTTACATATCTCCACGAATCATGCATTTTCTTAACAGAAAAAAGTATTTTTAGCATGATGTCTGTCCGTCTGTCCGTCCGTATAGATGTGTACAGCCTGAACGGCTGAACGGATTTTGGTGAAATTTGGTATATTTACTTAATGCATCAGTGGGATGAATTGATCAACTTTTGGTGCAAATCCGGAAACCGGAAGTGGTAGTATTAGCGATCGACGATAAGAAGGGAAGGGTTATTTTCGCACCAAATTTCACATAAGGAGATTTTTTTACATATCACCACGAATGTATTGGTTTTATCCTCGGGAAAAATCATCTTCATTATGTTTTTCTTAATTTAAAATTATATGACGTCACCCAGCCCTTCATGACATCACAGCCTCGGGTAACGCCGGCTACTTCAGCTATATATTATAAATAAAATAAAATTAAAAATATTTATGTTATATCCATATCTGTTTTTTATTACATTAATAGATATATTAAAATTATTTGAAATTGTTTCTGTAGCTGGAAATTAATTTATTTCAAACCGTCGGTCGGTTCGGACCTGGCCACAGGTCAACTTATTTTATATATGTCCCCGATAGAAAGGAAACAGAACAACAGAAAGACAATATATATATACATTTATAAAATCTCATATTAATAAAAATTATTTATTTATAAATATAATAAAATAATTATTATTCAATAATAACATTTACTTAACATAAATGGATAAAATCAATTTTGGAAGATGAATATATTTTTTTGTTTTATTCAATTTGTAAATTTTCGTGTAACTTCATCTTTTCTATTTCTCTTGTAATATTAAATAAATTTATCAAATTAAAATTTCACTAAAAAGAATAAAATAATATAAATATAAAAAATTTTTATAAAATAACGTTTTTCCAATGGACGTTGGGCGCTTATAGTTTTCATTTGATATCTATGCAATTAACTTCCTTTATAGAGCTATTATTCAGATATATACATACATACCACACTAAAACACTTAATTAACAAGTAACACTATTTCTTCTAATATAATCAACCATTTTGAATTTGATTGATAATATGTAAATTTAATAAAAATTCTTTTAAATTTTGATACATACTTTGATATAAGTATATTACAGTGAAAATTAATAAAAGATTAATTTCTTAGCTCTTAAACTATCAATTTTAGTGCATGATAAAAAAATTTGTCAGTTTATGTGTTTAATAAAATTTTTATTATTACAAAAATTTGACTTGATTGTTCAAATAAATAAATAAAACTAAATGCGCCCAACGTTTTTCGTTGAATATGAAGCAATTCATCCATAAACTTTGTCAGGCTTATAGAAAAATTATTTTATTCTTTTTAGTCCATTGGAAAAACGTTATTTTATAAAATTTTTTTATATTTATATTTTATTATTGGAAGCCTTGAAGTGATATGCTTCCTTTCTATTCTCTCTCTTTTAAGCCGATTTGGCTTAATCTTGACTGTTAATATCAATCAAAAAGCGCATCAGCCGTATATGAATAGAAAAAAATTCAAAGGTTCTAAAAACAATTTAATGGAATTTAATTTCAGACTTTTTTATTTTCTTCAAACTGGAGGCATAGGAAACAAAAAATACGAATACTGAACAATATATCAAATAATCATATATATATATATATATATATGGTATATTCTATGTAATTAATGTATATAGAGGGTTAAAAAGATCCGAACTTTTCCAAAATGTACATTTTCCTTTTCAAGAATGTTTCTATAATTATATTTTTGATGTGAACATTCAAAGTAGAATTTATGATTCTATTATTTCGTAAGTGGTTCATCTTTTAATGGGGTGGGGGGGTGTTTCATTTTTTTTTTTTTTTTTTTGACTGGAGCCATCTTGAAAAATATTAACCTGGACTCGATATCTTATTTTGGTGTTGGAATTCCATTTCCAGATATTCTTATCCAATTGTGTGAATTGGTATTCAATGAAAATAATCAATAAGATTGTCAGAGGAGATTTCTTTCAAGTTGACAAATGCAATTGCAGATGTTCTTCTTTATTTTTTTTTTTTGATAGCTAGCCTAAATCACTTGGTATTCATCTCCAAACTTTTTTTTTTAATCTTATCATTGGAATTGTCGTATCGTAGATGGCCGTTGTCCATTGTATTGATTTTTCTTATTTTTTTTTTGTTTTTTTTTTTTTTGTTTTCCAATTAATATGTTAATTTATGTCAATGTTAGTTCCTACAATGAAACATGAACAGAAATAAAATAAAAAATACCTATTACAGACCTAGATAAATTACCAAGAGATTGTGGAATTTAAATAATCGAATTCACCAGTAAGAATGTTTTTTATAGGATCTGACTTTGCAAATATATATTTTTCTTTCCATATATTCATTTATTTATTTAATTAATTATTAATCTCATATATGTTTGTTTATGTCAGGGGTGTGCAAACTTTTTGAGACACGCCCCTTTTTTCTTCCAGATAAAAAACTTGGGCCCCTTCACACATAATATGTACGATTTTAATGAAGATTTTTTTGGATAGTATATAAAAATTCGCTGGAGTGTCTCCACTCGACTATCTCGCAATTTGAATTGGATTAATTAACACATATATTATATATATACACACAGACAGACAGACAGACATTTTTCTCAACCTTAGTGAAAATAATTCAGGAACCTTCAAAACGTATAAAAACATCAAAATCTCAACATCGAAAATTTTCGTGATCGCAATACTCTCTGGCGACATAGTAAAAAACAATAAAACCAGAAAATTGCGCGCCCCATAGTTTACGCATCTCTGATTTAGGTTAACGTGAATGTTTTGATTATGAAAAGGTCATTCTAGGAGTTCTTTCTATTTTTGTGAAATTTGAGTTTGAATATTTCGTCCCATTACTAGAGAATTTTGAGATCCTAGGTCTTGGTCACACAGAATGTTCAGGGTGGGGCAACTTAATTTGCTGATTTACAATTACAATGAGTTACAATTATTAATTTACTAGCTGCTCAGAGCGCCTTCGGCGCTCTTCACACCTAGACGGGGGCTCCGCCCCCTGTACCCCCGAGTGGTACATAGTATTTGGTGGTTGAAAGTAGTAAAAGGTTTTCATCCATTTTGTTTCAATCAGTATATTACATAAAACATTCATTTCTTTTTGTGTTCTTATTTAAAAAATATATTTTAATTTAATCACTATATTAATTATATATATTATTATTGTATATGTTATATCTATCTACCTATGTGGCTCAAAGATACTCGAAAGTTCTTAGCCGCAACAACCACATTTCTCCAAGTGTCCCTATCCTGAGCCCTTGTTCCATCTCTCTTACGTCCCTTCCTACGCGTCATTGGTTTTCCAAGCGGACGTTTTCCAATCGGTCTTCCCACCAATATCTTTTTCCTCTCCCATTCTTGCCACGTGCCCTGCCTATCGCAGCTTTTCCCTTTTATAACCCTAACTATTTCTGAAGATGCAGAGAGGCCATGCAATTTCTTGTTATACAGTCTCCCTCATACCCGGTGACCTCATCTTTCTTTGGCCAATAAATGCAGGGAAGAATCCTATTCTCAAATACTCTGAATCTACTCTCATCTCCAAGGGTCATAGACCATGCCTCCCACCCATATAATGCAACAGGCAAAATATTCTTTTTATATATTCCCTTTGATAATAATTTTCAAGAGATAAGCCTCTTTATTGCAGATAACAGGCGTTTCCCGATTGCAACCCCGATTTAAATTCTTCTCAAATATTATTATCCTTCGTGATTACATTCAATTTTTCTACATATTCAAATTCTACATTTTGTATCTTAAGATTTTGTATGTTAATACTCTTCCTCTTTGTTACTAAATATTTTTTCTTATCACTATTAATTTCAAACCTCCATTAAATTTTCCTCGCTATCTGTAATTGCAATTGCCGAATCTCCTATTATATTTAAGTCGTCTGAGTAACCTAATATTTTACAATTGATTTCCGCATCTTATTCTTTCTTTACTACCTTCAAGAGAAATTTGAAGATTGAAAATTTGAAAAAGTTTATCCGGATCTATTGAGTTATGCGTATGTTTTACTAAAGTCTACAAATAATTAGTGAACAGAAATATTGAATTCGCGGTTTAGTTCCTAATATCTGTCATAATGAAAATATCTTAATTAATGTTGGTCGATTTGGCCTGAACCCGCAATGATATCTCCTAATATTTCCTCCGCCTATAGTTTATAAGTATTGTATATGTTATAATAGAGTATAATATTTCTTGATCATTACATTTTGGTATTTTATTTTCATTGCTAGATTATTATTGAATATTTTTAATTATAATGAAACTTGAGAAAATGCAAAAATAGAGACTTGAGACAATTTATAAAAATTAACGATATAAAACTATAGATAAATGACCAATATATACATTCATTAATAGTATTAATTTAAATTAATTGATTTATTTGTTTTTTTTATTATTAAGTTCATTTATTAATTTTTTTAGATCATAGTTATTTTCCTTAAAAGAAACTTAAATTCTGTGGTGCTAGGGGATTTGAAAATTATTCGTCGCAATATGAAGATTTCGCTTACAGTTTCTGTCATGACCGACCTCCATCCAACAGTTATTTTCTGTTAAGTTTTTTGCTTCTCTTAATCATGTGATCTATATATTTAATTTTTTTTGATTCATTATAATAAAATTTAAACAAATAAAAATTTTTATTTTGTTAATTTATATAAATTTCAATATAAACTGATTGTGAGTGATACGCTTAGCCAATACTCTGAATATTTTGTGTACAAAAATATTGAATGTTCTTAGCGAGATTTGATATAATGTTGTACGATTTGTCCTAAATCTGAATTAGAAGAAAATTATAAATTGCCTCATCTTCCAGCCGAATTCATTTACCCCCCCATGTTGCATATGGCATCTAAATTTCTTAAAACTCCGTTTTTTTAATTTAAAATAGAAGGAGAGAAAGAGTTTTAAATTATATTCGAATAGTCTATATATTCTATATATCAGTATTTTTTTTCTGAATTTAATAGCAAGTTGATTTTAAAAATTTTCCATTCTTAATGCATATGATTGATTTCATGTGTTAAAATTTAAAAAAATTCAAATATTCTAATTTTTATATTTATATATACAATTTAATATTATTTTTTATTAATATCATATCAAAAAAAGAGAATTTATTAAAAATTAAAAATAAAAAAAGAAGCCTATTAATAAAAAATTGAATGGTGATTTAAATATTTTATTAAATTAATTAAAATGAGACCTTTTAGAATAAATTATTTAATTGAAATGATATTTAAATATAAGAATTTAAAAAAATTCTTGCTGAACTTAAAAACAATATTCGTAAAGTCATGTCCGATACAATATTTAAAAGAATTTGAACATAAAATTTCCAAAGTTGTAGAATAAGTGTCTACAAGAAATAAATCAATAACTCTTACCAATTCTGTTTTATTAACTCTCTAATCCAGCATGTTAATTTCCCCCACTCTGCACTTACCCATTAAACCAAAAATACCAACTATGACCATTGATCACATAGACCAAAATTCAGAATTCTAAATTTCCTTTTCAAAATTGTCTTGAAAATGTCCCTAAAATTGACATTTAAATGTTAAGACACAAATCTCATGAAAACAAGCGAAAATACCAGGAAATATCTTTTCATAGATACTTGTAATTTTCTTCCTTAAATTTATATCATTTATAAAATAATAAATTACAAATAATTTAGTCAAATTAAATTTCATGCTATTTTTACCGACCGACGATAGTAAGGGAGGTATTGTTTTCACACCAAATTTCACATGTGGAGATTTTTACATATCTCCACGAATCATGCATTTTCTAAACAGAAAAAAGTATTTTTAGCATGATGTCTGTCCGTCCGTCCGTCCGTATAGATGTGTACAGCCTGAACGGCTCAACCGATTTTGATGAAATTTGGTATATTTACTTAATGCATCAGTGGGATGAATTGATCAACTTTTGGTGCAAATCCGTGAACCGGAAGTGGTAGTATTAGCGATCGACGATAGGAAGGGAAGGGTTATTTTCACACCAAATTTCACATGAGGAGATTTTTTTATATATCACCACGAATCATGCACTTTGTATTGGTTTTATCCTCGGGAAAATCATATTTATTAGTTTTTTCTTGATTTAAAATTATATGACGTCATCCAGCCATTCATGACGTCACAGCCTGGTCTTACATATAAATATATACATATATTATAAATAAAATAAAATTAAAGATATTTATGTTATATCCATATCTGTTTTTTATTACATTAATAGATATATTAAAATTATTTGAAATTGTTTCTGTAGCTGGAAATTAATTTACTTCAAACCGTCGGTCGGTTCGGACCTGGCCACAGGTCAACTTATTTAAATTATTTCATTCTTTTCTAAATATATGTAATTTATTATTATTAAATGTGCAGCTAACAATGAGTAAAATAATTACATTTTATCAAATAATTTATTAAAATCAAACCTGCAAACGCTTTACAAATATACGTAGAAATATGCATAAGGAAACTTCTTGTAGGAACAATTTACCAACTCGTCAAGCACATGTAGTAAATAGTGCCTTGTCAACTTAAACACGTGTTTATTTATTTGTTATACAATTCGAAAACTATTTGCCTTAACGTATATTATCGTCTCGTAGGATGATTGTGTCTATTTATCAAATTCAAGAGTAAACCATTTCACAAAATCTTAACAATGCCGAAATCATTTAAGTACGGAGTTCAATAATAGGAATTTCAGTAAACAATTTTTTAAGTCTATGTATATATTGTCATATTTGATTGAAAAATGAACAAATAAAGAGTGTATGTATCAAATAATTTTTAATCCTATTCCATTGCTGTTAACAATTGAATACTATAAAATATGCTTGATGTTATTGATCATCCTTAACTTTTTCCATTACTGGTGAGTCAGCTTTGTTCATAAAAAAAACAACCTCTGACTACGCAAGGACAACGCCTATCAAGCAGGTTATATCAATGAGGTGTCCTATGAACCTTTACCTCTCAACCTTTACCTTGATTTTCTTGAACGGAGGCGCTATCAAGTAGCTTTTCCCCAATGTTGTTCCCGGAGGCTGGGTTGACTCCGTCCCATAGACCCCAGCTAGGGAAATTCCCTTGCCAGACCCGGGACGTGAACCCGAGACTATGGGAATGTGAGACAGGATGCGCTACCCACACACCCAATGGCGCATTCGAGCTTTGTTCATATTTTTCAAAATTAAAATACCAAAGTACTTATAATTCTGGAAGAGAGTATTGAGACCAAATAAATTTGGTTAATTAAACTGCAAGTCAGGTGGGTGTCATCGGTCATGATAGGAATTATCGTTTTGTTTAACGGGAAATTACTGGTTTTCGAGATAGTGTCATGTTTTTGAAGTCAATGTATTTATTCTCTATGGTATACCGTATACCATAAATACATAAATGGAAATATTAAAGCTTCCTTTTATGAGATTGAAATGCATTCATACATCCGATATGGAAAATATTGGTTGAAAAATATGCGAACCTCTTTGATGTATGTATTCTAATTTTTCGACTTCTGTCTCCATTCTGTATTATTCTTTTCGATAAGATCTCATCCATTAAAAAATTAAGGCCATTTGTAATCGGTATATTCATTTTAACTAACCTTGTAAAATAGATAATCAAATAGAAAAATTAAATTAAAATTCATATTTGTGATACTGTATCATTACAATTTCATTTATACTATCTCGCCAGTATGTAGACAAGATGACGCAAAAACGGTTTGAGCTAGAATAATGAAATTTGGTATACGGGCATTATTCAAAATTCGTAGTTTTCTATCAACTTCTGAGAAATGTAGCTCAACCGGAAGAGGGTCATTACTTACCACGTTTTAATTTTTTTTCCTCTAAAGTGACCGTAAAAATAAAGAGATATGTTTGATAGTTTTTCACTTGATTAAAAATTGTATAAAACTGCTATATATAGAATTTCAGTTTGATTGAATCGATGAAAGTACCGGAATTAATTTTTTAACATTGCAAATCAAGCGCCAGCACGTGACATGGTGCCATCAACAAAAAGTCAAAGACGCGCTAATATTATTTATTAATTTTAATTTATAATTTATAATTAATTAAATTTAATTTAAATATAATATATTATATTATTTAATCCAATTCAAATTGCGAGATAGTCGTGTGGAGACACTCCAGCTTATTTTTATTCTTTCATCCACTCTTCTTATATTTTCTTTTATTCACTTTTATTAATTTAATATAAAATTATGTACTTTCTAATAGAAACGATTTTATTTTCAATTATTTTAATTTCATTAACTTTTCATATTTGTTATATATATATATATATATATATATATATATTGATGTTGAAGTCATGTTTATGCCCTAACTAACGATCCACTTTACTCCCCGTTGTATTGGTCTAAAATCCGATTGAAAAATAAAAGGGAAACGATTCCGTGGAAATTGGCAACCATGTCATTTGAGGAAGATTCCTTTGGGAAACGTGAAAGCGGATTGAGTCACGGCCAGGACCTTTGTACGCTTATGGCCACCTGGTCCATGCCCCTCGGGCCCCTGTCTTCTGGTTTGGACATTATTCGAGAGCGGTGTGCAGATTCTTGATGCCCCGAAGGAGTTCCAGGCGCATTTATCCATCATCCTACCAACAGCCTTATTAGGGTTTATTATTGGTGATATGACACCACCCACCCTCAATACAAACTCAATAACGCTCCAATAACCAAAACCTTTTTACTATCTCGCCAGAGATAGTATTGCGATCACGAAAATTTTCGATGTAGAGATTTTGATGTTTTTATACGTTTTGAAGGTTCCTGAATCATTTTCACTAAGGTTGACAAAAATGTATGTGTGTGTGTGTATGTAGACAAGATTACGAAACGGTTTGAGCTATAATCATGAAATTTGGTATACGGGCATTATTCAAAATTCATAGTTTTCTATCAACTTTTGAGAAATGTAGCTCAACCGGAAGAGGGTCATTACCTACAACGTTTTGATTTTTTTTCTTCTAAAGTGACCGTAAAAATAAAGATATATGTTTGATAATTTTTTCCATGATTAGAAATTGTATAAAACTGCTATATATAGAATTTCAGCTTGATTGAATCGCTGAAAGTACCAGAATTAATTTTTTAATACTGCAAATCTCACGCGCCATCACGTGACGTGGTGCCATCAACAAAGAGCCAAACATGCGCTGGTTTAATTAATATTATTTATTAATTTTAATTTATAATTTAATTAATTTAATTTAATTTTTATTAATATATGTTATTTAATCCAATTCAAATTTGCGAGATAGTCGAGCGGAGACACTCCAGCTTTTTTATATTTATCTCCATAAAAAAAAAAAAAAAATTATAAAAAAAAGTAAACAATCTCTAATTCTCATATTTACCTGTTGTTCATTTAAACATTTTATTTATACAAATTAAAATAAAATAAATATTCGACAAGAATAAATAGAAATAGAAATAAAGAATAAACAAACTAATAATAATAATAAAAACAATGTACATATATAAAACATGAAATCTCTAATAAAAAAAAAAAAAAAATTCCTCCCCTAAAATGGATTGGTTGCAAGATGTTAATCTGACAATTATTTAATGAGAATGCTTAAAAATAAGTGATGATTGTTTTACAAAAAAGAATTCCACCCGATTTGATCTTGAAAATAAATCAGACTCTCTTATCAAGATTTATACTATTTATATGTATTCTTTACAACATGCACACAAATAAATGGGCTAAGAAAAATTATTCTTATCTATAAAACGTGTTTATTATATTCGAAAAAATAATCAAACGATTTATTTCTCCCATGTTTAAATTGTTTAGTTAATAATTTTTACATTTTTTTAAAAAAAAAACCAAAAAAAAGAAAAGTATTTTGTAATTCATTCTTAACTTCAAAAGGAAATATTATATTTACCACAAAGCTACATGAATCCAAATCTCATTTGAAAAATTCATTTTCAATATTTCACCAACATGCCCCAAATTATACTGCTACTACAACAGTAAACACGATTATAGATTTGGCAACGTAGGAAAAAAAAAATGTAATATAATAAAAGTAAAGAAAATTAACCCAAGGTTGGTGTGGGAAAAAGGCGTTTGGTAAGTGGAAAAAGGAAAGGTTCATCTACTCTCCAATGAGATATGGATGACAGACAGGAAGGGTAGTTTTTTTTTTCTTCTGTGGAAATAAAATAAAAATAGAAAATTCCCTCTGATTGTCACCTGGTTTTATTTCTATCATCAGCGATATTTAATTTTCAAGTACTTTTAATCTTATGATTTGATTTTATATTTTGAGGTCATAATAATATTCGAGATGAGTTTAAAGCGAGGTTACAATCGGGAAACGCCTGTTATCATGCCGTAAAGGGGCTTATCGCGTCAAAATTATTATCAAAAGGGATAAAAATTAAAATATATAAAACAATTATTTTACCGGTTGTATTATATGGGTGTGAGGCATGGTCTATGACCTTAGGGGACGAGAGTAGATTTAGAATAGGATTCTGCGAAGCTCACTTTTGGATTCTAGAGGTCATGAAACGCGAATATATGGAAAAAAATTTAAATTCCCGAGCAATGTGCAGATAAAAATCTTTTTATATACACACATATATATATATATATATATTGACATTTACAATATCTCCATTGATCATATTGGCCTTTTAAACTTTGAAAACATTCACGTTACGACTATAATTTAATTCTATTAATTTTTAAGATTATATGAATAAATAATTTTAATTAAGAGAGAAAATTTGATCGCATAATTGGATTTTCACGTTATTTTAATATATATTTTTTAATATTATTTTTATAGTAATTTAGCATTATTTTAATTTCTTTATATTTTTTTTTATTTTTTTTTTAATAATTTAATAACATTTAAAGTGGTCTAAAAAAATTAATCGAGGCAGGAGAAGAGATGGGGTTTGAAATTAATAGTGATAAGACAAAATATTTAGTATCAGAGAAGAACAGTATTAACATACAAAATCTTAATATTACAAAATGTAAAATTTGAATATATGTAAAAAAAATTAATGTAATCACGAAGGATAATAATATTCGAGAAGAATTTAAATCGAGGTTGCAATCGGGAAACGCCTGTTATCATGCCGTAAAGGAGCTTATCGCGTCAAAATTATTATCAAAAGGGATAAAAATTAAAATATATAAATCAATTATTTTACCGGTTGTATTATATGGGTGTGAGGCATGGTCTATGACCTTGGGTGACGAGAGTAGATTTAGAGTATTTGAGAATAGAATTCTTCGCAGCATTTATGGGGCAAAGAAAGATTGAGGTCATTGGGGAATGGCGGAGACTGCATAACGAGAAATTCCAGACATAGTTAAAGTAATAAAATTGAGAAGGTTGCGATGGGCAGAGCACGTGGCTAGAATAAGAGAGGAAAGAATGACGAAAAATACTAGGTTGTTCAATAAATTCACGGAGTGATAAGATATGGTACCGTCGATTGACTGGAAGAGATTTAATAGGGGCTTTAGGCATTTCATTGGGCACAGTGAGCAATAATTTGAGTGTTAAGTTGGGTTTCAAAAAACTATGTGCAAAATGGGTTGGTTTCTTCATTTCATTTCAGTTCTGTGGATTTATTGAACAACCTATTATATTGAAGGAGAGACCGTTTGGGAAACGTCCGCTTGGAAGACTGAGGACGCGGTGGATGGGCAAGTTCGGAAGGGACGTGACAGATATGGGAGAAAGTAGGAGTTGAATGCTAGTGTACCAAAATATTTCCCTCTTCATTACTTCCTTAACAAGAACGACCGAATATCTGGATGATCCATTACTATATATATTTAAGGTTTGATTTTATGGTATACAAGAAAAACTATAAAACTTTGAAAGTAAAACGGAATAATGAATGGAAAATGGGTGTTAAAAATAAGTGGTTGGCCTCTTAAAATAATATTAAAGAAAAGATTTTAAAAAATAAATGAACATTGATTTTGTGCATGAATAATCAAAAAACAAAAACAAATTAAAAAGATAATATCAAATTAAATTTAGTTTATAACTTGAATTTTTGTTTCATTATTTGACAGAAAATTTAACTTTTTATGGACAGATTATTCTCTAAAATCCCAGTAGAAAGAGGGAACTTGGTATCTAAGTTCCTCCTCTGAACACTTGATTGCTTAATTGTTTTATAACTCCAAACTTCTTTCCAATCCTTTTTTTCTTTGATTATTATTCGATTTTCTAGGCGTCTCGTCCCTTTAGCCATTTTATTTTTATTATTTCTGTAAGAATCAAGATGAATCGATTATCACTTGGATTCGAGCCATCCAAATATATCAATGAAAACAAAAAAAGAAAATAAATAAATTTCTTAGTCCAAATCAACCGACAATTTACAATTTAATAGAGAAAAAATAAATAAAATTTAAAAATCACAGCTATAATGGACTAGCAAATGTAAAAATGTGATGTGCTTAGACAAAAATAGATAATTAAATAAAAAAATCATTGTTAAAAGATCTGTCACATTTCAAAATGTCTCTGTTTCTACCCTTCAAATTTATTCAAATAAAAATTTGTCTTTGACGTCATGCATAGGCATGGATGAATGGCCAATAGGAAAATGAATAAGAGTCCAGATTGGATTCTTGGACCAATAAAAAGATGGTGATCTCTCATTGGCTGAGGCAAATCATTACTGCTGACGCTGCGTTATTAAAACCCTGCGTTCTGGCTGTGAGCGACAGATCGCTTCAACCATCAAACAATCTTGTTCGAGCGCCAATCAAATTCACTATGAGCGACCTACTGCCATCAAGAAAGAAGTAGTATTGTATATATATATATATATATATCATTGATAAATAAATTATTTTATATAAAAAGAATATAAATACAATCTTTAATTTGAAAACTAAAGAAGAATTCCTTCTTGAAAAAAACTCTGTCGCCAAACTCACTCTTATATATTGTAGGAAATAATTATTGAAGGAATTTTTATTAAAAGACCACATATTTGTATAATTTATTTATTGAATTAAATAAACCTACTACTTATTCTGCAGTGGTTATCAAGTACCGACTCTAGTGGACTGACTTACAATGATCGTTACAGGCTTTTATATACAGTGACATCAGCGCCACCTGCAGTATGAAACTAGGAACTAATTTGTCCCGCCATTTTTCATTTGTAGGAAATAATTTAAATTTAGTGATTTAATTTTTTATTCATCGAGAGTACTACTTATCTCATTGCCACCTTTTTTAATATATTTGGTTTGTTGTATAGTTTGGTACACTTTTGTTGATGTTATTCTCAAGTTACGTTTATGTTTATGCTTAAAAAAATTAAACCTATATATATATATTTTATAATGTTGTTTGGAAATTAATATATTTCAAATCGTCGGTCGGTTTTGTGCCTGGCCACAGCTCATTTTTTTATTTCTTATAGCACCTCTGAATGCGAAAGTTCTTACAACAACCACATTCCTCTAATCATCCTTCTTCCGAGTCAACACCATCCAATCCCTATTCTCTCCCAATTCCTTTATATTCTCACTCAACCGTATAGTTCTTAGTTTTCTCCTCTCTACTTTACTTTACAATTTTATCCCTGGCGCATTAAATAAGCACTCATTCTCCTAAAATTCAGTTAAATCTTTTATTAATCTTTTCTATTTTATTTTAACTTTTTGGTCTTAACTCAATGATATTTTAATCCTGTTAATGCAGCAGATAAAGATTCTAATTTTTTTTTTCTCTTTATCTTTTATTATTGTTTATTTATTTATTTTTAACTTTTAATTTAACGTCTTGATTGAAAGGAAAAGTTTTCATGTGTCGTTGTTTTAGAAACGCTGAGTTGGTTCGCCTTTTAAAGCAAAGCAACACTCATTGAATAGATCAAGTAATCAAGATTGGAACAAAAGAGGCCGAGAAAATACCTTCCTTTAATCAGATATCCTCTTTCTTATCGATATAATAAATATTTATATTTTTTTATTATAAATTTAACCTTATGTCCGAAGTTTATTTGACTTTCAAAATTATTTTTTTCTTTTCAATTTATATTTCCATTTTCTTTAAATTATAGTACCTGATTCAACGAGCCACGGCTCGGTACTTTAAAAAAAATATTCCTTATGGTCTATAAATATCTAAATTTAAAATTATTATTTAAAATAAGTAAACGACAAAAAAGATGAAACAATTTCAAAGAATTTAAAAGAACATCAATTAAAAAAAAATAGTCATTAAACATATAACCCTTAAACTTAGGTATTAATGCACCGAAAGACAGAAAAGTATGGCCTGTGGATATAACATAATATATACTTCGTAATTTGATTATAAAATATTATTAAAATAAATAATGTTAATTTTATATTATTTATAATATTTTGTATTTAAGGAAGCGCTATTGGACGTTGCCCGGTGCCATTTTTTTATTATTAAAATTCCTAATGTATTTTAAATTAAGAAAAAACTAACAAAGATTATTTTTCCCGAGGTTGAAACCAGACCGGATTGAGCACTGTATGTATATGATTTCCATTTGTCGGTGGTTACCAGACCATGTAAATTTATTATTCCATCATATGCAATCCATATTTCTTTACAAACACAACATTAGCTATCAATCATTGATTTTACTGCGAAACTTGCATAATTTAAATTAATATTGTTTGTTTTTCGTTTTTTTAATACTTGTTGATAATAATTTTTTCAAATTTCAATTAAATATATAGAATTCTAATATTATACGCATACATGCTTTATAAGCCTAAGAGGAAAAGGAAAATAAAATATTCTAATATAATAGAAACTAAAAATGCCAAGCTTTAAAATTGAATTAATAATGAAAAACTTTGGATTTCTAAATGTTCAAGCAAATTATTAAACATTTAATAAGACATTTGTTGTCAATGTTATAACCTAAAATAACTTGGGAGAGTATAATTTTAGGTAGGTTTTTGTTTAAAATAGATTTCAGCCTGGCATGGTCTTTTAAGGTGTTTTATATTTTATAATTAAAAGAAAAAAAGAAAGATTGCATTTAAAAATTTAATATAATGAAATTAAAAAAAATAATATTATTCGAACGATAACAAATTCATAAACATAAATATATAAATAATAATATCAATAATATAATTAAATAATTAAATATAATAATATAATTAAATAGATTTTTTTCCTAAATTCATAATTTCGCCAAAGATGTGTAATGTAATTGGTCGACATCAACGCCAACTATCAATGATACGAGTAAAAACATAAGCTTCCGGAAGTCGCATTTACGTGTCACATCTCAACTGTTTCACTAATTTTAATAGCTCATACATTAATAAAAATCACAAAGCATCCATCCATCTCATACATTGATTAGCATTATTCAATTAAAAATGGATCTTTCTTTACAAGAAGACATTAAATATCCAATATATATAGGTAATTTTTATTTCTATGTTTTTTTATCTAATGTAATGTTAATTGTCACTAAAATTATTTTTTTTAATATTATTTGTAATGATATTATTCCTTAAATTGAATTATAAAATAGTTACATATATAAAAATTTAATGATAACGAAAACAATTCTTTTTTTTAGGTCCTCTATACCCATGTTTATATTGTTATACCAATTTTATAAGCGAGGAATTTTTATTAAAACATCTAAAAAAATGTTTTCATAAAAATTTATTTTCAATTTTAAAAAATCAATTAAAAATGAAAAAGGATACAGAGAAATATTTAGACGAAAAATTTAAAGAAGAAACTGATTCAAACCATACAGAAGAGAATCAGTTTGAATGTAACTTTTGTGAAAAAAAGTTTAATCACAAATCAACTTTAAATAGACATATATTAATTCATACAGGAGAAAAACCTTTTCAATGTAATTATTGTGAAAAGAAATTTAATCGAAAATCAAATTTAAATCAACATTTATTAATTCATACAGGAGAAAAGCCTTTTGAATGTAATTATTGTGAAAAGAAATTTTATCAAAAACCACATTTAAATACCCATTTATTAATTCATACAGGAGTTAAAGCATTTGAATGTGATTATTGTAAAAAGAATTTTAATCAAAAACCACATTTAAATACCCATTTATTAATTCATACAGGAGAAAAGTCTTTTGAATGTAATTATTGTGAAAAGAAATTTAATCGGAAATCAAATTTAAATCAACATTTATTAATTCATACAGGAGAAAAGCCTTTTGAATGTAATTATTGTGAAAAGAAATTTAATGTGAAATCACATTTAAAATCACATTTATTAATTCATACAGGAGAAAAGCCTTTTGAATGTAATTATTGTGAAAAGAAATTTAATCAGAAGTCAACTTTAAAATCACATTTATTAATTCATACAGGAGTTAAAGCATTTGAATGTGATTATTGTAAAAAGAATTTTAATCAAAAACCACATTTAAATACCCATTTATTAATTCATACAGGAGAAAAGCCTTTTGAATGTAATTATTGTGAAAAGAAATTTAATCGGAAATCACATTTAAATAGACATTTATTAATTCATACAGGAGTTAAAGCATTTGAATGTGATTATTGCAAAAAGAAATTTAATAGGAAATCAATTTTAAATCAACATTTATTAATACATACAGGAGAAAAACCTTTTGAATGTAATTATTGTAAAAAAAAATTTAATCAGAAGTCAACTTTAAAATCACATTTATTAATTCATACAGGAGAAAAGCCTTTTGAATGTGATTATTGCAAAAAGAAATTTAATAGGAAATCAATTTTAAATCAACATTTATTAATTCATACAGGTGGAAAAACCTTTTGAATGTAATTATTGTAAAAAGAAATTTATAGAAAGAAAAGAAAAATATAGCTAATATACTTTATAGCACAAATTATTGATTAAATCATATAAATCTTGCTCTAGTAATAAATACATTATACCTAATTACTATTGCATTTAAGAATATATCATTGTACTATTCCTATGTTATTATTTTTTTATAAAAGTCTAAAATGTATCTAATAATTCTTTCTTTATACTACTTTATAATTGTAAATAAAAAAGAAACTTTATAAAAATCCTTATTTTCATTCTTAAAAAATTTTATAAAAATTTTTATTTTTCCCATTGCACTCCAAACAATTTTTACAATAACCTAGCAACAACTCAGTCATTTTTCTCGACCGACGATAGTAAGGGAGGTATTGTTTTCACACCAAATTTCACTTGTGAAGATTTTTTACATATCACCACGAATCATGCATTTTAAATTGGTTTTACCCTCAGTAAAAATCTTCATTACTGTTTTTCTTAATTTAAAATTATATGAAGTCACCAAGCCCTTCATAAAAACACAGCCAGCGCCTCCTTATATATTATAAATAAAATAAAATTAAAGATATTTATGTTGTATCCATATCTGTTTTTTATTGCATTAATAGATACATTTAAATTATTTGAAATTGTTTCTGTAGCTGGAAATTAATTTACAGGGTGTTCGGGATAAATTTGACATATTTATAATTGATTATATTTTTCTGTAGGTTAGAGGAATTAACATAAACTACTACTCATTTAAAAGTTTGAACCTTTCTTTATTCATATTAAAGATGGCAGAAAGATTGGATGACTGGAAGCCACCTGAATCATGGAAGAGAATAACTTGCATCATGATGATACGCGCCGGCCATCAAAATAAGGATTTTATGACTAATACCCAAAGCTCCCTGAACATAATAAAAACAATCAGGCATAAACTAGAGACTTTGAATGGTGACTAGGAGGATGTAGAAAGAAGAAAGATCCCAAGTAGACGATCTGATTGCGTTTGTACACCAGAAATCCTCGCAAATCTGCAGAAACAGGTGTTAAAGAACGCTGGCATTGGAATTCGGGCTTTGTCACGTGAAATGAATGTTGCAACCTCTACTATGAAGCTTGCACTCAATGAAGACCTTCGTTACAATTCATACAAGCGCCTTAAAGTTCAGCTACTCACAGAAAATAGTTATCTGGAAATTTCTACGACTTCACAAGTCCAAATGTTTGGCCTCCAAACTCCCCAGACCTTAACCCCATGCATTATTTTGTATGTGGCACATTTGAAAAAAAAAGACACCAATCATACTTCCAGTAATACAAAAGCCCAGTTTATGGTAAAATTAAAACAGTTTTTGAGGCCCTTCTCAGAGAGACTGTAGCATCAGCTTGTTCGAGGTTCCGAAGCAGGATTGAAGCTGTGATTGATGCTAATGGTGGTTATTTTGAGTGAATCTTGTTGATAGTATTGTAATTTACTCTGCCTGTAATTTTTTTTGTCAATTCATTAAATTTAATAGTTAGAAAGAAGATTTTCTTTTTCCTTACGAAACTGTCAAATTTATCCCGAACACCCTTTATTTCAAACCGTAGATCGGATCTGTGCCTGGCCACAGGTCAACTTATTCTTTATAAATATTATCGATGGTGTGCATTCAAAAATTCCTTCGAGTGGTTTAATATTTCAATAAAGCCCATCAGTGATGTATTGGTAAAATAAGAAGTAAGGCAAAGCATAGTGGGAGCAAAAAAAAGTCCTATTTTCAGCAAACGATTTTTTTTCCATATAAGTTTTTATTTTTTCTTATTCTTACTATACAAAATATTAATGAACACAAAAAAAGAAATTCTAACAGTAGATTTAAGTGGGAGTTGTCGGGTCATGAAAAAGTACTGGAACGCTTTCGGTTCAGAATAAAGGTAAGGAACGTTGTTCCCCCCCGCGTTCCCCTCCCAATACACCACTGATTATTATCACATAATCCAATTATAAATAAATAATCTTTCATAAAGTCCAATTTACACGGGCTTAGTACTTGTCATTAGTTCAGGGGTGGGCAAATACTTTTAAGCGCGGGCTTTTTGAACGCCAGCTGGCCCGTTGAAAAAATTCACTCTTATTTTGATTTTTCGATCAATATGTCTTTTAAAAAAAAAAAAGATAATTTTTTTTATTAGTGTTTTCAAAATATGGTCCTCCGGCCCGGAAGACATTTTGAAAATTTCATTTTGGCCCGCGTTTAAAAGTATTTGCCAACCCCTGAACTAATAATAAGTACTAAGTCCGTGTAAATTGGGCTTAATACAAATATATATATATAAGATGGAGATTAGGATTTTAAATTAAATAACCAAATCGATGTACCTTAAATACAAGCAAATTTTATTAATTAAAATAAGATAAAAAATATACAATTTTAAGAGCGATTTGCTTACCTTAAATACAAGCAAATCGATTTTTATAGTTATTTGTTTTATCTATTAAATACAATATAACAAAATTTAATATTAAAAGATTTATAAATTATAATGAATTTTCTATGAAAAGAAAAATATATCATATTATAATAACATAAACGAATTTCAGTCAGGCAACTTAAAATATACAAGAAAATTAAATAACTAACTAATTAAATAATTCAAATTATACAAATGTTATTTACATCTCCCCCTCTTATAGAGAACAATTTTAAAAATTGTTCAGTGGAACTTTACTAAAACACGGAATAAGTTGAGAACTATGAAAAACACTTGGTCCATAACGTCTTTTTCCTATATCAATTTCGTACATTGTGTTTGATAATTTACATATCACTTTATATGGTCCTCTTCTTATAGGGTCCAATTTATTCCGATTTATTTTATTTCCTGTTTCGACATAAACCCAATCATTTATTTTAAAGGTATGTTCTTGTTTCTTTTTATCAATTCGATCTTTATTAATATTATGATTTTTTTTAGAATTTTCTAATGCTGTTTTCCTGTCTTCCGTTAAATTTCTTCCCACTTTTAATTCTTCCGGTACTATTGATAGCTCTTTTCCATTTAATAAATATGCTGGTGAAAATTTTGTGACACTGTGTATGGTTTGATTATAATTTTCAGCACATTCTAATGCAATCATAGCCCATGATCTTGTTTTTTCTTCTTGTAACTTGCATCTGATTCTATTGACCAAAGTCTGATTCAATCGCTCATTAAGGCCGTTTGAAAATGGACAATCTGTGGCAGTGAAAACTAATAAGATGTTATGTTTTTTTAAATATGATTTAAATTCTTCAGAATTGATACTGCCATACCTATCTGCTAAAATAATCTTTATTTTGTGTTTTTTCACTATAGGGTCTATTAATTTTATAAAATCTTGGGCTTTTTGTTCAGATGACGGATAAACAAAGGCATATCTACTAAAGTGATCCACAAGTAAATGCAAATATTTTTTTTGTGAATTATTTCCAGAAAATCCGCCAATTGTATCAATAGCCATTATTTCAAACGGTTCACTTGCTGGACCTATCTGTGATAACCGCCCAATTTCTCTACATCTTCTAGATTTGTTTCTTTTACAAATATCACACTTCATACATAATTCTCTTATATGTCTATCCATTCTTTTAAAATAATAAAAGGGACGAATCTTGGCAGCTAAATGACCGATTCCTATATGACCATAAAACTTGTGAACTCTCTCAATGAGCTTCAAACCAAAATCTTCTGAAATTAAAATTCTTTCTCTTTTTCCAATTTGCTTATATACTAAACCATTTTTTATAATTTTATCCTTCATATTTAAAATTTCTCTTTTATTACGTTCTTGATTTTCAGTAACATCTTCTATTGAGACTAAATTAACAATTTTAATCTCGTCCTCATCCCCCTCAAAACATTCCAACACAGGGTTTCTCGAAAGAGCATCAGCTTCCACATTTTCTTTTCCTGGTGAGTATTTTATTTGAAAATCATATTGGGACAAATAATACACTAGGTGGCCTAATTCTTCGTCAGTCCTTGATTTTATCTTCAAATTCTCCAAGGGTTTATGGTCAGTAAAAACCAAAAACTTATGACCTATCAACCAATGTTGCCAATATTGCACTGCTTCCTTAATCGCAAGACATTCTAAATAAATTGCCTTCTTTTTACTTTGTGTCGGTGTTAATTTTTTTGAATAATATGCAACTGGAAGTAATTCTCCATTTTCCTGAACTTGTTTTAAGATTGCTCCCACGCCCACGCCACTTGCGTCTGTAAATAACATAGTTGGACGGTTTGGGTCAAAAATTGCTAAAATAGGACTCTCACATAGATATTTTTTTACTTTTGTAAATGTTTCGTCACATTCATTTGTCCATAAAAAGGGAGAATTCTTTCTTAATAAAATATGAAGAGGCTCGAGTAATTTTATACTATTTGGTATATATTTATAATAAAAATTTATCTTGCCTAAAAACTGTCTAATATTTTTTTTATTTTTAGGTTTTGGAAATTCTCTTATTGATCTAAGATTATCATGATGTGGTTTAACTGTATTATACCCAAGAACATGTCCCAGGTATCTAACTGTGTCTTGGGCAAAAACACACTTTGATAACTTTAATTTAAACCCTTCTTGATTAATTACTTGCATAACTCTTTCTACATGATTCAAATGTTCTTCAAAATTTCTTGAAAATATTAGGATATCATCTATATAATTAAGACAAAAATCCTGTAGCCCATTACGTCTAATGGCATTTGCCAAAACTCTTTGGAACACCGCTGGACTTATTTTCAGACCAAACGGGAGTCTTGTCCACTGATAATGAGAATTCTGTGTTACAAAAGCAAGTTTATATCTGTCTTTTGCTCTTATTGGAATAGACCAAAAGGCCGAATTTATATCTAACACTGTATAAAACTTACAATTTCTTGTTTTCACTATAGTGTCGTCAATTCTTGGAAACGGTTGTGATTCCGGAACCAATATCTTATTCAATTCTCGAAAGTCAATACATAGCCTTGTACGCTTTCCATCTTCTTTCTTAAATGCTAACGTCACAGGCGCCCCAAAAGGAGACTCAGATTCTTCTATTAGTCCTTTTTCTAGTAAATTTGATATTTGGTTTTCAATCTCTGTTTGATCTATAATAGAGCACCTATAGGGCTTTTTCGATATATATTTATTTTCTATTAATTTTATATGAGCTTCGTGAGTTTTCACAAGACCCACATCATATTTATTTTTCGCAAAACACTGTTTATATTTGCTTATCAATCGTATAAATTTATTTTTTTTTTCTTCGTCTAAATGTTTAAATATTCTTTCGATCTCAACGACATTTACACTATTATTAACATCAAAGCCATATCTATTCACCATTTCAACCTTACCATCATTCATTCTCTGATATATTTTTAGACGATCATCTTGTATTAATCTAAATTTTTTTATTGCATCTAACCCCAGAAGTATGTCATAAGAAAAATTATTATTCTTTATAACATAGACCTCTATCTCTCTTTCTATCTTATTTATTTTGAGTGAAATTTTTATTTTATTAAAACTTTTTTCCACACCACTAATTGTTTTAAATATTTGTTCATCATTTATTATTTTATCTTGAACATCTTCTAAAATCTTTGAATTGATTAGCGTAACATTAGACCCGCTATCATATATTCCTTGTATTGATTTCTTTTTATTAAGAATCATTTTTAAACGAATTAGTGGTGTAACAGCCCGTTTTTTGGCTCATGTTCATCATTTTCATACGAGTAATCTATTTCTGCTGAGTTCACTCTCTTCATATTATTTTTTTTACTATTTCTACATGCTTTTTCGGGATGAAATCTCCCACGCATTCCTAATAACTCACAAATTCTGCATGGTTTCTTCTCAAATTGTTTACGCATATTTTGGAAATTATTTGTTGAAAATTCCCTATTATTTTGTGTAAGTCTAGGTTCTTTATGTTTTTTTTTATTAAAATCTTCGTATCGACGGATCTGACTCATTAATTTTTCAGTTGTATTTACCTCATCTTTATCAAGGAATTCTCTCATAAAATCAGGCAATCCAACCACTATATGATTTATCCGTGATTTTTGTGACATGTCCATTTCTGTCTCTAACAATAATCTTTCCTTTTTGAGGGCATAATCCATCAATGAACCCTTAATATATCTATAATTAAATGCATAAATTACATTATTCCAATTTTTATCTGCATATGTTTCCAAAAAAGAATCTCGCCATTCTGTCCAATTTCCATGAACCGTTAATTTATATAATGTAGATTTATACCATTCTATAGAATTTCCTTCTAAAAACACTCTTAAAACTCTAACCTTTTTTTCATCTAAAACTATATCGTGTCTCTCACATTCAACTTCAAAAGTGTCCAGCCATTCTCTTGCATTTTCTCTTCCTTGAAATTTTTCCAAAACAAATAATTTTTCCACTTGTGATGGATTTACCTCTCTTAATTCAGCTTTTATACTAAGATTTCTTATAATTTTAATAAAATCCTTTTCAATACTTTTTTTTTCTAAATTTTCCTCTTGTGTTTCTTCTTCAAGATACTCTCCATTAAATACGACATTTTTATCTTCATCCAAATATTTACAAATTAAATCTGGTGGTAGACTTACTGTGATATTACGATATTGACCTTGTTTCTTCAAACTTTTACAACAGCTTTTCACCTTTGCCATTTTAAATAATTCTTGGTGTTTTTCTTTATCCTGTTGATCCTCAGGTAATATATATGAATTTTCTTCCATGATTATTTTCTTAATTTTAGTAACTAAAACATCTCCACTTTTTTCCATTTCAATTCTAAATTTAATTTCAAATGGCTCCATTTTTTTTTTCTTTCAAAAATCGATTTATAAGATGGAGATTAGGATTTTAAATTAAATAACCAAATCGATGTACCTTAAATACAAGCAAATTTTATTAATTAAAATAAGATAAAAAATATACAATTTTAAGAGCGATTTGCTTACCTTAAATACAAGCAAATCGATTTTTATAGTTATTTGTTTTATCTATTAAATACAATATAACAAAATTTAATATTAAAAGATTTATAAATTATAATGAATTTTCTATGAAAAGAAAAATATATCATATTATAATAACATAAACGAATTTCAGTCAGGCAACTTAAAATATACAAGAAAATTAAATAACTAACTAATTAAATAATTCAAATTATACAAATGTTATTTACATATATATATATATATTTAAACAATTTTTGCTAATATAATAAGATAAGATTTAAAAAAATAAAATAAAACAAAGTTCTATATACCAATTTGATTCACCTGCGTGTTAATTAGATCAAATAGATCATTCTAAACTTTACATAAAAATTCCAGGGAACTTACTTTTGGACCCTTCTAACTTTTTGAAGACTAATTAAGCTCTATAATAGATGAGGAAGATAGATCGAATAGTGGGTTAACAAAACAGCGAAGAACATTGATAAAGTTATTCCATTCAGTGAAAAGATCGGCGATCGTTTGAAAGGTGCAAACGACGCCTTGTATACAATACTTAGAAAATACAATACATACAATAGGGCCATTCTGACCGATAGGAGATCAAGTGGGTGGAATCCAGAAGGCAAGGACGTACTTTGTTTATGGAACTATGAGTAGGAACTTTTCATAATATCAGGTCCTAAGTCGAGTTGTGTTGATTTCTTTTCTTAAAATTCTATTCATGCATCGAAATACGAACAGTTTTTTTTTATGTTACTTTATACTGTCGATTATGTTTTTTCAGATTAAGGATTCCAAGCAAAAAGGTTAGGTACGCCTCCACCATTTCTTCCCACCCCCCCCCCACCCCCTTGGTCCTCACTCTTTCCTTTTTGTCAGGAAGTTTTATCGTATAATTAAAACTTTCATTAACACCATTTAATATTATTTAATCATTACATTACTTATAATAATAACTTTTCCATATTTTCTAATTTGTCATGAGTGATATTAAAATTTCATTACTTAAAATATTTAATAAATATCTAATTATATAGTTAATAGTTTTGAAAATTATTTTCTATAATATAATTTAAACATGAACTTAAATTCCTTGAAAAGTTAGTTATAAACTGTTCTTTTTTTTTAACTACTTATCTATTTCATTAAAATTCTAATTTATTCTCAACTTTAGAGATGCTTTTTGTTTAAAGATGGGATATTTATTTATAAATTTGTTTGACAAATTGTATTAATTTATTTTGACGTTATCTATTAATCTTGGTGTAATTTCAATTTTAACTATTTTCATAAAAGACATACATATTTCTCTAACTATTTCTATTTAGCATACCCTAATAAAATTTGGAAATTTCATAAAAGTTTAAGATTATCCTTACATTACTGAATTCAAAATATCTTGGTCGCAGCAATCACATTCCTTCGGCCATCTTTATCCCGTGCCCTCTCCATCCAATTTTATCCTCTTCCAATTCCATTCTATTTTCTTTTATATTGATGTTATTATAACGGGTTATTTCCTAATTGCTTTCGTTATCTTGCGTAACTTCAACAATTTTTTTATTGTTATTCTAATTTTGTTTGAGGATGTAAAGGGAAAAGCATGGCGACTTCAGTTGATGATGATGAGCAAAAAACAAGCATGATTATGATTTGTGTAGCATATGCTTGAGAAAATTGATTTGTTGCTGGAAAAAATTTGATTTTTTTATCGAATTTCAAGTCATTTCTATTACGACGTTGTTTAATTGGGTCTTAAAAAATTTAAAATTTGCCACAGATATTGTGAAAATTGATTATCTCTTCTTATGACAACATCATACTCTTGCCAACATTTTACGATTTCAATTACTAAAATACCGGGTATAATATAAAATAAGATAATATAATATACTATAAGGTAGTGAAAAAACAGAATTATTGTTTGTTATTATATTTGTAATAAGGACGGCTCGTAGGGTGTTGGTTAACTGTCTTAACCCACATTCTCGTGGTTTCGGGTTCCCCCTAATCTGGCAAGGGAATTGCTCTAGCTGGGGTCTATGGGACGAAATCAATCCTGCCTCCGGGATCAAAATTGGGAAGCTAGTTGATAAAAAGTAGCGCCTCCGAGCAAGAAAATCAAGATAAAGGATGATAGAACCCGTTATCTTGATCATAGGACACTTAATAAATACAACCAACTTGATAGTCCTTTCGTAGGATGTCAGACCGACGATAAGAAGGGAAGGCATTGTTTTTATTATATTTAAACAATGCTTTCTCTTATAGATATTATATAATTCCTCTTTTGTTCTTACATTTTTGTAAAGTATCTTGAATCTGTTCTTATTTCAAAGTCAAAAAAATATCTATGATGTGAATATAGGTACTTCTTTGATCTGGATAGAAGTATATGAACTCTTAGAAAATTTTTTTTTTTTATTTTGTTTTTTTTACAAATTAATTATAAAATAGTTCTATTAATATTTAAAACATTATTCTATTTATTTTTTTTTAAATTTTTTTTATTATTTGTCTGGATATTCAATAATTTCTAATTCGATTAAAAATAATATCAAAATAATTTGACAACAAAAAAACAAAAAAAAAAAAATAATCGTTTTATCTCAACAGGAATTTTAATTCAATAACGCAAGCGTTGAAAAAAAAATACAGATTACAAAATCAAATTACATCTGGTGTTGTAAATTCTTATCAAAATTGAAATATTTCCCTTTCTCTTCCTGGCAATTGGATTTCGATCCTTTTGATTAATTGAACTACACGGAATATGCAATGCAATTATTCACCGGAGATGATCACTAATTGTTGAATTAGGGCCCAACTATTGACCTTCAATCGTCAGCCTTAATAAGATCAAACTATAGACCATCCCCCCAAATGTTGTATATTTGTGACTAAATGGATGAACTGGCCATCACCCTTGTTTAACTTCACATTCCTTCTTTGTTAATTATTAACGTAAGAACCCTCTGGTTCCCTTTATATATACTATATACAGTTTTCAAAAAAAAATGTTAATTCATTATCAAATTTCACGTTAATTTAAATTTCAAATATTCATAAAGTGAGGTATAAACAGGACTATAATTACGACAAAGTTCTTTCAACCGAAAGAAGTCAAAGGGTATAGGGCTTCTCTCCTTTCTATCATGACTACTAGGATCATTTTACGATTGAAATCACTTATCAAAATCGAAATTCCTCTCCTATATAGGCATCCGAAGTTACATGTTGCAAATTTCTGTATATATATATATATATATATATAACGAAAAAAAGAGAAAAAATAGAAAATGATATATTGACATATTTTTTTATTTAGAAAAATATAATACATAAAAAAAACATATATATATTATAAAACTCCATTAACTCCTATCTTTGTAAATGAAATTTTGTTTTTTTTTATGTATTTATTTTTTTTTTTATAATAAAAGGAAATTATTAAAATTTTCAAATTTATTTTAATTGAAATTCTAAATATAAAAAATATATTAAATTGAAAGTTAGGTTCCTTTTATAGAACACTGTAATTGTATTTTTTTTTTCACTACTACTTATTTTATAATTACTTTTTATTGTTCTCTTTGATTTTAAATTTAATTTTGTATTTGTTAGTTTTTTGTTTTTGTTTTCAAATGTACTGTCAGAAAATGAATGATGGAGGAGTGATTTGCTCGATTCGAAAATATCGATGTTAAAGATTTACCTAGATCTGGTGAAAAAGTGGATGTATTTTTTCTCATTTTGGAACTAATGAAGCTACACATCTTAATTTTTTTAAAATTCACACCATAGAAAATTTTTATAAAGAAAAATCAATATTTATTGGTCTCAGCCTAGGGAAAAATCATCTTTATTAGTTTTTTTTTTAATTTAAAATAGGAAATTTAAATGACGTCTTCAACTACGTGAGACAGCGCTTCCTTAAATACAAAATATTATAAATAAAATAAAAATAAAAATATTTATCTTATATCTATATCTGTCTTTCAGTGCATTAATACCTACTTTTAAATTATTCAGAATGTTTATTATTTTTTTTTTCTTAAATACACAATATTATAAGTATAATTAAAATTAAATTACGAAATATATATTATGTTATATCCACAGGCCATATTTTTCTGTCTTTCGGTGCATTAATAAGTATGTGTAAAGGGTTGTATGTTTTATGACTATTTTTTTTAAATTTATATTCTTTTAAAGTACCGGCGGCGGCTCGGTGAACCATAAATATATTATATATATATATATACCATAAATATATTGCAAGTATAATAAAATTAAATATTTAAATGAAAATAGTAAATTAATATAATCAAATTTATTTTATTTTTTATAATGTATTTATTAATTGTCTATGTAATATGTAATTAAATATATATATATATATATATATATATATAGTAAGACTTGTTAGAAAGATTTTGTCGGGTAACGAGTAGTTTCTTCTCTATGATCCCAATAGAAAAGATTTCTACTTCAGGGAGTAGCGTCCCTGCCCTCACGTGAGCTCATGATTCCTTTCTTGCATAGGAGGCGAATCATGTCCTTTACCCGTTGACTCCTTCCCATCCATTCCCTCACTCTTATTCTTTCCCTCCACCTCCCCCACCCTTGATCCTTCAAAAAATCAAGTTTATTTGGAGGAAGGAGAATACCTAGCATAGAGAGAGAGAGATTCATTAAAAAGAAAAAAAAAATGAAATCTTGTCTCTTATCGGGGGTTAATTCAAATATATCCAGATTACGTCAATTCTTCGACTAGCAAAACCCGGTAAATTACCAGTGAGACATTTGTTAGGAGTGCCTCTGAGAGGACCCACCTCTCCAACGCTTCACATTAGTAGAAAATTTGGAACTCATATTTATTGTACCCTTTGAAGAATTAGAAAAACCAAGCAAATCCATGTTTTTCATTTTATTAAAATTTTTGACTGAATCTTGGAAATTGTGACCAAGATAAATCCATTGAACATAATTTTAGCCAGATTCTAAATAAAATTGATTTTTCGTATCATGAAATGGAAATTGTTAATTAATTTTAATATCGGTTTATTTTTACAGTTCAACAAAATGTATTGCCTCATAAGAACATGTAAAACCTATACGAATCGATTCATTATGAAACGTAGATTAATTTTCACTAGTATTATATAATTTTACGGTGCTTCGTTAATTAAATATTAATTATTATATTTTGACAGATTGAAAAGATTTGCCGCCATGTCGAACGGCTGCCAACTCCAATGCTTTGCTTATCCGTGACCTTGAAGGGGACAATTGTTTTTTAATTGCTGCATAGCAATCAATCATTTGCTTACCTCCAATGTATGAGATTCAACTGCCTTTTTTCCCAAATACACGCTTGCTATATACTCTACATTAATTTTACATATTTTACTATTTTTGTTAAATTTATGTTCTTTTAAATTATTTTAAATTGTTTCCTATATTTTGTCTTTTATTTTAAATATTTATTTTAAATAATAAACTCAATCTTAAATATATTCATAGTTCATAATAAATATTCTTTTAAAGTACCGAGCAGCGGCTCAGTGAACCAGGTACTGAATATATATATTTATATATATATTATTTTCAAGTTTGTGTTTCAGCCGTAATGGCTGAAAAACTGAACTACTAAAAGTAAGGTTGTGAAAATTTCAAATAACTAACTAAAATCAGCTTAGTTTCCGAGGATAAACAAACTCCATTGGATTCCTTTCAGATAAACATCCCTTATTTATCTTGATATTATTTTATTCAAATATATTTAAAAATATTTAATATTAATACATATATTGAATAATTTGTTGTATTTATTTATATTAACTTTCAATCCTTCCTGTATCATTGACTCATTAATTTATAGATATTTATAATTCGAGAGGGATGTTTTTTTTTTTTTTTATTAAAATCACCTTTTGAAATGCAATATTGAATAAATAATTTGTCCATGCAATATTAAACAAGCACAAAAGTTTATCTCTTTGGAATATTTGTATACGAATATTGGATTCATTAATTACATAAAATTAATTCATAATCCAACCCATGTGTTCAATGAAAGCTTGTGAGGTGAATTCTCCACTTCACCCACCTCCCCTCTCCCACGCATTCACCACTTTCTCTGACTTTATTCAATTAAACAAAAACAAGGCATTTTATTGGTTTTGAGGTGGTGCCAGCAGATCTCCCGGATGAGTTTTCGGCATCCAAGGTGGTTCGTTTGGAAATGAGTGGGTTGCAGGTGTCTATGACGTCTACAAGCCTAGGCAACCGCTTTGGTCAATATTTTTCGCTTAGGTTGACATATGGTCATTTTTTTCCTAACTTTTTTCAAGGCTTTTACCTTCGATGTGTTTATCTCCCTTTTTCCTGTTCCAGTTTCTACCGTGTCCAATGTATTTATTTATTTATTGGAACACATTTGTAATATGATCAATACCAAATCAAATCCGGCATCTTATAAGTCATCGCTAGGCTATCTATTTTATTTAAGGTATAATAAAACAAATACAAAACATAAATAAAGAAGAAAAATAAAGATACTGAATGTAGAGTAGTAGATATCGACAACTTTCCGTCCGGGATCTATCTATTTAAAAGACAGTTCTATCCCCTACTCCTCCTAAACGACTTATGCGATTTGGGCCATTCCAGTGCCATTGGATAGCCCTCGGGCTAATCTATTAATATTCATTGGAAAACAATAAATAATTTTTGAGAAAAGTGAAAAAAATAATTTTTTTCTTACTTTTTATTATTTTTGGCATCATTTGTGATATCACATCCAGTGCCTCTTATATCTTATAATATTTTTCAATCTTTTGCGTTTCAATTTCTTTGCATGTGAGGGCTTTCACTAATATATAATTAATTTACTGATTAAATTAAAATATATTTTAAATCAGAACACAAAAAGAAATGAATCTTTTACGTAATATACGGATTGAAACAAAATGGATGAAAACCTTTTACTACTTTCAACCAAATACTATGTGCCACTCGGGGGTACAGGGGGCGGAGCTCTCGTCTACGTGTGAAGAGCGCTGAAGGCGCTCTGAGCAGCTAGTAGTTAGTAAAATTGTAATTTAATTATCTCATTTTCGGAGAATAAAATATATTTTTTTTATTTAAGTATTATTTTTATCTCGTTATTGAATTCATAGACAGGCTCCTCAAAGAGATTAGCAGGATTATTTATATTCATTTATAAAATAACGTTCCTTTATAATAGCGTTTTTTTTTAAAAAAAAAATCCTGGATAAAATAATTTCTTTAATATTTTAATTTTAATTTTTACGTATGTAAATATATATATACATATGTTGGTTTAGGTTTCCGTGAAAGTTTTTATTATTATGAGAAATTATTTGCAGGTTATATTCATGTTTAATTGTGATATTTGGATCTCAATGTTTTAGTCGTTTCAGTCGGCCTCGGGTTGTTGTCAAGAGCAGAAGTGTGTCAGTGGTAGTGTTAGTTCCAAGGTTTCTTCAAAGCTTCGGAACTGGAAGTCCAAAATCTCCCACCCATTCAACCCAAAATCCTAACATCGACTCTTAGTCACACAGAATCACAAAGAACAAATGCCTCCTAAATAAACTTTTTTGAAAATGACGCCAAAATAGTCACTGGAACGTTGAGACTCAAATCTCATAATTACATTTTGAAATAACCTGAAAATAATTATTCATAATATATATATATGAAAAATTAATTTCGGATTGTTTTCGCGTATTATTTTGAAAATTGACTCTCGACATTTCGGTGCCTATTTTGAAGTTAGTTCTAAGAGAATTGTGAGACGGAAAATTTTGGGATTCTGGATCTTAGTTAGACCAAAAGTTGATGTTGGTATTAAAGTTGAAAAACGATTAGGAAGCGACCTGTTGGTAAATCAAGGACGCGGTTGATAGAAACTAAAAGGAACTTAAAAGAGATAGAAATTAGCTGGAGTGTCTCCACTCGACTATCTCGCAATTTGAATTGGATTAAATAACATAATATATTATATCTAAATTAAATTTAATTAATTATAAATTATAAATAATAAATAATAAATATTAAACCAGCGCATGTTTGGCTTTTTGTTGATGGCACCACGTCACGTGTTGGCGCGTGAGATTTGCAGTGTTAAAAAATTAATTCTGGTAATTTCAGCGAATCAATCAAGCTGAAATTCTATATATAGCAGTTTTATACAATGTTTAATCATGTGAAAAATTATCAAACATATATCTTTATTTTTACGGTCACTTTAGAGGAAAAAAAATCAAAACGTTGTAGGTAATGACCCTCTTCCGGTTGAGCTACATTTCTCAAAAGTTGATAGAAAACTATGAATTTTGAATAATGTCCATGTACCAAATTTCATCATTCTAGCTCAAACCGTTTTTGCGTAATCTTGCCTACATACATACACACACACATACACACACACATACACACATACACACATACACACACACACACAGACATTTTTCTCAACCTTAGTGAAAATGATTCAGGAACCTTCAAAACGTATAAAAACATCAAAATCTCAACATCGAAAATTTTCGTGATCGCAATACTATCTCTGGCGAGATAGTAAAAAGTAAGTGTTAGATGGAACAAACTCAGGGTAGGGACGTTTGGTGAGATATGCTTTGTATGACTAAGAACTTTAGAGTTCCGTAGAGCCGACACAGAGATAGATAGATAAATATTAAAATTGTATTAAAAATATCATCTTATCATTTCTTATCAGTTTGGTTATATAATACATTGATTTGATCTATTTATAAACTTATATAATAATATTAATATAATATTGTTAAAATTAATAATGTGAATTTACATAGATTGTTTCTTATAAGTTTGTACAATTAGAACACTTCATATAATAACATTTCATATATATATATATATATATATATCTTATAAAGAGAGAGAGAGATATTGAGAAAGATAAATTGTCAAAACATTTAATATAATAAAATCAATAAACATTATATATATATATATATATATATATATATATTCAATATAAATATTAAATAATAGTGTAAAGGATTTTTTTCCTTGGTCTACGCATTTCCAAGATAATAACTTTCCGTCGCATTTCATCGATGAATGTGCTACAATGTTAAAGTAGTGGAATTCAATTGTAAAAATATCTTTTGAAAACAGTACTAGAAATTGCAGAGAAAATATTTCGAAGTCAATGTAAAATTTAACTTTGAATCATGTGTCATGAAATTAAAATAGTGTTATACTATTATTACCTGACTAAGATTAATAATATATTGTGAATCTCTTATTTTAAATCTAAATTGATATGACAAATATACACCCTCCATTCCAAAAGAAACCTAACTTTAAAAAAAAAAATAGTACCACTAATGCCATCTGTTGTAATATTTTATCCGTAGATGGCTTAGTCCCTCATTGAGAACTGGTATAAATTTCATGACAACATACAACAAAACTTATTGCGTTTCAAATGTCAGTGTATTTAGTACATCGGTCGGAAAATGAGTTTCAAACCATCACATCGTTTTCGACTTGTAACTGAATTTTTGGTCAAAAATCACGTTATTCCTTTGCATCATTCGCCCTATTCACCAGATCTGGCTCCGTGCGACTTCTATCTGTTCCCTAAACTGCATTTGGCGATGAAAGGAAAGTGACACGCATCGATTGAAGCCATTGAGAAGGCGACGACCGACGTCCTAAAGACCATTCCAATAAAGGACATGGAGAAGTCGTTTGACAACTTGTTGGAGCGTGCAAATTTGTGTATCGATACAGAATGGGAATACATTGATTAATAAAAATGATTTGTTCCAAAATGTACATTGGTTTTTTGTTTTTTTTAAAAAGTTCGGTTTTTTTTGGAATGGAGGGTGTATTTGTAAACAAGATTTATTTTTATTATGTATTGATTGTATATATATATATATATAAATATTGTATTGTTTATATAATATGTTCGTTTAGATCAGGGGTCGGCAAACTTTTTTAGGAGAGGACCAAATATAAACGTTTTAACGATCTGGGGGCCAGACATGTTAGAATATATATTTTACTGTTCTAACGAAGAATCTAATAAAAAAATAAATTTGAAATTAATTAATTAATTAAATAATATATTTTTTCATTAATGTGATGAATGAAATTGTTTTGTTTTTGAGATATTATTTCATCATAATTGGGTATAAAGTGTTAATACTTTCTATAATTAAAGTGGTTTGCAAATGGTCATCTGTTAATAATGATCTGTATTGCGATTTTGTATACTTCATTTTCGAAAATGTCTTTTCACATTGATATGTAATTCCAAATCCAGAAATAAACCCTCGTGCATATGATTTTAATTGACCGTATTCATTCTCGGAAAGATATTCATAGAATTGTGTTAGATCCATACCTTTGAACTTCGTTTTTAGTCTAACATCATTTTGCAGATCAATAACTTTAACGGAAGTTCTGACAGAAGTTCGTCAATCGTACACTCCAATTGATTTTGAAATATGAAAATTTATTTTGTATTTGCATCAAAAGTGACAATATTTATCCGCGGACCGGATAAAAATAGTTTGCCTACCCCTGTTTAGATTTCGGTGAATGTTTGATTATGAAAAGTATAGTAAGTGCCTCGGAAGGGGCTCAGTATAAGCCACGTTCCGTCACCATGAACTGCAGCTTTCTGTGGTACGAGTCGAATATGTTTTAGTGTGAGTGTCAGTATAAATGTCTGAGATTCTTCAGGAGTTTCAGGAGAACAATAAGTGAAACATTACCCTATCTATTCAACTCACAATACCAACAATGAATCAGACACACAGACTAAGGCACCAATCTTGAATTACTCTTGAAAATGGAACCAAAATATGCGCCGAAACGTCGTCATTCAAATCTCATAAAAATACGTGAAAACATACCTGAATAAACTTTTCATATATATATTAATTACATAAAAATTATTTTATCCGGGCTTTTATTTAAAAAAAACGCTATTATAAACAACCGTTATTTCATAAATGAATATAAATAATCCAGCTAATCTCTTTGAGGAGCCAGTCTATGAATTCAATAACGAGATGGAAATAAAAAGTAAAAAAAAAGAATATAATATTCTCCGAAAATGAGATAATAAATTTAAATTACGATTTTACTAACTGTCCAGGATAGGGAGTTGTCGACACCTGTTTTAGATTAAATCTCTGTTGTGTATCATAAATAGCGTTGGGCGTTATGGAACGTGTGATGACTTAAGCCCTTGTGCCACGGCATTGATTTTCATCGCATGCCAAGAATACAAAAATTTTAATAATAATAATAATAACTATTCTAATAGTTATTATAATAATTATCTGCTAATTCAAGCATGATTTTAATTTATGTCATTTGGGAAGGGAAGGTGAATTGACAACCTTCGTAAACTACAAATTTCAGCTGACAAAGAGATACCCTGAACCCCTTGGGCCAATAATGTTGGAGCTAACGACTCAGTAGTCATTGGTGGGGTAGTTCACCTATATTCGAAGAGATTTCCATTTGTCGGTGGTTACAAGACCATGTAAATTTATTATTCCATCATATGCAATCCATATTTCTTTACAAACACAACATTAGCTATCAATCATTGATTTTACTGCGAGACTTGCATAATTTAAATTAATATTGTTTGTTTTTCGTTTTTTTAATACTTGTTGATAATAATTTTTTCAATTTTCAATTAAATATATAGAATTCTAATATTATACGCATACATGCTTTATAAGCCTTTCATACAGGAGTTAAAGCATTTGAATGTAATTATTGTGAAAATAAATTTAATCAGAAGTCAACTTTAAAATCACATTTATTAATTCATACAGGAGAAAAGCCTTTTGAATGTAATTATTGTAAAAAGAATTTTGATCAAAAATCAACTTTAAATAGACATTTATTAATTCATACAGGAGAAAAACTTTTTCAATGTAATTATTGTGAAAAGAAATTTAATCAGAAGTCAACTTTAAAATCACATTTATTAATTCATACAGGAGAAAAACCTTTTGAATGTAATTATTGTAAAAAGAAATTTATAGAAAGAAAAGAAAAAAATATAGCTAATATACTTTATAGCACAAATTATTGTTTAAATCATTATAAATCTTGCTCTAGTAATAAATACATTATACCTAATTACTATTGCATTTAAGAATATATCATTGTACTATTCCTATGTTATTATTTTTTTATAAAAGTCTAAAATGTATCTAATAATTCTTTCTTTTTACTACTTTATAATTGTAAATAAAAAAGAAACTTTATAAAAATCCTTATTTCCATTCTTAAAAAATTTTATAAAAATTTTTATTTTTCCCATTGCACTCCAAACAATCAGTACACCGAATTCTCTTAATTTTTATCTATATTTTTTTTTAACATTTTTTAGTTAAAGTAGTTTCCCAGTTTGAGAGAAATTCCCTTGCTGGGCCTAGAACTTGAACCCGATACCACGAGTTTAAAAGTAAATCGTGTTGCCTCTTAGACTATCTGGCTTTTCGAATAAGTAAAAATTTATAAATTAATTTTTAAAACCCTTTTTTACTATCTCGCCAGAGATAGTATTGCGATCACGAAAATTGTCGATGTTGAGATTTTGATGTTTTTTGAAGGTTCCTGAATCATTTAAACTAAGGTTGAGAATAATGTCTGTGTGTATGTTTGTATGAATGTAGACAAGATTACGCAAAAACGGTTTGAGCTAGAATCATGAAATTTGGTACATGGGAATTATTCAAAATGCGTAGTCTTCTATCAACTTTTGAGAAATGTAGCTCAACCGGAAGAGGGTCATTACTTACAACGTTTTGATTTTTTTTCGCATTTCAGAAGTACTTCGACGATTGGAAGAAGCGCTGACATAAGTGTATTATATCTGAGGGGAATTATTTTGAAGGGGTCAAAATGTATATTGATGAATAAATAAATACTTTTGGAAATAATTCAAAATTCACCTTTTTTCTGAACAAACCTCGTATATCGATTTAAAATATATGTGGTGTGAAAATATTATAATGTTTATCATTTCATATATATATATATATATATATATATATATTTATATATTTATAGGTATATTATTATAATGAAAAGAAAAACAAAAAAAAGGTGTATGTATAAATATTATATTCTTTGAAGATTTACTATATCTAAACTATTCTATGTTTACTAGTTTTTAAAAATTGATTCCAAATTATATTATAATATATACATAAAGGCAGACAACGAGACGACACAGTCGAATTTTTATCGGTTTCTAAATAAAATGAATTTTTATTTTATTAAAAATAAAAAACTAGGATGCATTTTGAAATGAAATAACATTTACACTTTAAATAAGTATTGCCTTCTAAGAATATAGATATAAACTATACCAAGATATTATATTAATTATGAAACGTAAATTGATTTTTCATAAGTTTGTATAATTTTCCTTCATTAAATATTAATTTTTGAATTTTGACAGATGGAAATTAAAATTCGCCGCCTTTTGTTTCACCGCTTACCACGAATACAATCTTTTAATTCGTTTTAATTATTCTTTGCTTATGACATCGATTGGTTTCTATTAATTCTATTAAATGTAATGTATTAATTATATTTTTATACATAGTATAATTATTTCAATTTCAAGATACATTCATAATTGAAATTCTCATATTTCTAATCATTAATAATATATTTTTATTTTAGATGTTAAAATATGAATTCTAATAGAAAAAAATTCTTCACCATATTGATAAGTGTTTTCATTGAAAAATATCTTATCTATATATTTATTATTATTAAATAATTTCAATTATGCATTGAAATTTTTTTCTTTGATTGCAGTTGCATTGTAAGAAAATTCCTTTTATTTGAATGAAGAAGAAAACTTATCAAAGATAAAATTCTTAAAATTAAAGAGGCTTAATTAATGATTCATTTATCAACATCAACAACCATTCATAATATGAATTAAAAAATTCCTTAACATATTTATAAATATTTTCATTGGAAATTATCTTATCTATATATTTATTGTTATTATTTATATAATTTCAATCGTGCATTCACACACCCAAGTAAGTGACATGCCATTTCTATTCTTCGATTGAAGTTGCATGGTATTAAATATTGGTAATTGTATAAACTGGTCATCCAGTCATGACAAACTTTGGAAGAAGTGCATTATATCTGAGGGCAATTACTTTGAAGGGGACAAAAAGGATATTTATGAATAAATAAATACTTTTCATAATAATTGAAAATTCTTCTCTGTGTGAGTGTGGGTGTGTAGACAAGATTACAAAAAACGGGTTGAGCTAGAATAATGAAATTTGGTACATGGTCATTATTCAAAATTCGTACTTTTCTATCAACTTTTGAGAAATGCAGCTCAAGAGGGAAGAGGGTCATTACCTACAACGTTTTGATTTTTTTCCCCTAAAGTAACCGTAAAAATAAAAATATATGTTAGATAATTTTTCTCATGATTTAAAATTGCATAAAACTGCTATATATAGAATTTCAGCATGATTGAATCGCTGAAAGTACCGGAATTAATTTTTTTAATTTATTAACACGTTGACTGCCACTCACGCTCCAGCACGTGATGTGGTGTCATCAACAGAGTCAAACACACGAATTAATTTTTTAAATTTTTAAATTTTGACTTAAAAATGAAGGTAGTTTTTTAATTTACATTTAATATATGTTATTTAATTAATTAATTAAATTTAATTATAAATTATAAATTAAGTATAATTAAATTTAATTTAAATATAATATATGTTAATTAATCCAATTTAAATTTGCGAGATAGTCGAGAGTGGAGACGCATATATATATATATATATATATACATCAACAACCATTCATATTATGAATTAAAAAATTCTTTAACATATTTATAATTTTTTTCATTGGAAATTATCTTATCTAAATATTTATTGATATTATTTATATAATTTCAATCGTGCATTCACACACCCAAGTAAGTGACATGCCATTTCTATTCTTCGATTGAAGTTGCATGGTATTAAATATTGGTAATTGTATAAACTGGTCATCCAGTCATGACAAACTTTGGAAGAAGTGCATTATATCTGAGGGCAATTACTTTGAAGGGGACAAAAAGGATATTTATGAATAAATAAATACTTTTCATAATAATTGAAAATTCTTCTCTGTGTGAGTGTGGGTGTGTAGACAAGATTACAAAAAACGGGTTGAGCTAGAATAATGAAATTTGGTACATGGTCATTATTCAAAATTCATACTTTTCTATCAACTTTTGAGAAATGTAGCTCAAGAGGGAAGAGGGTCATTACTTACAACCTTTTTATTTTTTTTTTCTCTAAAGTGACCGTAAAAATAAAGCTATATGTTTGATAGTTTTTCACATGATTTAAAATCGTATAAAACTGCTATATATAGAATTTCAGCATGATTGAATCGCTGAAAGTACCGGAATTAATTTTTAAACAAGACTTCAAATCACACACCAGCACGTGACGTGGTGCCATCAACAAAGAACCAAACACGCGCTGGTTTAATAAATATTATTTATTAATTTTAATTGATAATTTATAATTAATTAAATTTAATTTAAATATAATATATGTTAATTAATCCAATTCAAATTTGCCTGATGTTCGAGTGGAGACACTCCAGCTTTTTTATATAAGAGATAATTTTATAAATAGTTGAAAAATTTGATGTATTTTTAAAAATATAAAACTCAAAATACTAATAATAATATATCCTGTGAGTAAAAATATGACATCATTTCAACTTAAAAAATAATTCAAAAATATTAAAAACCAAAACACAATTTATTATTTTATAAATCACAGGGATGGACAAATATTTAAGACAATTCGCTGTATATTAACGAGAATCAGTTATTGGGGAATACAATTGGAAAACCCTGGATTGTATCCCTCGTAAATGTTTTGTAAAAATACATCTGAAATATCGCTTTATATTTGTCATAAATAAAAAAGAATAATAAAAATAGCGATAGCTCAATTTATTCTCAAGAGATGACTGAAGCTCCCAGTAAAATTTCAATTCTCTAGATTTATTTCTTCAATATGAAACAAGTGGTGGGAGAGTATCATACAACTTTCACTTAACACCCTATTTTTTCAATTTTCTCTTAAAATTAATTATCCGTATTTCAATTTCATATGTATTAACAGTTGACACGAAAAAAGATAATCAAAATTTCTCTAGAATAAAATGTATTTAATAAAAATACACATATTTACTAATGATTTTTAAATAATTTTCTAAATTGTTTTCGTTATTTCCCAATCTAAACAAGAATTGTTGTTTTAGTGATTGAAATATTAAACTAAATGTTAAAAAGTTTTACTGGATGCAGAAAAACTCATTTGCATTTTTGGAACACCCAAATATCTCTGAATCTTTTAAGTAAAAATACATTTATTTTCTTCAAAATATTTAAGAATTAAGTACATTATATAACTTCGTCTCGAATAGTACCTTTTTTGACATGATAAACGAGAATATAGCAACTATAATAATGTATAATGTTGAAACTTTCAACTAACAGAAGGCGTTATTATAGCGTTATCTAATATTTATATTTCTCTATAAAATTTTGATATAATAGATAAATAAAAAATTATCTTTTTGAAATTAAATATATACATAAAGAGTCTTCAGTGGTTTAGTGGTTAGCACTACAATCCGCTACACTGAGGACTTGAGTTTGGACCTAGGGAAATTAAATAATTAATAAATTTTATTTAAAGCTCTTCATAATGGTCATATATATATATATATATATATATCTATAAATTAATTAATAGACTGGAAAGAAAGATGGCATTAATTAAATTGTTAATTAATTAAGAAAAGACTGGCAACACTTTTAGAAACATGAAGTATGCCTAAAAAAATTAATATTCAATACCGTAATTTTTTTATGGATTTATTTCGGACAAGTAAACATGAAATTAAAAATTGGTCAAGGTAAATGGGAGCTTTCGATACAAACCGCGAACCCTGCAAATGAACTTTTGGAAAAAAGTCAAAAATATAGAGATTCGAAGGTCACTAACGTCTCAAAGAGTTATTGTTGCTATTTTACACAAAAGTCTAAGTTTACTCACCCATTCAATTCAAAATACCAAGTATGATCACACAGACTAAGGAATCCCAGAATGTTCTTATCATTATTCTCTTGAAATTGATGCCAAAATGAGCACCGAAATGTCGAGACTCAAATCTCACAAAATTACGTTAAATTACCCGGAAATAATTATATATATATATATATATATATAATTTATTTCATTGTATTTCCATCTTAAGAGGTCATATTCCGTTGATATATTCACTGATAAAAAATATGTCAGAAAATAAACATCTATGTTGTTTAAGGGTCAAGAATAATCGGTATAATTTCAGAAGTATATGTTGATATGATAATATGTTATATAATTATTTTAAAACATTAACTCCTTAATAAATATTGTTAGTATAATATCATTTCAAATAAATATATACTAAATGTTCTATATTTTTTTTTTTTTGTTAAAATAATTAAAAAAGTATACATAGAAATGTTTAGAATAATAAATATGTTTTAGTAATTTTTTTTTATGTATATATAAAAAAATGTTCTGATGTTATCAGAGGAATTTTATGTCTATTTTTATTATATAATATATGATAAAATTGTTATTCCGTGGGTAAATATCATATGTAAAATAATATCTACATATATATATATATATATTGCTTTTATTAAAAATCAAAAGTGATAAATCTATAATTGAATTTTGCACAAGTCACCACTGTTATTGTTATTATACAATTCGAATATATTAACATATTGGGTAAAATGGAATCTCTCGAAGCCTTTGTGTGTGTGTGTGAGTGAGGGGGGGGGAGGTTTCTGCAAATTTGTTCAAGAGAATGAGATTATAATTTATCATTAATTTTTTTTGGTAATTGTTTATAGTCTAACCCAGTAATTCCCAAATTTCCTAATACTTGAAATTTTTTGGTTCTTTGGGGAAACTTGAACATTTTCGATTATTTTTAAAAATTTTTCAATTTGTCTCTAAAAAAGCTTAACCGTTTTATGGACCAAGCTTTTCAACATTTCGTTAAGGGAGCCGCGGAAAAAATCCGATGTATTATGCGAGCCGTATACCGAAAAAGTTTGGGAACCTTCTGGACTAACCGATGTATGATGGATTGTGATAAAACTTTACCAGTGGATTCCTTTTTTGATTCCAAACAAAATTTCCTTAAGCAGTATGTGGCGGTTACTTCTTGTTTACGAGATAAAAATTATTAAAGTTTGCATATAAACTACTTATGAATGAGCAGCCATTTAATAATGTTTTATTGACTAATTCACTAATTATTCACTTATTCACTAATTTTCGGTTTTTTACCATAAGTTCGGTTTGGATATAGGAATATTATTTAATTAATTAATTTTTTAATTTGCTTATATCCAATCCGGACTTATAAAAAAAAATAATCAAAAATTAGTGGAACCCCCTGGTGGTCAAATAATAACACATGGTAGCTAAATAGAATATCAATGGATTTATATGCAAACTTAAATAATTTTTATCTCGTAAACCAGAATCCACCGCCACATACTTTTTAAGGAAAGTTTGTTTTGAATCAAAAAAGGAATCTACTGGTAAATTTTTTTCAAAATCTATCATACATACATTAGAGTGAACAATTACCAAATTTTTTGTTTGGATCAAGAAGACTATGTTATTAGTTTGATGTCCAATGTTACTATGGTTATTTTCTTTAATACTTATTCATTTATTTATTAAGTTTGGGATGGCTCCTTTATGGTCACTCATTATGTTGTTAATTTATTATTTATTTATTTAATGGTAATTAGTAAATGAAAATTCTTCTCATATATAGTTACGATTTGACAGTGTGACTTTTATGGTCTAAGATACCATTACACCTTATCTAATAACAATAATATTCTTTTGAAATTGTAACAATAAATTTAGGAAAATATAATGGCCCTCAAACCTAAATATGACTATTTTAGTTGAAATAAGATATACTTTTATTATCATTTTAAATGAACATAAATAAATGAATATATTTATGTATATTATGAATAATTAATATTATTATTTGCGAATAGGCCCTGAGGATCACGAAGAGCTTTAAAGATAAATGATTAATTATTGAATTTCCCTAGGCCCAAACTCGAGTCTTCAGTGTGGCGGATTGTCGTGCTAACTACTAAACCACTGAAGAGTCTTTATTAATAATAATATTCATATAAATATATCTAAAGTTTTTTAAAAGCCATCTTGATTCATTTTAATCTTTTTATTTAGAAATTTTGTAATGATAGCTGTGATTAATTATTGTTTTTTACAATTAAAATATTTTTTTCTGTAAATCAAGCCAATGTAGATCGATTCTTCACTTTCAAAACCCCCTAATAGGCGAATTTCATAAGAATCATGTTATTATTATATTCATACTCCTCCCTCCCTCGCCAAAAAAAAAAAATTGCTAGTATAATAAGATTAGAAAAATTATATTGATATAGATACATATAATTGTATTTTTTTTTTTTATAAAATAATTTTATTGAGACATTATTATGAAATACCAGCAATTTCAGTGGTCGGATGTTAAATTTGAAGACTCGCCAAAAGAGTGTAGTAAAACGCTTCTAGAATGGCCGTCATTTATCCTTTGGGCCATCGAACCCTCCTCTTCTATTATCAACCACTTTCACCTGAAGCCAATGAAAACTGGGGCATAAAGTGAATTCGATGATGCGATTCTTCAAAAAAGGCTCAATGCCATCAAAGAGCCTTTCGGGTAACTTTTTTTTTTATCCACCCTTCCATCCATAAACAATAAACGGAATATTATTAAACGATTTATTGTGCAAAAAGCTCGAGTGGCCAATCGTTCTGTCAGCTAATTCCTCATACATCTTGTAATGCCTCTGTTCCAACGTCACCAATCAACTCTGACATTTCAAAAGGCACGGAATAATTTAAATGTAATAATTAATTTATTTTCTAAAAAAATGATCATATTTTCAAGTAAATAACATAAAAAATTGACAATTCATATTAATATAATTCATTCATTCAGAAATTATATATGTACCAATTTTCTCCTCCCATAAACAAACTTTCCTTGAACCTTTCTTCACCATTTCGCGCCTTCTCTATTTTATAAATTCCAAAATGTTTGGCGTTTCATAAAAAGTCATTTATTAATTTTTTATTTTAAATAATGAATGATCATTTAATCATTTTAATTTCCAAAATTTAGAAATTCTCTTTTTATTGGTAATCAAACACACACCTTAACTCGAAAAATCCTTTGTAGTTGTTCAAAGTCATTTTAAATAGTGCTTCGTGATATAACATATATTTTGAAACTTTAAACATTGATTGCCAATTCATTCGTTCCCCAACCAATAATGAAACATTTAAAGTTGAACTTTACATTAAAAACTTTTAAACATTTTGATGAACATTGTAAATCATTCGGAATCAGTTTTTTAATTCATTATAGTTATTAACGCGTATTATCACTCATCAAATCTATAAATTTGTCCATCCATCAATCAATTCAATAATTGGTTACAAATTTGAGATAGGAGACTTATATAATTACAATAAGTAATAACATAATAATAATAATAAGTAAATTTATAGGATAACAGATAGATAGTGTCACTATCAAAAAATATCAAATGTATCTCAAATCAGCCATTTTTCAAATGATACACCCTCCATTCCAAAAGAAACCGAACTTTAAAAAAAAAAAAAAAACAATGTACATTTTGGAACAAATCATTTTTATTAATCAATGTATCCCCCTTCTGCATCGATACAACAAGTTGTCAAACGACTTCTCCATGTCTTTTATTGGAATGGTCTTTAGGACGTCGCGGTCGTCGCCTTCTCAATGGCTTCAATCGATGCGTGCCACTTTTCTTTCATCGCCAAATGCAGTTTAGGGAACAGATAGAAGTCGCACGGAGCCAGTTCTTGTGAATAGGGCTAATGATGCAAAGGAATAACGTGATTTTTGACCAAAAATTCAGTTACAAGTCGCGAACGATGTGATGGTGCATTATTGTGCAAGAGAGTCCAACTGCCGATTTCTAGATATTCTGGCCGAATACGACGAATTCTTGCCAACAAACGCTTGATGACGCCCAAGTAAAACTCTCCAGTGACTGTCTGGCCGGGTGAAACAAATTCTTTGTGGATAATTCCTTTTGAATCGTAAAAATCAGATTTTTTGTTATTTTTGATGAATTCACTCACTTTTTCGATATTTTCTTCCGATAATCCGGTTCTGGGACGACCTGATCTTTCGTCATCATCCAGCGACTCTCTACCCGATTTGAATCGCCCGAACCAATCGTAAACTTGCGTACGGGATAGACAATCATTATCATATGCATTTTGTAGCATTTGGTGCGTTTCAATAAAAGTTTTACCAAGTTTAACACAAAAATCAAAAAAGCTCTTTGTTTGAAACTCATTTTCCGACCGATGTACAAAACACACTGACATTTGAAACGCAATAACTTTTGTTGTATGCATCCAAATGTCATGAAATTTATACCAGTTCTCAATGAGGAATTAAGTCATCTACGGATAAAATATTACAACAGATGGCATTAGTGGTACTATTTTTTTTTAAGTTCGGTTTCTTTTGGAATGGAGGGTGTATGTTTCAAAATGTAACAGCGATCAGACGATTAGTGTGCGAGATTAGTGAAGCAACTTTTGATTCAAAACAAATACATAAAAATAGTCAAAAATAAAATTATTCATAAGTTATCTTTTAATATATAATTTCTATATAATTAAATGTTATTTTTACAATAATATCTTATATCTTGATTATTATTCATATTATATATATATATATATTTATATACATATAATCCCTGATTTATTTGTTCAATAATTCATTTGATAATTCAGTGAATGCGTAAGACATTGTAACATTTTTTTCTTAAATTTAATCAATAAAATTTCATAAATTGTTGAGTGCTGATTCGATATGTGTGACAAAAATGGCTTTTTGTTTTCTCTAAAATTAATTATTTTGCATAAAATGATAGAGTCAGCTGTCAGCTCTTATAAAGGCGTATAGGGGAGGACCACTATACTTTGCTATTGAGATAATTAATTAAAAATATTATATATATATATAAATTTTTTAATAAACAGAGAGATGACTGGTCGCCACTAACTTTAATAAAATTCACTACTTTATTGTTTTTCTTTTTTAGTTCACTCATCGGCAGTTCTTATTAAAATTGGAAAAACAAAGGAAAAACTATTAATTATATACAAATATAAATAATCTGATAATAAATATTTTCTTTTGATGACAAATTTTAATAAATACTCAGTGATCAATTATGAACTATTATCTAATAAATGTGTAAATAGACTAAACTGGGTATCAAGAGTCAATATAAAAATATATTATAGACATATTTTAGTTATGGAAATAAATTAGAATTGTCAAAATGTTTAGTAAAGGTTGTAGACAGCCCGTTTAACAAAATCAATACATTTTGAGATGGCCCACTAACATGAAAAACCATTTCCCTGACTGCATCAAAAAAAAATATTGCTCATGAATTTAATAGTAGAATTATTTACGAGGTCTGTTCAAAATCAACCATTTTTTATTAGTAGTTTTGACAACTGAGTTAGTTAAGCACGTTTTGTGTGTTCTTCGAAATTTTACTTATCTCATCAATTGTGGCAAAACGCTTTCCTTTTATTGGTCTATTTAGTTTTGGGAATAGTAAAAAGCCACAGGGAGCCAAATCTGGTGAATACGGTGGTTGAGACATGATTACGGTTTATTTTTTTGACCAAAAAATCACGAATAAGCAATGATGTGTGTTGGTGCATTATCATGATGCAGAATCCATGAATCCATGTTTTTCCACAATTCTGATCGTTTGAGCCGTTGCATAACTTTCTTGTAGTATTCCTTATTTTTTTTTTTAAGTAAAAAACACACAAAACGTGACTAACTTTTTCAGTTGTCAAAACAAGCTACTAATCCAAAATAGCTGATAATGTCAACATATGAGAAACATATGTCTACCTACATAACAAAAAACAATTTCGATAATCAAATGTACAAAATTCAAAACTCCCATTTTCTTTTGAACAGACCTCTTATATTCTAAATAATTTCCAACAAAGCTCTAAATAAAAAACAATTCTAAAGTAAGAAAGAAATAAAATCCCCTTCATTTCTTTCTCACCGAATTAATCGATGTTTATTGGAAAAGTTTTCTTTTTTAATTCTATCATCATCAATTAAAATCATTGAATTGTTGAAAAAAATGAGGAATTTATGTTTTGGTTTTTTTTTTCGAAAGAATGTTTCGATTTTGTTTTTGTTTTTTTTTTCTTTTTTTTTTTTTTTGTTTATAACCAATCTGTACTATTAACTATTTGTAAAGACTGTAAATGTTTTCAACTTGAAAACATTAATTAAATTTTATTTTTATTTATAAAGAGTCCGAGAGTTTCGAAATTGAAAATTTTGTTGAAGGGTAAAACTTTGGCAACATCGAGTCGCTTTTCTCTTTGCAAATTGAATATTAGGCCATTATTTAACCATCATGCTTCAAGAGTAGGCAGACCATGGATTATGGCATGCAAATGCATTTTAATTATGCCATTATATATGCTGGCAATATCCAAAAGGAGGGTTTGTTTTTTTATTTTAGCAATTCCAGATTGAAGCCAGGTTATTGTTGCAAATCCACTTTGCCACGAAAGGAAAAATGAAATCGGATCTTTCCAGTTTGATCCTCTCAAGTTCCGCTCGAAGAGACGGCGCGCCTTTTCTGGGTGAAATGGAACCAATAGTCGATCGTGTTTGTCAAACTTTCTATATAAGCGTTTTTGTTGACACTCAGCTGCGCCCGTTTCGGATAATGATGCATTATGATTTATGATGGTCGATCGAGATAATCGAGTAACTTAGCAGGGGGCTGTAATGAATTTTCTATGTCAGATTTAGAAACTGACGAGAGAGTATTCCATCTTGCAAGTAGATTTTTAACAAAAACAAATCACGAACAATAGCTTTACTTTACTTTGAAAAAGAACTAAGTATATATTGAACTAAAGGCAACTTTAATTTATGCTGGCAATGATTTATGAATTTGTTAATGCCGTGACATTTTATTGAGACTGATTAAATGACTTTGTTAACAGATAATAAACGAATTTATGTTTCGACTGAATATTTTGGTCACCGATTTAATACATTGATGGTATTTGGTTGAAAAAAAAAACAACAACAAAACACTCCATTGTTTATAGCTTTATTATGGACATTGGTTCATTTAGTATGGTATTACTTCAATCAATAACAAACCGATCACTACGGACTGAATTGGAGGAATTATCCAAGTTCGAAGCTTCGTTACCAGCAATTATTCGATGTTGGCGATTCATTTTTAAAAACAATGTTATATTAGTAAATACACCATTTCCTCACTTACTGTTTGTATACTTGTTTAGCTTGCCTTTGAATTCTACATTGAAAATTGAAAAAGCATCCCTTTCCTAACCCTAATAATTGTTATTTTTATTTATTTTTTTTCAATTGAACTCCTAAAGATCTATGTAACATTGACTGTTGTTTATTTTTTCAACATATTTTATCTTATATATATACAATTTTTCCTATATATATATATATATATATATGTATTTTTGAAATATTAATTAATTTTGGAAATTCACACCATAGATAATATTTATAAAGAAAAATCGATCTGTATTGGTTTCAACCTCAGGAAATATCATCTTTGTTAGTTTTTTCTTAATTTAAAATAGGAATTTTAGTAATAAAAAAATGGCATCGGGCAACAGCGCTTAAATAGTAAATTAATATAATAAAATTATAAATATAAATAAAATAAAATTAAAGATATTTATTTTAATAATATTTTGTAATTAAATTACGAAATATATATTATGTTATATCCACAGGCCATACTTTTCTGTCTTTCAGTGCGTTAATAAGTATGTGTAAAGGGCTGTATGTTTTATGACTATTTTTTTTTAAAATTGATGTTCTTTTAAAGTTCCGGCGGTGGCTCGGTGAACCATAAATATATTATATATATATATATATACCATAAATATATTGCAAGTATAATAAAATTAAATATTTAAATGAAAATAGTAAATTAATATAATCAAATTTATTTTATTTTTTATTAATTATGTATTTATTAATTGTCTATGTAATATGTAATTAAATATATATATATATATATATATATATATATATAGTAAGACTTGTTAGAAAGATTTTGTCGGGTAACGGGTAGTTTCTTCTCTATGATCTCAATAGAAAAGATTTCTACTTCAGGGAGTAGCGTCCCTGCCCTCACGTGAGCTCATGATTCCTTTCTTGCATAGGAGGCGAATCATGTCCTTTACCCGTTGACTCCTTTCCATCCATCCCCTTACTCTTACTCTTTCCCTCCCCCTCCCCTCCCTTGCTTTTTCAAAAAATCAAGTATATTTGGATGAAGGAGAATACCTAGCATAGATTCATTAAAAAGAAAAAAAAATTAAATCTTGTCTCTTATAGGAGACTCTAGAAGAGTCTCCTATATATATTTGAATTAACCCCACGAAGGGGGGTTAATTCAAATATATCCAGATTACGTCAATTCTTCGACTAGCAAAACCCGGTAAATTACCAGTGAGACATTTGTTATGAGTGCCTCTTAGAGGACCCACCTCTCCAACGCTTCACATTAGTAAAAAATTTGGAACTCATATAAATTGATTTTTCGTATCATGAAATGGAAATTGTTAATTAATTTTAATATCGGTTTATTTTTACATTTCAACAAAAAGTATTGCCTCATAAGAACAGGTAAAACCTATACGAATCGATTCATTATGAAACGTAGATTAATTTTCACTAGTATTATATAATTTTACGGTGCTTCGTTAATTAAATATTAATTATTGTATTTTGACAGATTGAAAAGATTTGCCGCCATGATGATCCCCTCGGCCACCTCCCCTCACCCCCTCCCACCCTCCCTTCTGGCCTGCCTGCCTGCGATGTGCTTCGAGCGCATTTAGTTTTCCCTTCTCTTTCCAGTGGAAGACGCTGACCACCCTCTCCACCGAAATCATTCCTTAATCAAACTTATTTATTCCTATTAATTAAAACAGAGATTACTGAAATTTAAAAAAATATTCCTATTAAAATTAAATTTTATAAATTATAGATTTATCACTTTTTACTGATATATTACATTAATTATATATATTTAATAAATTTCGCCCACACCTCCAATGCTTTGCTTATCCGTGACATTGAAGGGGAAAGCATAGCAATCTCTTGCTTACCCCCAATGGATGGGATTCAACTCCTTTTGGCTTTATTTTCCAAATACACGCTTGCTATATACTCTACATTAATTTTACATATTTTACTATTTTTGTTAAATTTATGTTCTTTTAAATTATTTTAAATTGTTTCCTATATTTTGTCGTTTTATTTTAAATATTTATTTTAAATAATAAACTCAATCTTAAATATTCGTAGTTCATAATATTTTTTTAAAGCACCGAGCAGTGGCTCGGTAAACCAGGTACTATATATATTCAATAACTCACTCTTTAAATAAGAAATATTAAAAAGAATAATGAAGAGTAATTTTGATAAATGATAAATTATATAAAGACGCCACTGGGAGCTTGGAACTATGGGATGGAGTTAACCCAGCCTCCGGGATCAACATTGGGGAATAGCTACTTGATAAAAAGTAGCGCCTCCGATCAAGAAAATCAAGGTAAAGGTTGAAAGGACCCGTTCTACCGATCATAGGACACCTCAATGATATAACCGACTTGATAGGCGTTGTCCTTGCGTAGGACTTACAAAAGTCAGAGGTTTTTTTTTTATAAATTATATAACTTTTTTTATCAGGCTCATCTATCCAGTTATTTTTTATATTAAATAAAACTATTATATAATATGTAAATATTTATTTTATGGTATGTCAACGAAGTGCTTAATAAATTTTTCAATTTTAATTAGTTAGTAATTATATTATGAAATTAATTGATTTAACCTCAAGGGGTCCTTTCACATAATAATAATAATAACAATAATTATATAATTAAAATTATAATTATTATTATAATATTATGATCCATAAACATATTTCAAATAATATGATATATATATAGATAATATATATATTCATTTAAAAATGGATTGATTACTTTTATTTATAAACCAATTGGTTACAATTTAATTAGTCGTTCAATTTACCATTTATTTTTTCTAATTTTTTTTTAAACGAATTAAATATATACATGTATAAATATAAATATATAGAAAATTATTAAATTTTTAATTAAATTATTGAAAGGATAACTACATTATAAGAGAAAGCATTTTTTAAATTTACAATCGGTAGTGGTAAGCAAAACCGCAAGATGTTTGCAATAGAAAGATGATGAGATCAAGAGAGGCAATTAATTTTCTCAATACCTGGTACTTTTTTTTAAATTTTGAAAATCCAATTAAAAATCTCTTTAATAGAAACGCCTTAGAAATTGAAAAATGCCCAAATTTTTTTCATTGATAAATTAATTTTCTCAACGATACACAACACAATTGATTTATTGCCTACCTATCAAGCTAGTTATATCAATGAGGTGTCCTATGATCAGTAGAACGGGTCCTCTCCACCTTTACCTTGATTTTCTTGATCGGAGGCGCTACTTTTTATCAAGTAGCTTTTCCCCAATGTTGTTCCGGGAGGCTGGGTTGACTCCGTCCCATAGACCCCAGCTAGGGAAATTCCCTTGCCAGGCCCGGGACTTGAACCCGGGACCAAGTGAATGGGAGGCAGGTAAGCTACCCACACACGGCGCCTTTCATAAATGTTAATTTGTATTTAATGCTTAGATGATAATACAATATATATATTATTGAATTTTTATATTAATATATTATATTCCAAAAGACATTTATTTTATGATCTTTTGAAGGAAATAGTTTTACAAGAAACCCCTTAAGTATAAATCTCACATTTTAAGTCTTTTAATTAAGATTTTAAAACTCATTAGATTTATATATATATATATATATATATTCTCTGGTGTCCATAACATGACATGAGCCAACTAAATCTTTTATTTTAATACAAATTAAGCCTTTTATTTCAATTTACAAATAAATCTTTTAATCCTTTATAAATATATATATATATATATATATAGAGAGAGAGAGAGAGAGATATTAAATTTCATATAATAGTATAATTTTCTGTATATTATATTCTCGTATTGGTTAACTGAATTTCAAATACCTATATCAATTAATACATTATTCGTTAAAATGAGAAAAGATTAGAGATCTAAAATCTACATTGCAAATATTTAAATTTTGTTGTGAGAAAGACAGGGAGATACTATTCAATTTTAAAAACCACCTCTCGTGTTCATTGATAATTAAAACATATATGTATATCCACATATAATATTCTTCATTTTATATAGAAAGACCGAAGGAATTAATAAAATCCTTTCATTTATTTACACTCATTTCTTGTTTCCCGGGTTCGTTTTCTGACGAATGGAATGTTATCAGAGTTATTTGGATATTCAAAAATGAAAACTAACTAAAGATTGAAAAATTTGTGACTTGCTTGAGGGTGATTCAATAGTAAAGAGACAAATGGTTATAGGTCAAAAACGGTTTATTTGATTCTTACAAAATTCAGGCTATTTTTCAACATAATTATTCGTACAGTTATGCACTTGTCTCATCTTTCCTAAGCTGATCCGTGATATGTTTCAAAAATTGGGTTGGGAGGTTTTACCTCATCCTGCCTACAGTCCCGACCTCGCCCCATCTGATTTTTACTAACTCGCCAGAGATAGTATTGCGATCACGAAAATTTTTGATGTTGAGATTTTGATGTTTTTATACGGTTTGAAGGTTCCTGAATCATTTTCACTAAGGTTGAGAAAAATGTCTCTCTCTCTCTCTCTGTGTGTGTAGACAAGTTTACGCAAAAACGGTTTGAGCTAGAATTATGAAATTTGGTACAGGTGCATTATTCAAAATTCGTACTTTTCTATCAACTTTTGAGAAATGTAGCTCAACCGGAAGAGGGTCATTACCTACTACGTTTTGATTTTTTTTCCTCTAAAGTGACCGTAAAAATAAAGATATATGTTTGATAATTTTTCCCGTGATTAAAAATTGTATAAAACTGTTATATATAGAATTTCAGCTTAATTGAATCCCTGAGAGTACCAGAATTAATTTTTTAACACTGCAAATCTCACGCGCCAACACGTGACGTGGTGTCATCAACAAAGAGCCAAACATGGGCTGGTTTAATTAATATTATTTATTAATTTTAATTTATAATTTATAATTAATTAAATTTAATTTAAATCTAATATATGTGTTAATTAATCCAATTCAAAATGCGAGATAGTAGATAGATAGCTAATTTCCTTTTTGGACCACTCGAACGTGGAAAAAGATTTGCTAACAATGAGGAAGTTAGGGAAGCGGTGCAAATGTGGCTTGGGGGTAAATCAAAAAAATACTTCGCCAAGGGAATTATGAAGCTCCAAGAAAGATGGAACAAGTGCATCACTGTATGGAGTAATTATGTTGAAATTTAGCCTGAATTTTTTAAGAATTAAATAAACCGTTTTTGAACTATAGCCATTTTGTCGCTTTACTTATTGAATGACCCTCGTACTAATTGAATATAGAACATATTTGAACACACTCTTTATATAACAGACATATAATAATCCAAACTGCCTTCTATAATTCATTGTTAAATGTAAGCAACAAATTCAAATTATCGAGGAAATGTAGTGGTTTTTTTTCTGTAGAATGCTTTGCTGTGTTTATGATTTACTGCCTGAATATTAATTCTAGTAATTTGCCTAAATTAACAGATTGCCTTAGCTTAATTAATTGCCTATGTGATTTCTCTTCAAACACTACAACGATCTATTTCAATTTTGCTTGCTGTTTTAGACAATTTTTCCAATTTATTTGAATCAAAGGGCATAGTGAAATATAATAAAATTGTAAACAAAGCTTTGCATGGAGGATTTATTTATTAAATCTAAATATTTAGTATTCAAAAAGTGAATAGACAATGGCATATAACATCAAAGTCAAAAGGTTTTTCGGCTTAAGAGATCAAATCCTAGAGTTACTCCTAAAAATTGGTTTCTTAAAATGAATCCAATCAGAACATTTTATACTATAAAAGTGTAGGATTAGTTATCTAGCCTAGGGTTATATTCTAAAAATCTAGAAAAAATTACAAGAATAAATTTCAGTATCATCGGAGGGTAATTTTCGATGTTGAGATTTTGATGTTTCTATACGTTTCGAAGGTTCCTGAATCATATTCACTAAGGTTGAGAAAAATATTTGAGTGTGTGTATGTGTGTATGTATGTATACAAGATTACGCAAAAACGGTTTGAGCTAGAATCATGAAATTTGGTACATGGGCATTATTCAAAATTTGTAGTTTTCTATGAACTTTTGAGAAATGTAGCTCAACCGGAAGAGGGTCATTACCTACAACGTTTTAGATTTCAGAAGTGCTTCGGCGATTGGAAGAAGCACTGACATAAGCTTATTATATCTGAGGGGACAAAATGGATATTGATGAATAAATAAATACTTTTCGAAATAATTCAAAATTCACCTTTTTTCTGAACAAACCTCGTATATCGATTTAAAATATATGTGATGTGAAAATATTAATATAATGTTTATCATTTCATATATATATATATATATATATTTATAGGTATATTATTATAATGAAAAGAAAAACAAAAAAAAGGTGTATGTATAAATATTATATTCTTTGAAGATTTACTATATCTAAACTATTCTATGTTTACTAGTTTTTAAAAATTGATTCCAAATTATATTATAATATATACATAAAGGCAGACAACGAGACGACACAGTCGAATTTTTATCGGTTTCTAAATAAAATGGATTTTTATTTTATTAAAAATAAAAAACTAGGATGCATTTTGAAATGAAATAACATTTACACTTTAAATAAGTATTGCCTTCTAAGAATATAGATATAAACTATACCAAGATATTAATTATGAAACGTAAATTGATTTTTCATAAGTTTGTATAATTTTCCTTCATTAAATATTAATTTTTGAATTTTGACAGATGGAAATTAAAATTCGCCGCCTTTTGTTTGACCGCTTACCATGAATACAATATTTTAATGCGTTTTAATTATTCTTTGCTTATGACATCGATTGGTTTCTATTAATTCTATTAAATGTAATGTATTAATTATATTTTTATACACAGTATAATTATTTCAATTTCAAGATACATTCGTAATTGAAATTCTCATATTTCTAATCATTAATGATATATTTTTATTTTAGATGTTAAAATATGAATTCTAATAGAAGAAAATTCTTCACCATATTGATAAGTGTTTTCATTGAAAAATATCTTATCTATATATTTATTATTATTAAATAATTTCAATTATGCATTGAAATTTTTTTCTTTGATTGCAGTTGCATTGTAAGAAAATTCCTTTTATTTGAATGAAGAAGAAAACTTATCAAAGATAAAATTCTTAAAATTAAAGAGGCTTAATTAATGATTCATTTATCAACATCAACAACCATTCATAATATGAATTAAAAAATTCCTTAACATATTTATAAATATTTTCATTGGAAATTATCTTATCTATATATTTATTGTTATTATTTATATAATTTCAATCGTGCATTCACACACCCAAGTAAGTGACATGCCATTTCTATTCTTCGATTGAAGTTGCATGGTATTAAATATTGGTAATTGTATAAACTGCTCATCCAGTCATGACAAACTTTGGAAGAAGTGCATTATATCTGAGGGGAATTACTTTGAAGGGGACAAAAAGGATATTTATGAATAAATAAATACTTTTCGAAATAATTGAAAATTCTTCTCTGTGTGGGTGTGTAGACAAGATTACAAAAAACGGGTTGAGCTAGAATAATGAAATTTGGTACATGGTCATTATTCAAAATTCGTACTTTTCTATCAACTTTTAAGAAATGCAGCTCAAGAGGGAAGAGGGTCATTAGCTACAACGTTTTGATTTTTTCTCCTAAAGTGACGGTAAAAATAAAGATATATGTTAGATAATTTTTCTCATGATTAAAAATTGTATAAAACTGCCTTATATAGAATTTCAGCTTGATAGGAATTACTTTGAAGGGGACAAAAAGGATATTGATGAATAAATAAATAAATACTTTTCGAAATAATTGAAAATTCTTCTCTGTGTGGGTGTGGGTGTGTAGACAAGAATAATGAAATTTGGTATATGGTCCTTATTCAAAATTCGTAGTTTTCTATCAACTTTTGAGAAATGTAGCTCAAGAGGGAAGAGGGTCATTACTTACGTTTTTATTTTTTTTTCCTCTAAAGTGACCGTAAAAATAAAGCTATATATTTGATAGTTTTTCACATGATTTAAAATTGTATAAAACTGCTATATATAGAATTTCAGCATGATTGAATCGCTGAAAGTACCGGAATTAATTTTTTTAATTTATTAACACGTTGACTTCAAATCACACACCAGCACGTGACGTGGTGCCATCAACAAAGAACCAAACACGCGCTGGTTTAATAAATATTATTTATTAATTTTAATTTATAATAATTAATTAAATTTAATTTAAATATAATATATGTAATTAATCCAATTCTAATTGCGAGATAGTCGAGTGGAGACACTCCAGCTAATTTATTTATTAATTAATAAAGAGAAATGAATTTGATAAATGGATAAAAAAAAAATAATTTCTCTTCTTTTTTGCAAAATTGTTTGATAATTTAATTATGATATTTATATTATAATCAATAAATAAATTATTAATATAATTACTTATCATTTAAATTTTCTAGTTTAAACTATTTAGTTCCTGTTCGAGGTTAGAGCAAGTCTTGTATATTTCTGTTCTCTTCAGTTGTGATTCACGATCCAGTTACTATAATTTAAATAGTGAGTTGTACATGAGGTTTCCAGTTTGTAGAAAACGGGGAAAGGTGGGACGAAAGGAAGAGGTAAAAGTGAAGGGATGTTGGAACCACTATCACTTCTTAAAATGAAAAGGGCAAAATTAAATTAAATTAACGATGGCATTATCACTATTCAAGTTTTACACATTACAAGTTCTCACACCTGAATATAAAAGTTAACATAATATATTATATCATATATATATATATAGCCGTTAATCCCAAATTAAACTTCTCTCTTAAATATTTGATTTAATTAATTAAAAATTCTAGAAGAGACAAGTGGCGAAATAAGTAACTAAACATCACGTGACGTGATTGAGAGGTTGAATATTTTTATTTGTTGTCTCGTGTATATATATATCTTCGGTTGGGAATCAAATTCAGTAGAATGTTTCTTTTTCTTCTAGTATATTTTGGACTTTGAACAGTTAGAATTGTATATTTATCTTTTGGTACCCCATTAAATTTTGTATTCTTTGTTTGGTATAAAAATTAATTAATTTTTATTATAATAATAAATTTATCAATCAGCATTGAATTTGTCAAACATGAGAAGCAGAAAAATGATGAATAATGAAATGATGTATTTTTGAGATAATAAAAAGAAAAAAGAAAAAAATGGAGAAGGGAGGTGATTATTCAGAACAGTCTTTAATTAACAGATTTTAATCTTGGAACCATTATGAATTTTATTTCATGTTAAATATCGGAAATAGCCTAATTCGAAAATACATTTTTTCTCAATTAAGGAAAATAACATGTTCTCAAATTCTTTCTCACAAACAAGAAAAAAAATATTAGAATATAAACAATTTTTATATAGAGAAATTTTTTTAAAATTAATTATTTAATAAATCCAGACATTAATTAAGAAAATAATTTTATATTAAAAAATAAAAAAACATTACTTTTCTACATCCTAAGCAAGTACTGGCCTATCAAGTTGGTTATATTAATTAGGTATTCTAGGATCAGTAGAACGTGTCCTATCAACCTTTGCCTTGATTTTCTTAATCGGAGGCGCTACTTCTTATCAAATAGTTTTCCAAATTTGATCCTGAATTGACTGCGTCCCATTGACCCCACTTAAAAACTTCCTTGCCAGTCCTAAGACTTGAACCCGGGACCACGAGAATGTGAGCCAACAATGTTGTCTCCTACCCTGTGGCGCCTTCATAAAAAATAAAATGAAATAAAAAATTTCTAAAGAACAAAATTAGAAGATTTATCTCTTATCCTCTTTAATCATTTTTTTACTGACCGACGATAGGGAGGGAAGGTATTGTTTTCATACCAAATTTCACATGTGAAGATTTTTACAAATCTCCACGAATCATCCATTTTGTTAACAGAAAAAAGTATTTTTAGCATGATGTCTGTCTGTCCGTTGTGTCCTTATAGACGTATAGCTTGAATAGCTCAACGGATTTTGATAAAATTTGGTATATTTACTTAATGCATCTTTACCATGAATTCATCAAGTTTTGGTATATAGGGTGACCCAGCCAGTAGTTGAACAAATAAAGCCAGTTTACCACGGATCCTGTTGTAAGTTCTATACTATTAGCCGTAAAACTAAGCTAATGGATTTTTAACAAAGCTTTATTATTGTAGTTATTAAAAAAAATATTAAACAGTGCTTAACTGAAAAATAAAAAGCAAAAAAAAATTCACAACATTTTTTATGATTTTATCCCAGTGGTTGAACAGACATGTCCAGTTTTTGAACGCTCGATATTCCAGTAATTGAACACCCGTTATTTCATAGTTTTTTTTTTATTTTAAGTTTAAGTACACATCCAAAACGACTTAACAAATATCTAGGCCTATAGCTTGAGCACTCATAACACAATACAAGGCTGATTCACATTCCAAACATTGCTCAATGTTTAAATTATAATAATAATGATAACAATAATATATTTATTTATTTATTTCAAACAAACACCAATCGGCAATATACACATAAGATACAAAATTAAAAATATTTTTAAAATTTTTTAAACTTTTGATACGAAATTGCTTGGGAGTCGAGTCCCGTTACTGCATACAGATTCCTGGCTTTACTTTACTTTACTTTAGGCAAGTCCGTTTGTCTTGAAAGTGTTGCTTGGATTGCACTAACATTCAATGCTGAAGGTGAGGCATCAAAATTATGATTAATTTCGGGCTCTTTTTCAATACACTCAGACAAAAGGCCATTTGTCTGAGTTTCATTAAGACATTGGCTCCGAAGCCTTTTCCAAAACTGAAACAGTTCACGGGCCTCAATATTACCCTCCCACTCTTCCCCTGCACTTTTCTAAATTCTTCAGACCTACCCTTGGGGAAGAGGGATTCAAGGTATAAAAGGGATTGAACATTCACAGTCTGGTGATCTTTGATGGCGGGCACCGTTCACCACTGTTCAATTACTGGAATTTGTGCATTTTAACAGTGCCATTAGTTGAACAGTCAGTTTAGAGCTCTAAAAAATAAAAAATATCTATACCTTAATATCATACTTCAAAATGTAGTCCTTTAGCTTTAATTTAAGACCAATTCGGTAAAAATATCTCTAAAAATGACTAGGATGCACGTGGATTACTTTTACTTACCGTATTTTCAGTAGACTAGTCGTGAATGCAAAAACAAGCATTTCATTTGAGAAAAAAAATAATATCTCTGAGTACTTAAGTCACGTGCAGCAGACGATAGGTGTTTCAGTTGTGACAACATAACAACTTAAAAATAAAATAAAATTTAACGTTCCAAGCATGTTTCCTCTTGAGATTTTGGCCGATTTTTGGTAATTTGTTCAACTACTGGAAGGGGTTCAACTACTGGCTGGGTCACCCTATCCGGAAACCGTAATTGATAGTTTACAAAGTATTAATTTTATATTAATTGTCGGAAAATATTTCACTTAAAATATAGTAGTAATTAATAATTGAGTAATTAAACTAAAAATAAAAACCAAGATAATATAATTTAGTCATTTTAATTCAAGTTTTAAAAATATTTTTTTTTATACTTTATATATAAAATGTTTGGATTTCAAAACGTCGGTCGGTTCTGTGCCTGGCCACAGCTCATATTTTTTTAATATCTTGTCTTTCTAAGAAATGTTTTAATGTATAAAAATCTGATATTATCCCTTTTATCTGACATTTAAATCAAAATTAGAATACAAGTTCCTTAAATAATAATTATATTATAATTAATACATTATATTATTATGTAATATCTATATTTCTTGTGAATAATTGACCTGATACATCTTCTTCTCTATTACTATCATCAGTCAAATTTGTAATTTTGAATAGTCTAGTTTAGAGATAAGATAAAAACGCAAACTAGTTACTGAATATTCTACAAAGTTTGAACTGATTGTATTAGATATACATTAGAAAACAACTTTACTGTTACCATAATTGACTTGTAAACTTATGAGGGCATTACTCAGTCAATAACAATTAAATGATTGGGCCCGAAATAACAATTAAGCAATTTGGACCCGAGTTCTGTGAATATAATCTCTTTTTTTATAGATTGTTATCATTTATTTCTTCAGTGAGTGTACTATATCACAAAACTTTTAACATTTTCTCACAAATATTATTTTATAAATTATCAACTCCAATATCATGATTTTATACAATTTATATTATTCATTAATAGATATAAATCCAGTTTCAAAGGAACAAACACTATCAGAGAGAAAAAAAACATATTTATTAAAAGGATTATTTGCACCAAAATAAACCAGTGAAATGTAGTCAAGTGTCTAATTTATTCACAGTTTAGTGCAGATTAATTCAAACATTCAAATGTAATTAAATTAATGATATAAATACTGGTTTACATCTAATTATATTATGAAATATAAAAGTAGAAATAAGTATTCTCTGTTTACATATTATAAAAAAAATTAAGAATTTAACGGTTTTCTACCATATGCTATTGATTGTTGAGTAATTTGAAAACTTCTCTCATTTAAAGCATACTCACTATCTGCTTCTATGATCAATTAATGTGTTTCAGCCTCAGATTTTTTTAAAATCGTAGAAGGAAATTAATAGTTTCCGCAAAGGACACTTATTAGTTATAAAACTTGACATTATGGTATAAACAAAATGATGTGATTCTGATATAGAGGTATATTTAAAGGTTATTTTATCAGATATATAAACTTAAGATATTACGTTTTACTTATGATAATTTTAACATAACCTTCTAGAAGATGTATCTTTTGTCAAATGGCAGAAACTTATAATGAATAATAAAAACTTTGACTTTGGAAAATTCTATGAAAGGATAAGAAGGTTATTCTCTAAGAGGAGTAGAGGTATTGTATGATCAGTATAAAAATGTCTCTCAACCTTTATTTAAATTTTCTTGATCGAAGATCGCTACTTTTTATTTCAAATAGCTGTACCTCGATTTAGAATCCATATTAATATATAATTCATTTTTTTGTATATTCTATATATTAATATACTTTTCTTTTTATTTTATGTATTATTATTTCAGGAATAAATAAAATTAATAATAGTGCAAAACTAACTGATGGAACTCTTGATGAAGTTAAGTACTATGATATTTACATATTTATCTTTAAAGTAATCGATATTTAAATGCATTTTTCTTTACAGAGAGAACGAGCATCAATATTTTTGGTCAATTTTCATGTAAGTTAATTTTCAGTATAAACTTTTTACCTTTTATTAAAAAGTGCCTATATATTACTTAATTATACTATTATTACTATTATTAATATCTGATAAAAATTAATTATAAAAGCTTTAATACTATTTGATTAATCTATATAATTTATTAGAAAAATTTAAATTTACATTAAAAAGAACTTTTATGAATATTTAATTTTCTTATAACTTATCAAATAGGTATCTTCATATTTCAAATTTACATTTTATTAGTAATTATATACCTACTATAAACTCCCAATGATATTAGTAATTTAATTAACATGAAAATAAGTCTGTAGGTCTATAATAAACCATGATGAAAGAAAAAAACAACTTTTGTCTTTCTCTTTATTTTTGTTTTTCCTTCTTATTAAATAGTCTCCAATTACTTTAAACTGGATGAAGAATTAAGTACTAGTAAGATTTTATTTTCTCTTTAAGGGTGGTTGTATACTTTTTAGTATATAGCAGGGTTATCAAATAAGCTATATTACACTATATTAATTTTGAGGAGAGCAATATTTCCTATAATTTCAATTTCAAAAAGATTGTTCATTTAATTAAATAGAAATATAATTTAATAAATATGTAATATATATTAAAAATTGTTGTTGAAGGCTTATCGAGGACTTAATCAAATTTTCCCTCTCTATAAAGCAGATAAAGACAAAAAAAAAAAAAGAATAATAAAAAAATCTGGAGTGTCTCCACTCGATTATCTCATAAATTTGAATTGGATTAATTAATATATATTATATTTAAATTAAATTTAATTAATTATAAATTATAAATTAATAAATAATATTTATTAAACCAGCGCGTGTTTGGCTCTTTGTTGATGAAACCACGTCACGTGCTGGCGCGTGATTGGCAGTTAAAAAAATTTAAAAAAATGATTTCCGATACTTTTAGCGATTCAATCAAGCTGAAATTCTATATATAGCAGTTTTATACAATTCTTTAATCATGTGAAAAACTATCAAACCTATATCTTTATTTATACGGTCACTTTAGAGGAAAAAAAATGAAAACCTGGTATGATCCTCTTCCGAATGAGCTACATTTCTCAAAAGTTGATAGAAAACTACACATTTTGAATAATGCCCGTGTACCAAATTTAATTATTCTAGCTCAAACGTTTTTCTTGTCTACACACACACACACACACACACATATTTTTCTTAACTTTAGTTAATTTTAAAGCCTTCAAAACGTATAAAAACATCAAAATCTCGACAGTGAAAATTTCCGTGATCTCTGATGAGATACTAAAAATAATAAAATTTTCAAAATTATTTTTTAGATTCCGATAAGATTAAAGTTTAATGGTTGTATTGAAATTGATGATATTATTCATCCTTATTTTGGAGTGTTTTGAGTGCCCTAATTAACTTTTAATTTTTTTTTTCATTCGAGAGCTGACTGACTTCATCAAGATAATATTTCAATAATAAATCACCGTGTCGCTTTTTTCAGGTTAGTGAATAACTTCATTCGCACGAAAGAAACTTTCCATTGATTGAGGGTGGGAGGGGGGTATTTAAATTTTCACGCTTAAGAATGGAATGTATCAACTGACAAGCAGAGAACTTTTAGTTAAAAGAATTTTTCACCACTTTTGCCTTCTACTCTCCATCCATCTGTGTTTAATAGAAACATAAGTTCAAAAGAGATTGCATTTTCAATATATATATATATAATAAGTAATTAAATGAAACGCTTTTGAGTTATTCAGATTAATGTATTAGAATGTAAAATAGTGAAAGTTTCCCCTCTGGCTTCCAGAAAATAATTACAATGCATATATAATTTTATCCAATAACTCAAACACACCATTAGTAGTTTGCATTATATTAATTATTGAATGTTGTGTTGGCTTATTACCTATTATATATATACCGAGAATAGGATTTCATACGTTTTTTTATTATTACTTCCTATTACAATTAAAAGATATTTTTGTTAAAAATTTGAAAATCATGAATGAAAATTCTTAATTATTAAGGGAATTTTTATTAAAAGACCACATTGTTTGTATAAAATTATTTATTAAATTAAAATAACTGTACAACGTTTCGACTGCTTATTCTGCAGTCGTTTTCAAGTAATCGCTTGAATCGGAGCAAGCGTACGGTTACTGCAGAATAAGCAGTCGAAACGTTGTACAGTTATTTTAATTTAATAAATAATTTTATAAAAAAAATGTGGTCTTTTAATAAAAATTCCATTAATAATTATCAAAATAACCACAAAAGCTTTAATAAATACAATGAAAATTCTTGATTGAGAAACATTGAATGTGAAAGTTATTTACTTTTGACTTAAGTTTTTATTCGGTAAAGATTTTATACCCCTGAATTTTGTACATCCTATGAAAGATCACCTGCTAACAAGTCGGTTACCGCTTAAGCGGTGTAAAGGTATTGTATGATCTGTCCAGGGATTCTCGGAAGGGAGGATAAAGATAATATTAAAGGGTTATATGTGGAGAGTAAAAAATACTGTTCAGTAGTATATTAAATTTAATAAAAAGTTGCTTGTCGACCTATGTAATTGTGAACCAATTAGGTTATTACTGAAGACAGACAGTTGTGGTTGATGCTTTAATCTAGTGGTTCCCAACTTTTTTGGACCAAACGCCCACGTCGTAAGGCCGACTTCATAATTCGCCCCTATAAATTTTATCAGATAAAAATTTTTTTAGAAACATATTGAAAAAAGCGGAAAAAGCCTGTTCGCAAAGTTATCTGACCCCCCAAAAATACTATCGCCCCCTTTATGATGTCGATCACCCCCCAGAGAAATGTGGTTGTTGCGGCCAAGAAGTTTTGAGTAGATAGAGATAGATTGATATAACATACTCACACACACTAATAATATATAATTAATTTACTCATTAAATTAAAATATATTTTAAGTAAGAACAGAAAAACAAATGAATGTTTTATGTAATATACTGATTGAAACAAAATGGACGAAAACCTTTTACATATAAACTTCCAACCAAATACAGGGACGGAAGCGCTGTCTGACGAAATTGATGACGTCATTTATGTTCCCTGTTTAAATAAAGATAAATCTTCTAAACGTTTTGAAACATTTATAAATAATTTAAATGTATCTATTAATATATTAAAAAACAGATATGGATATAAGATAAATATTTTTAATTTTATTTTATTTATAATATAAGATAAAATATAAGGAGGCGCTGACTGTGACGTCATGAAGTGTTGGGTGACATGCTATGACGTCATATAAATTTAAATTTAGAAAAAACTAATGAAGATGATTTTTCCCGAGAATGAAACTAATACAGATCGATTTTTCTTTATAAATACTATCTATTGTGTGAATTTAAAAATATCGTTAGACCGGTTTCTGAAATCCCATTTACATTTATATATACAATTTTAGCTAGCATAATAAGGTAAGATAATCAAAAAATAATTTATTTTCCTATAAACTTAATACATGCAATAAAATTTTTTAGAATGCCATAAATTATCATTTGTCCATTTCATTTCATGTTTAATGTGGTTCAAAGAAAATTTATTTTCTTTTAATAATAACACCAGTTTATTTGTTTATATAAATAGGAATATTCCACATGTCTGATAAGATCATTTCGAATCATTAATAGTTATAATTATTTTCTTAATTTCCAAAGCAATTTCACACCCGGAAAAGTTAAATAAATTGATTTATGTTTTGTTTTCCACTTGAAAATTGAATATATATTTTTTTTTCTTGTTGGAAGAAGCGGTGTAATTAAAATCGAGTAAGCTTTCACAAGTGAACCTAAACAAAGACATATTAGCCAAGTGTCGTCTTTGTTTTGTATCTAAGTAACAATGAATGGTGTTGTTTAGCCAAATCAGGTACTGTGAAGCCTGGTTAACCATCAAGATCCATTTTATTCGATAAAACAAAGATCAAGACCATTTGAATAACATTGGAAAAGAAAACAATTATATAGTCAATCTATTTGAATTTAATTAAAACCTTTGTATGAACAACACATATTTTATTTGAATTTAATAAAACGCAAAATAAAATTAAACAAAAAAAAAATAATCGAAAATAAATGTTTTTATTGTCATTTAGCGAAAAATACGTTCGGAAAGGAAGTTACGTTTGAGGATAAAAAACAAACAAACACAAATACAGATACAGTAATACAATTTATCTCATTAATATCTACCACCCTTGCCAGTGGCGTACCTAGGGGGTGGCGGTGGGTGCGGTCCGCACCGGGCGGCACTTATCTTGGGGCGGCATTTTTTATATTTAGTTATAGTTGTAAAAAGCAACTTATTCATTTCATATTTATTTTTTTTCTTTCTTGAATAATAAATGATTATTATGATCATTATAAGTTTACTATTTGATTTATATAAATTACTAGCTGCTCCGAGCGCCTTCGGCGCTCTCCACATCTAGACGGGGGCTCCGCCCCCTGTACCCCCCGAGTGTCACTATTCTGAGCTATAACCATCTAACTCCTACCCTGTCCCATCTCTATAGTTTTTTATATATGAATATTTATGCAGAAAAAATTAATTGACATAATTATTAATTTAATATAATAAAATTTAATTTAATAAAATAAAATTATTTAATAAAATATTAAAATAATAAAAATTGATAAATTTGTAAAAAAATATATAATACTTAAAAAAAAATGTGCCTTTGCGAGTTTCGAACTGAGAGTGCAAAGTCATAAGATAACGCCTTAGACGGTTCACCCATGAACCACTTTGTTTGCAAGTCTCCTATTACGATATATATACATGTCAAATTATCGCCAGCAGTGCCTCTATGATCTAGTATGGTAACTAAACTATTTTTAATTAATTAGCACCCCTGGACACACCTTAGCAATTAGCGGTTTTATAAAAGAAGTCTGACATGCCCTGAGATCTACTGAATATGCATAAAAAATTTCATAAGAATCGGTCCAGCCGTTTCGGAGGAGTATCATTTCAAAGTTTTGTGACACGAGAATTTTATATATAAGATGATCAACTATATGATTTCGAATATTATTCCTCGGTGTATATAAATGCATTTTAGTGTAAATTTTGAATTCTAATTCCAAGAACAGGATAATAATTTTATTTTATTGTATTCATTAAAATTCGTTGAATTCGTAAACGCCTCTTTACGATTTTGTTCGGCAAAATGATCTTCGTTCTACAATAAGTCAATTAAGACTACAAAATCTTGCAATATTGTCAATAGAACAAGAAATTACAAATAATATAAATTTTGAGAGCATTATACACGATTTTTCTAGTATGAAAGCTAGAAGAGTAAATATTATATAAATATGTTTTCGAGTGCATACAAATATGTGTAAAAAAATTTACTCTGTGTATTAATTAATATTGATTAAATAACTTAATATTTTATTTATGTGGATTAATTTATAAAAACCACTATTTGATTGACTTATAATAAAAAGGGCGGCAAACCGGAGATCGCCCCGGGCGGCAAAAGTTCTAGGTACGCCACTGACCCTTGCACTATTTTTTGTTATAGGTCCTGTATTTTGTGATGGTTATACTTTAAGAATTTTTTTTTTTCAAATAAAAAGAAAGATTATATTTTCTATTTGTAATAGTACATAATATATAGCAATTTGAATTTTTTTTCTCTTTTAGGGTTTTAATCCCCCCCCCCCCCCTGGTTGCGCCACTGCCGTGCTTCATTGTTCACACCTTTTCTTGTTGAATTCACTATCCTCATATTTAATCATTTATTCTATTTTCTATGTAAAATAATTTTTTTTTAGAAATATGTCTAACTTTAACAATTTTCTCAAAATAAAATCCAGGCTTTAAAAATATTATTGTTTTATCTTACTATGTTTGTACATCTTCTAACAACCTAACATTGTATAATTAGTATTGTTACAAGTAATTATAAATACAAGTACTAGTGTTAGTACACTGTTTTGTGTGTATCGTTAGTCCTACTAATTTTTTTTTCGATCCATTCCTTCGCATCGCTTCTCACTTTTCTTCCACCATTCCAACCATTTACAGAAATATTCTGAGTTTATTTTTTGTTTTTTTTTAATTTCATTCCACTTGTATTTATTTATGTCTCTCCATGAATATCAGATCTTATTTATTGCCTTATTTGATTCAAAATGAGAGAATATTATTTATGCTTCTGACTATTCATATTATTTCTGTTATAGCCTGGAGATATATCCTGCGGCTTGAGTAGGCGATTAGTCAAGAAAGGGTAATTCGAATGCGAGACCGACTATAATCAAACAAACTGGTATTGTATCTAAATCCTAACTAATAAAGCAATATTCTGGACTTTCTTACCTAAAACAGAAGAGAAATTTAGAGGAGCAAAAATAGTAAATGACTTCTTGACTTTATGAATTTTACAAATTGAAATTCTATATTTACAAAATAAAACAACTACCTCAACTTTCTTTAATTAACCGTTTATTAAATAAATTTCTTATGTATGTACAGTGGCGTAACTAGGGGGGAGCAGGGGGTGACATATGTCCCCGGGCGCCAAATTTAGGGGGCGCAAAATTAGGGAAGCCAATTTGGAACAAAAGAAGAATTAATATTTAAAGTTAAACTGTATTTTGTGTAAGTCAATAAATATTATTTATACGCTTATTAAAATCTGTTAAACCTGTTTCGTTATTCGTCATTAATATTCTTTAAAAAAAATTAAATTATATATATATACGAAAGGGGGCGCTGATTTCTCAGTTGCCCCCAGGCGCAAGAACCTCACGGTACGCCACTGTGTATCTAGTAGTAGAAAATATTATTTACTAAATAAATATCAAATGCTAAGCGTTTATTCTATTTAAATACTTAATATTATCATGCATTTTATTTTTATCTCCTAGATTATAGTATTATCATTATATAATTATAAATATATATATTTTTATTTTCTAGGGTACGTGGCTAGAGTGGAAGAAGAAAGAATCTCGGAAAATATATTGGTGGGGAGACCGATTGGGAGTCGTCCACTTGGAAGACCAAGTACGCAGTGGATGGACAATGTTGGAAGGGATGTGAGATGGGAGAGGGTATGAGTTGGTTGGTTGTGGCTCAGGATAGGGACACTAGGAAAAATGTGGTTACTTCGGCCAAGAACTTTCGAGTTCCGAAAAACAGAGTTAGATAGAATATTTTTTTCCATTTATTTATTAATTACTATCTTTCCAGAGATAGTATTGCGATCACGAAAATTTCCGATGTTGAGATTTTGATGTTTTTATACGTTTTGAAGGTCCATGAATCATTTTCACTAAGGTTGAGTAAAATGTCTGTGTGTGTGGGCAAGATTAGGCAAAAACGGTTTGAGCTAGAATCATGAAATTTGGTATACGGGCATTATTCAAAATTCGTAGTTTTCTATCCACTTTTGAGAAATGTAGCTCAACCTACAACGTTTTGATTTTTTTCCTCTAAAGTGACCGTAAAAATAAAGTTATATGTTTGATAATTTTTCCAATGATTAAAAATTGTATAAAACTGCTATATATAGAATTTCAGCTTAATTGAATCCCTGAAAGTACCAGAATTAATTTTTTATCACTGCAAATCTCACGCGCCAACACGTGACGTGGTGTTATCAACAAAGAGCTAAACATGCGCTGGTTTAATTAATATTATTTATTAATTTTAATATATAATTAATTAAATTTAATTTAAATCTAATATTTGTGTTAATTAATCAAATTCAAATTGCGAGATAATCGAGTGGAGATACTCCAGCTAATTTTTTTTTTAATAATTAATTTCTTATTATATTTTTAGCTTTAAATTCAAATGAAGAGCCCAGAGATGTTTTCAAATCACCGAATTGCACCATTTCCTATTTGCAAGACATAATTCTTTTTATAATCCTGAGATCTGCATTATTTAATTATTTTATTTAATATTAAAATTGATTAATTTTATAGGAATGTTAATAATAATATTAGCCATTAATTGCTGAAAACCCAGTAATGAAATTGATTTTAAAACGTGAATAAGCATAAAACGACTAAAACAAAAACAAAAAAAATATTTAAAGATAATTCTCAAACTAAATAACTCAAGACTGTAAAACAAAATAAAAATTTAAAACCAGGTAAGTCAATTTATACAGAATTTGATATTTTTGTTGAAGCTTATTTTAATAAGAAGAATAGAAAGAAAAAGGGATTAACCATGGATTTAGATAAGAAAAAAAAAATGAGAATTTAAATAAAATCGAAAACAGAAAGATAAAAAAGGAGTAGGGGGAACCCCACCAACAACTTAAAGCCTGGTGGGAGCGTGTGCCATGGTAAGCGTAGAGCGACAACTCTCCTTGGAGGAATCAGAAGTGCTCATCTCGAACGGTGTGACAGGAGACCCATTTCAAAGGACAGACGGGTACAAAGAAGCCCGATTGAGGAACATTCGAGCAAAAAAAAAATCAAGCATATAGAAGGGAAAGAAGAAATAGATAGGACACAGGAATTAAAAAGAGAGTTTCAACTATTAAGAGAAACTTGAGAAAGAGAGAGAATTTTTTGTCCAGAGAAAATTAAAAAAGGCTCCTAAAAGAACAAAATTAAATATAGAGATAGGAAGAAATTAAGAACGAGTGTCAATTAAGGAAAATAGATCCAAATCATAAACGAAGTAGACTAGAATTACCAAAAAAAATACAAATAAAAAAAGATAAAATGATGGACAAACATAGGCAGGACTTAAAATTTAAAAAGAAATCAGGCAACAGACATACTCTAGGTTACTGGATTTTTGAAAATGAAGAAACATTATAACAGTTAATAACTTGTGATAGGATGGTTGGAAATAATGAACCCCAAGATTCCAAATTTTGTAACTACTAAAATTAGCTGGAGTGTCTCCACTCGACTATCTCGCAATATGAATTGGATAAAATAACATAATATATTATATTTAAATTAAATTTAATTAATTATAAATTATTAATTAAAATTAATAAATAATATTTATTAAACCAGCGCATGTTTGGCTCTTTGTTGATGGAACCACATCACGTGTTGGCGCGTGAGATTTGCAATGTTAAAAAATTAATTCTGGTACTTTCAGGGATTCAATTAAGCTGAAATTCTATATATAGAAGTTTTATACAATCTTTAATCATGTGAAAAATAATCAAATATATATCTTTATTTTTACGGTCACTTTAGAGAAAAAAAATCAAAACGTTGTAGGTTGAGCTACATTTCTCAAAAGTGGATAGAAAACTACGAATTTTGAATAATGCCCATGTACCAAATTTCATGATTCTAGCTCAAACCGTATTTGCGTAATCTTGTCTACATACACACACACACACACAGAGAGACATTTTTCTCAACCTTAGTGAAAATGATTCATGGACCTTCAAAACGTATAAAAACATCAAAATCTCAACATCGGAAATTTTCGTGATCGCAATACTCTCTGGAAAGATAGTAAAAACGGACCAAATTGGGAATGGGGCAGATTATGAAGGTTGAGTTTAAAGAAAACTAAAGAAATATAAATAATGTATTCCCAAACCCGTAAATAAAGAGGGGTCAAAGAAATAAATAAACTAAATCTGTTTCTTGTTTCACCAATTGATTACCGATAGAGAAATGTAATTGTAAGATTTTACTTTAAATTATCATTAATTTGTTCGTTAAAAAAAATTCGGACTATTTTTTTTTTTTTAGTGACATATATATTCACTTCTAATGAGCTCTTTAATCCTAAGCGATTTATAAATTGGAAAAGAATAGAGAAAAAAAAAATTATTCGAAAGTGAACTTTAAAGAACAGAAGTAAGAAAAAAATATATACAATAAAAAAGATTTTAATTTAGCATATATGAAGAGTGTAATTGTTTTAAGATAATTTAAATATTAATAGAAGAAAGTTTTACTAAAATTGACAGAAAATATTAAATAAAAAGCGTTGCATTCATATGAACTAATATTTATTTTATTTACGTATTTAGTCTTAATATTTACATAAGATGAAACTTAAACGATTAAAATTAAGGATGATATAATAGGCGAAAAGTTTTGGTTATAGTGAAACAAATTGGGGAAAGATTGGTGAGTAGACCAAAAACACGAAAGACTGAGAATGCATATAAAGAAATTAGGAAAGAATAGGAGAATGGAGTTGGCTAGAGGATTGTGGAAGTTGCGACTAAAATCTTTCTAATTGTGTCATGTACCGAATATTTTTTAATGAGGTTCTGAAAGAAGAACTTCTAATTTTTACTATTATTTTATTTTAATTTCTACTCATATATTAAATACAATAAAAATATGGTATGTCGAAAAAAAATTGCATTATCTAATTTTTAAATTTATAAGATTTTAATTTTCAGATCAATTTTTAAAGACCCAGATTTTGGTATCTCTCCGAGAACTTATTATTATTCTTATTTCTGATATAATAATAATAATAAAAAAAACCTCTGACTTTTGTACATCTAACACAAGGACAGCGTTTATCAAGTTGGTTATATAAATTAGGTGTTCTATGATCATTAGAACGGATCCTATCGACCTTTATCTTGATTTTCTTGATCGGAGGCGCTACTTTTTTATCAAATAGTTTCCCAATTTTGATCCCGGAGGCTGGGTTGACTCCATCCCATAGTTCCCAGCTAGAGAAATACTCTTGCCAGTCCCGGGACTTGAACTCGGATCCACGAGAATATGTGTTAACGCCATAAGCCCCCACGCTGCGTGGCGTCTCTCTAATATAAAAATACTAATTAATTTGTAAATTTGTTTTTGTTAAACTTGTGATAACCCATCAGAACTTAGAAAATTTGTTAAATATTCATTTTTAATAATAATTATCGATGAATTGAAATGAATAATAATTTGAAAATAGAACACAGTTTACTTTTCTATTTCTATGGCAAGTGCTGAACTACATTTAACCTACCATAACATTTAGAAGATTATCTCCATTTCATCTTAACATGTCATAAAGCCCTTGCCATCATATTACCAATTCCAAATAACCAATTCCAAATGATATGCCTTGATTCCCAGAGCTTTGTGATGATTAACAACCGAAGCCCATGCCCATTTTCAGGGTCAATTATATTTGTTCGTGTAGCCATTTGAATCTAATCCTTCGTCTCTAGCAAATGTTGTTCTTTAGAGAAATGATCACGTATTGTGTTTTGCAAAAGTTATACGAGAAGCCATATTTCTGGTTGTATATAACTGTTCTTATGTGGTCTCTCTCACTAGTAAAGTGAATTTACGCCAAAGATAAGTTGAAAGCAAAGGAAAATGTGCCATTTATCATTCAAGTTGAGGTTTTCTTAAATTTCAAACTAGAAGAAGAAAAAAAAATAACTAAAAGTTAAAAAAATTGTTTTTGAGGAAAAAAAAAATCAATGTTATATAGTAGAACTTATAAGACATGTTTCAATTAATAAATAATCAACTTCACTGGGAAGATGCTTTAAATATATGTGAGTTTATGATTTAATTTAATATTAATAAATTTGTAATTATAATATTAAAATCCTAATAATATACTGTATTAAAAATAAATTTGTTATTTTATATATTATTAATAACCAATTTTGAAAATTGATTTTACATTTAATCTGAAGTTGCATGTAATTTACATATATCAATAATTAATTCATCGATTGTATAACCGCTGATATAATAATTACTCTAAACAGGATGATATTACAGTTGACATGTTGAATAAACCTTAACAAGTGATTTAGATTTTCAACTTCTTAACAGGACTTAACTGCAGCATAAATTTTGAGAATGATATTAAATGTAAGACCATTGTTAATTGTAAAATAAATTAATTGTAAAGTTGTCATCACAAGAAAGTTTACTATAACATTTTGAAAGAAACATGTAGAAAAAAAATTATTTATTGATCAAAAAGTCTGGGAGACAAGAGGGTTGTTTCTCAATCTCGTGGTTCCGGGTTCAAATGCCAGGCCTGGCATGAGAATTTCTCTCGAAGTGGGATCTATTAGAACGTGGTTTACCTAACATACATGATAAAAATTAAGAAGCTACTTGAAATAAAAAGTAGCGCCTCATATCAAGAAAATAAAAAAAAAATGTTGAGAGAATACGTTGTACTGATCATACAACACCTTTATGTCGCTTAGGTGACTATATAAAATCAGAGATTTTTTTTATTTATTTGTTGTTGTGATAGATCCTGTCAGAATTCAGGTCTCATTTTTACTATCTAGCCACAATTAATGAGATAAAGTCGGGATCGAAGAAAGAGCTGATGCCCATACCGAAAACCGCATTTCAGAAGTGCTTCGATGATTGGAAGAAGCGCTGACATAAGTGTATTATATATGAGGGGAATTACTTTGAAGGGGACAAAATGGATATGGATGAATAAATAAATACTTTTCGAAATAATTCAAAATTCACCTTTTCTTATGAATAAACATAGTAAATCGATTTAAAATACTTGTGGTCGAAATATTGATATATTGTTTATCATTTCATATATATAGATATATATATATCTATATATAAAATATATATTTTATATGTATAATGAAAAGAAAAACAAAAATAAGGTGTATGCATATATATTATATTCTTTGAAGATTTACTATATCTAAACTATTCTATGTTTACTAGTTTTTAAAAATTGATTCCAAATTATATTATAATATATACATAAAGGCAGACAACGAGACGACACAGTCGAATTTTTATCGGTTTCCTAATAAAATGGATTTTTATTTTATTAAATATAAAAAACTACAATGCATTTTGAAATGAAATAACATTTAAACTTTAAATGAGTATTGCCTTCTAATTATTAATTATTAAACGTAAATTGATTTTTCATAGGTTTGTATAATTTTCCTTCATTAAATATTAATTTTTGAATTTTGACAGATGGAAATTAAAATTCGCCGCCTTTTGTTTCACCGCTTACCATGAATACAATCTTTTAATTCGTTTTAATTATTCTTTGCTTATGACATCGATTGGTTTCCATTAATTCTATTAAATGTAATGTATTAATTATATTTTTATACATAGTATAATTATTTCAATTTCAAGATACAGTCATAATTGAAATTCTCATATTTCTAATCATTAATGATATATTTTTATTTTAGATGTTAAAATATGAATTCTAATAGAAAAAAATTCTTCACCATATTGATAAGTGTTTTCATTGAAAAATATCTTATCTATATATTTATTATTATTAAATAATTTCAATTATGCATTGAAATTTTTTTCTTTGATTGCAGTTGCATTGTAAGAAAATTCCTTTTATTTGAATGAAGAAGAAAACTTATCAAAGATAAAATTCTTAAAATTAAAGAGGCTTAATTAATGATTCATTTATCAACATCAACAACCATTCATAATATGAATTAAAAAATTCCTTAACATATTTATAAATATTTTCATTGGAAATTATCTTATCTATATATTTATTGTTATTATTTATATAATTTCAATCGTGCATTCACACACCCAAGTAAGTGACATGCCATTTCTATTCTTCGATTGAAGTTGCATGGTATTAAATATTGGTAATTGTATAAACTGCTCATCCAGTCATGACAAACTTTGGAAGAAGTGCATTATATCTGAGGGGAATTACTTTGAAGGGGACAAAAAGGATATTTATGAATAAATAAATACTTTTCATAATAATTGAAAATTCTTCTCTGTGTGAGTGTGGGTGTGTAGACACGATTACAAAAAACGGGTTGAGCTAGAATAATGAAATTTGGTACATGGTCATTATTCAAAATTCGTACTTTTCTATCAACTTTTGAGAAATGCAGCTCAAGAGGGAAGAGGGTCATAAGCTACAACGTTTTGATTTTTTCCCCTAAAGTGACCGTAAAAATAAAGATATATGTTAGATAATTTTTCTCATGATTAAAAATTGTATAAAACTGCTATATATAGAATTTCAGCTTGATATGAATTACTTTGAAGGGGACAAAAAGGATATTGATGAATAAATAAATACTTTTCATAATAATTGAAAATTCTTCTCTGTGTGAGTGTGGGTGTGTAGACAAGATTACAAAAAACGGTTTGAGCTAGAATAATGAAATTTGGTACATGGTCATTATTCAAAATTCGTACTTTTCTATCAACTTTTGAGAAATGTAGCTCAAGAGGGAAAAGGGTCATTACTTACCCCATTTTTATTTTTTTCCTCTAAAGTGACCGTAAAAATAAAGCTATATGTTTGATAGTTTTTCACATGATTTAAAATTGTATAAAACTGCTATATATTGATTCAATCGCTGATAGTACCAGAATTATTTTTTTTAATTTATTAACACGTTGACTGCCAATCACGCTCCAGCACGTGATGTGGTGTCATCAACAAAGAGTCAAACACGAATTAATTTTTTAAATTTTTAAATTTTGACTTAAAAATGAAGGTAGTTTTTAAATTTACATTTAATATTTATATGTTATTTAATTAATTAAATTTAATTATAAATTATAAATTAAGTATAATTAAATTTAATTTAAATATAATATATGTTAATTAATCCAATTTAAATTTGCGAGATAGTCGAGAGTGGAGACACTTCAGATTTTTTCTCCTAATAAATATTTTTCCATTTTCTTTTCTATCGTTTATTTAAAAAGAAAAAATAAGGATCATTGGATTTCTTTATATTTTTTGAATTTTTTTTAACATTTCCGAAATAATTCTACTATTTTATTGACTGTATCTAAATTCAAAAATATTGAGGTAGATTATTAAATTAATAGATTATTTATTGAGGGTTCGTTCTTCATCAATTATAAATTTAATATATAAACGATTTTTCAAATTTACTGACATCTTATTTGTAATGGAAAAGTCAAGGTTGCCCGAGGCGAAATAATTAATTTACCACCTCTTTCTATTATATTTCATATTTTTTTAACATCTCGTTTCATTTAGTAGCCTTCTTTGAATAAAAAAAAGATAAAAAGAATCGAATCATCCGCCTAATCAAGGCACTCTACTAATTAATTGATTTCGACTCGATTCATCTATATTTAATATTCCTTTCATTCTTTTTTAATATTCCCACTCACGAAATTAAAATTTTGAAGAAAAATTTAAGAGTAGGTATACCTATTTCATATATTCAAAAAATTCCACTTTAAAATTATTTCACAAAGGTTGAAAAAAAAATTTGCAAATGTTTTAAAGAAATAAATTTTGAGATCGGTTTCAATTTCAATTTCATTTCATTTGAATCAAGCGAAAAGGTCTCCTGAGAGAAATACCTAAGAACAATCTAAATGCCGGGGATCGACAACAAGCCGTTATTTTTATGGTATATTTGTCTCATTTCAATGTGTTGAATATATATATATATATATATATATATATGTATTCATTTTTTAATTTTCCTTTTAGATATGCACTAAACTCCCTCTCTACTACGAGGATGCTATGAAAAGGTAGTTCAAGATGATGTTGAACGGAAGGGTGAGAGCCTATCTTGTAAAAATGTCAAGTATCACATCACTAAGAAAGAAAAATATTACGGACAGACAGAGAAAATGGATCAAAGACAATATTCTTTTGAAGAAATTTAAGCGATTTTTTTTTTTTCGTTAAGAGGTTCTTGAAGTAGAAATCAATTTATAAAACCAACATTTTCTGGTAAAAAAGATATATAAAATATGATTATAATTTTGTAAATAGATTTTGTTCTTTTGTCATTGTTATAATCTTGTTCAGTGACAACTGGAAATTAAAATTAGAAATAATTGAATAGAATATTTAATAATTTAAAAATATTTAAATAGAAAAAAATGATATTGTAATTTATAATTTTTTAATCATTTTAGGAAAAATGCATCAAAATTTATTATTCATTAATAAATGGATATATTTCTATGATCATCAAAAAAAAAAACTGAAAATTCAATGAAGCCGCTCATCTAAGCATAGTTGTGGCGCTGTAGGATCAGTACAACGGATGCCCTCAATCTTGATTTTGAATTTCTTGATCTGACATGTGATTATCTTATTTCAATTAGTTTTCCAATTTTGATCATTTAGGCTTGGTGGACCTCGTACCAGACCCCAGAAAAATAAAATTTCCAATTCTAGATCTGGGGATCAAACTAGGTATCACGAGGTTGAAAGACAAGTTCTCAGTCTGTTCTCCCTCATATTTTGAATAAATGAAAATAATTTTAAATTTTTTATTAGATTATTTAAGAGGAATCAATAATGCATTTCATTATTATTATTTTATAAATTTGAAATAAAAAGTGATGATGGCAATCTTCAATGGATATTATCTTATTAAATATCAAATTTAATTTTTCAAAAGAGTGGTTGCATATTTTTATAACATAGTTTTAAAATTGTCATTTTATCATCAAATAATGATTTAATATTTATTAAAAAATAAATAAATCATACATCCTATAGATAATTTATTATAACTAAAATATATTTTTAAATATATCACATAATCAAAAACAAAATATGACGTCTGCTCAACGCAGAAATAGCCACCCTATTGAGAAACTAATATGAACTTTGACTTTAGATAGTAACCATAGATAAACAAGTAGTCAAACTATGACTACTAGTACAAATGTTTACATTATTAAATATTTCATGGTGATAACTGATCTGAATTTATGGTAATATTATAAATACAAAAGTATTTATATTAATAATAATGTCAAAATATTATTGTAGAGTAATAAGTTACAAAAATTATAAAATGAATCAAGTCGATGAGATTTATTCTTCTCGATGAAGTTAATAATAATTTTTAGCATATTAATCCAATATAATTAAAAGACATAACAGGCCATCCAGTAAATTCGTAGGATAATTAACAAAATAATTTTTTTCATAAAATTCAATTTTATTATTCAATCTAGTTGCCCTTGTGGGTGATAGACCGATTACACTGGTCAACAGTGGTTTTGGTGCCAAAGATTTTGTAGGTGATTTTATATGAATTTGATGCCCTGAATTCAAATATGCCATTAGTTTTTGCCTATCAGCTCGAATTTTTAAGATATCAAAATTTTAGTAAATATACATTACACTGTTTTAAAAGTAAAACCATGATTTAAACGAACAAATTAAACAGGGAAATTTTATTATATTACAAAGATATTACTTATTAATACAAAAGAAAACAGAAAAAGTCATCATTTAATCACTGAACTTCTTTTGCGTGACATTCTTGAATGTATTTTGGAACAATCCCGTTTTAAAATCCAGCAGAAATCTGTATCCCATCTTCCTTGATAGCGATCCTCCATACATTTTATATCTTGCTCCTCACTAATGTCTCCTAAATTTTCAGGAAATCGGTTTAAGTGGCTATGTAAATAGTGCACCTTAATGTTCATGTTACACCCAAAGGATCAGAAATTATTCAGCATCTCGTTGACTAATTCAACAAAATTTTCAGCTTTGTGTTTACCCAGAAAATTTTGGACAACTGAAACAAATGAATTCCAGGCTTTTTGTTCATTGAAAATATGAAGTGAGGGTCTTTAATCAGCTGTCTTATTTGTGGGCCATCAAATATTCCTGCTTTAATTTAATCAGCTTAGGCATTTTTTTCCCAGCTTGATATGCAGTGGTGGAAAGATGATTTTCTCTCGTGGAACTAAATTAATTTTTTAACACGTTGACTGCCATCACGCGCCAGCACGTGAGGTGGCGCCATCAACAAAGAGCCAAACAATATTATTTATTAATTTATATTTTATAATTAATTAAAAATAATTTAAATATAATATATTATATTATTTATTCTAATTCAAATTGCGAGATAGTCGAGTGGATACACTCCAGATTTTTTTTATGAATTACTATCTTAAAATCTTTCACTTTAGAAAAAAAACTTGAAATCATTAAATTATCTAATAAATTATTTTTATAAAAACAAGTGAGTAAAGGATTAACAAAAACAATTTAATAAATAAGAAAAAAAAATTATATTTTTTAATTTATTATTATTATTTTAAATATTTTTGTTACCAAACCTTAGGAAAACCTACCTAAATGTTGATTATAATACTATTTTTAAAAAATAAGAATGTTTTACTCGAAAAAAATACAAATCTATATATTATTTCATAAATATAACTGGAGGGTATTCGTATTTAAGGGTGAATTTATAAAGCAACTCGAGTTGGCTCGATTCCGCTTCAACTTTCGAGAGGATTCAGAGTTAAATGATAGAGCTCATACTACTCGTAGTATAAAGTCTATTATCGGATTGAGCACTGTATGTATATGATTTCCATTTGTCGGTGGTTACCAGACCATGTAAATTTATTATTCCATCATATGCAATCCATATTTCTTTACAAACACAACATTAGCTATCAATCATTGATTTTACTGCGAAACTTGCATAATTTAAATTAATATTGTTTGTTTTTCGTTTTTTTAATACTTGTTGATAATAATTTATCCAATTTTCAATTAAATATATAGAATTCTAATATTATAGGCATACATGCTTTATAAGCCTAAGAGGAAAATAAAATATTCTAATATAATAGAAACTAAAAATTCCAAGCTTTAAAATTGAATAATGAAAAACTTTGGATTTCTAAATGTTCAAGCAAATTATTAAACATTTAATAAGACATTTGTTGTCAATGTTATAACGTAAAATAATTTTGGAGTATAATTTTAGGTAGGTTTTTGTTGGTTTTTGTTTAAAATATATAGATTTCAGCCTGGCATGGTCTTTTAAGGTGTTTTATATTTTATATTTAAAAAAACGAAAGATTGCGTTTAAAAATTTAATAATCTTACATCAAAAAATTAATATTATTCGAACGATAACAAATTCATAAACATAAATATATAAATAATTAAATATAATAATATAATTATATAAATAGATTTTTTTCCTAAATTCATAATTTCGCCAAAGATGTGTAATGTAATTGGTCGACATCAACGCCAACTATCAATGATACGATTAAATACATAAGCTTTCCGGAAGTCGCATTTACGTGTCACATCTCAAATGTTTATCTAATTATAAAGGCTCATTCTTTAATCAATTAAAAATGGATCTTCATTCACAAGAAAACGCAAACTATCCAATATATATAGGTAATTTTTATTTCTATGTTTTTTTATCTAATGTAATGTTATAATTTTTTATTTAATAACAAGAACAAGAAAAGGAAAGAAAAAAAAAAACCTCGGGAACTAACCCATTTGGTCATTACATTACATGATGATTAAATACTTAAATACATAACAATATAAAGTATCATTAAATTATAATTAAAATATAATATTATATTATAAAAAAAATTTTTAAACGACTCAAAATTATTTTGTAAATAAAATAGAATACAAGTAATATTCTATAGGAAGTTGAATTATACTTTTAATATCAACATAAAGGGAGTCAATTGCTTTTATATTTTTTTTGCACCCCAAAAATAAATGATTTATATCTGCCACTATTTCATTATTACAATCACAAAATGGATGATCTCTTAAATTAAATAGATAAAGTTTATGCGGGGTGGTAGCATGATTGAATCTTAATCTTAAAATTAATAATTGTCACTAAAATTATTTTTTTTAATATTATTTGTAATGATATTATTCCTTAAATTGAATTATAAAATAGTTACATATATAAAAATTTAATGATAACGAAAACAATTCTTTTTTTTAGGTCCTCTATACCCATGTTTATATTGTTATACCAATTTTATAAGCGAGGAATTTTTATTAAAACATCTAAAAAAATGTTTTCATAAAAATTTATTTTCAATTTTAAAAAATCAATTAAAAATGAAAAAGGATACAGAGAAATATTTAGACGAAAAATTTAAAGAAGAAACTGATTCAAACCATACAGAAGAGAATCAGTTTGAATGTAACTTTTGTGAAAAAAAGTTTAATCACAAATCAACTTTAAATAGACATATATTAATTCATACAGGAGAAAAACCTTTTCAATGTAATTATTGTGAAAAGAAATTTAATCGAAAATCAAATTTAAATCAACATTTATTAATTCATACAGGAGAAAAACCTTTTCAATGTAATTATTGTGAGAAAAAGTTTAATGTGAAATCAAATTTAAAAACACATTTATTAATTCATACAGGAGAAAAACCTTTTGAATGTAATTATTGTGAAAAGAAATTTTATCAAAAAGTACATTTTAAATCACATTTATTAATTCATACAAGAGAAAAAACTTTTGAATGTAATTTTTGTAAAAAGAAATTTATTCATAAATCAAGTTTAGGTAAACATTTATTAATACATAATATTTGAGAGGGAGTTGAGTGATCTAAGGATTGTGTGTGAATGAACGTGTTTTTTTTCTGCTCTTACATTTTTATCAATTTTGTTGGTTTTAATTTCTATTAACAACTTGAATTTGATATTGGTTTAAAGCCCAAACTGCGGCTCATATTTTGGAATAATTATTGTGCCCGTTCGAAAATAGGATGGAACACTAATAACTAAAAACTGATTGAAATTTTTCAATTTTTTTTTTCATTATTTGTAATTTTTCTATTTTTATTTTATTTTTATTTTTAACTTTTAAATAACTGAAACGATTATCGGATTATTTATATTTCTTACATTTTAATCCACGTCTACTATCTATCCTGAATATATGTGTGTATATATAAACATTTTATTTTGAATGTGTTTATTATTTTTATTTTTGTGTTATTTATAAATATTGTGTAGTTATTATTCGTCCTTACTTGTTCCATGTTTCGCGGAACAATGGGAGATTATCCTGACTATGTGTGTACTGTGTGTAAATAAGCGGGAGTGTTCTCCCCTAGACTTTCCCGCATATAAATAGGTATAAAGAGTTGTGAATGAATATTTAGAATGTGTAAACTTGGTATTGATAAAAAGCCAGTTCGTATTAGTTTATTGGTGTGAAATTTGATATTTGGTAACATTTATATATATATATATATATATATATATATATAGAATAAAGTGCTACTTCCGGTTAACTGATATTTTAAATGTAAAAAAACAGATATGGATATAATATAAATATTTTTAATTTTATTTTATTTATAATATATAAGGGCTGGCTGTGACGTCATGAAGTGCTGGGTGACGTCATATAATTTTAAATTATGAAAAAACTAATGAAGATGATTTTTCTCGAGGATAAAACCAATACAAAGTGCATAACACGTGGAGATATGTCCTCACGTGAAATTTGATATGAAAATAACCCTTCACTTCCTCTCTTCGATCGGCAATACTAGCACTTCCGGTTTCCGGATTTGCACCAAAAGTTGATCAATTCATCCTACTGATGTATTAAGTAAATATACCAAATTTCATCAAAATCCGTTGAGCCGTTCAGGCTGTACACATCTATACGGACGGACGGACAGACATCATGCTAAAAATACTTTTTTCTGTTAAGAAAATGCATGATTCGTGGAGATATGTACCTAAAAATATCCATAGGTGAAATTTGGTGTGAAAACAATACCTCCCTTACTATCGTCGGTCGGTAAAAAAGAAACGCTACTTGTATAGGTAAAATGTCACTTCCGGTAGTCAGATAATGATGAAATTTGGTATCTCAATTTTTTTCATATTTTTAAATCTATATACAAAATATGAAGCAAATATCTCGAAGCAAACTGGTACTTTACTTGAAAGGTAAACGCAACCAGTGTAGGTAAAGTACCACTTCCGGTTAACCGATTTTGACGAATCTACAAACTGTGTACCAAATTTCGAAGTCCTAGCTTGATTAGTTTTTGAGTAAATTTGCTTACAGACATTACATACATACATACATACATACATACATACATACACACACACACAGACATAATTCGAAAAATGGTATTTTCCGACTCAGGGAGGTCTAAAACGTCAAGATCTATCGAAATCTCGAAGTCGAAATTTTTGACGATTCCAATACTTCCCTTATACGAAGTATGCGGGAAAGTAAAAAGGTATAATAAAGAAGATTACCCAGTGTACCACTTGTGATAAACAATTCTTCCACCCTAGTTGTGCCCCTAAACATAAAGTGTTCAGAAAAGATACCAATCAGTATGTGGTGTGCGAGGGTCCGTTCAAAGACATCCCGTCAGAAACAAGAACTGATCAAATAATAAGTGGAACAAATCGTGAAAGAAGAAGTTCTACTGGCTCAGTAATTGCCGCCACTTGCCCATCAAGCGATAAGTATAATGATATAATTGATATTGTTAAGTCAATAAAAGATTCTCAAATATGTAAAGAGGAAATAAGGAAAATAGTAAAGGAAATTATATATGATGAGTTTTCCAGCTTGAAATCTGAAATGAGGGAATTAAAAGAACTCATGAGACTACAATTTGAAAAGACACAGGAAAGAAGTGGTAGAACTTATAGCGATGCTCTTAGAAGTGAAAAGCAGAAACAAAATGTTTTAATGGTCAAACCAAAGGAAAATAGAGAAAATGCGGATACAAAGAAAGAAATAAAAGAGAGGATTGATATAAGTAATTTGCCAATTGGAGTTTCCCAAATGAGAAGAGGAAGAAACAGTAAAATATTTATGGAATATGAAGAAGGTTCCGATAACCAAGAAAGAGATACTCATGTCCCAATTAAAGAGTTATTACAAGAGAAAATGGGCGATAAATTCGAAATTGAAGAGTTGAAGAGACGAAAACAAAAGATTAAAATAATTAACGTAGAGGATGAAATGATGATTAGAGAAGATAAAACAATTATAGATGCAATTAAAACGCAAAATAACATTGAGGTTGAGGACATAAAAATTGTTAAAAAATTTTCAAGACCCTCAGAAGGGGGAAAACGAATGAGTGGTACCATAATTCTGGAAATGGATGGAAAGACTCACACCCAAATACTACGGAAAGAGAAGATAAACTTGGGATGGGGAAGATGCCGAGCTTTTGATCATGTGGACATTAAGAGGTGCTTTAACTGCTGGGGGTTTTCACACAATGCTGCGGATTGTAAAAAGAAACTATCATGCCATAAATGTAGTGAAGAACATAAATCGATAACCTGCCAAGCGACAACAACTAAATGTGTAAACTGTGTTGAGGCTAATACTAAATTCGGCTTAGGACTGAAAACGGATCATGGTGCACTAGACAGAGAGTGTCCAACTCTGTTAAAAAGACTGAAAAGATTGCAATAGCAACTAATGAGACCTGAAAAGTATGAACCACTTGTTAAATTTGTGTCTAGCATGGGGCGGATCAAATTAGTTTCCTGGAACATTGATGGAGTTGGGACTTTATTTAAATTGGACCGAGAAGAAATTAACATCCTTTTAAGAACTCAAATAATTATGTTTCAAGAAACGTGGTCAACAGGGAAACCTAATCTCCCGGGTTATTTAAAAGACTACAAATGTTTTTATTCTGAAGCTATTAAAGAGAAAGACAAGGGAAGAGCAAGTGGCGGTCTGTTGACTTTGATTCATAACTCGATAGAAGATGTGGAAATGATGGAAGAAAGTTCACTCTGGTTAATAATTAGGATTACTCTGAGAAATGAAAAGTACAATATAGTAAATTGCTATTGGCCACCGGGGCGCCGAATTGATATAGTCCTGGAGATGTTTATGGAGAGTGTGAGCCCATGCATGCTTACCCACAGCAATACAATTATCGGTGGTGACTTCAACTGTAGAATAGGCCTACTTAATAGTGTTGACACAGAATCATTAGAGTCCAGTCGTTTGGAGGGAAATAGAAAGGCTAGGGATCTTTTTCTTGATAGAAGAGGCAAATTACTTGTAGAGATTATGGAAAACTTGGGTATGCTGGTGTGTAATGATCGTTCTTTCTCAGATATGCCGGGGGGTTTTACTTTTGTCTCTTCAAGAGGGCGAAGCACTGTGGATCTGTTCTGGATTAGTTCGGGTCTCGCTGATGCTTTTTGTGATTTTTCGGTGAATGATTATTCTATGCTGGTGGACCATCGATTGTGTCTTTTGGAGTTGAATACGGGATATTATGACGTACCGAAGTTAACGGGAAGCAGGGGAACAGTTACGTATTGAAATCGAAGATAATTTGGATAGAAGAGATAAGGGTTCGCTTTCTGAACGAACTGCGCTCAGCACCTGGTATATACTATAGTAGTACCGACAGTCAATACATTATACCTAATTATCTATAATATTGTATTATTCATGTTATTTTTTTTTAAACAAGTCTAAAATGTTTCTAATGATTCTTTTTACTACTTTATAATTGTAAATAAACAAGAAACTTTATAAAAATCCTTATTTTAATTCTTAAGAAATTTTATAAAAATTTTTATTTTTCCTGCACTCCAAACAATTTTTGTATCAAATCACTTACTTTCTTTAGGGAAGTCATCTTTTATGGTTTTTAATTTCTGTGCATCTTCCTTAAAATAATCAAGAATATTAAAAAAATAAAATAAAAATGAAATATCATCAATTATATATAAATTTTTATTTTTGAAAATGAAATTATTACATATTAATGATCTTTTTTAAAATAAAATGATTTCGATCAAGCTTATATATATATATATATATATATATATATATATATTATGCTCATTCCATACTTCCTTTCTAAAAACATTTATTTATTTTAGAGCTTGTTTCAACAAACTATGCCTGATGATAGGAACAATTTCCCTAAATCAATAATATAATACACATAAATAAATAATAAAATTATATACAGTTTAATTTTGTCATTCTTATTGATATTTATATCATATATTATTAAATATTATATATATATATATATATATATATATTATATAATATTGTTTATATATTAAAAGTATTTATTTAATAAATGATGCATTATTAAATCATTAAATGTATCAATCATTGAAACACAAATTATTTTGAAATGCTGGAAATATTTGCTAAAATCGGTTAAAACGGGAGTTATTAATCTATATGACAAGGGTTCCATTTAACAATGGGAACCAAAAGGTCACATATAATTTCCAAACTTAGGGTTTTAGGGACATTGATAAAAATTATTTTGTTGTATCTAAAAAAAAAAAAGTATTATTATTATATAAATGAATACTTATTATTATAAAAAATAAAAAGGAAAACCATTGGGCTGCTGCATTCTAGAATTGAAGGATGGGATGATGACAAGTTTAGAAATGATCCAATAATTATTTAATTAATTTTAAAAATGTCTGTAAAACGCTTATATGGCCGTCCATGGGTGGTACACCTATTAAAAGAATCCTTGTCATAAATATTTATAACGTTCATTCATATTGTTAATAAACAAATTCTTAAAGTTTTGTATGAATGTATATAAACCTGAACATGTTCAGAATTGTTTATTTCAAGATCTCAATAAAACAATCAAGAGATTTTATCAAATCACTTACTTTCTTTAGGAAAGTCATCTTTTATGGTTTTAAGTTTAAATATTCAAACAAATTATTAAACATTTAATAAGACATTTGTTGTCAATGTTATAACCTAAAATAATTTTGGAGTATAATATTAGGTAGGTTTTTGTTGGTTTTTGTTTAAAATATATAGATTTCAGCCTGGAATGGTCTTTTAAGGTGTTTTATATTTTATAATTAAAAGAAAAAAAGAAAGATTGCATTTAAAAATTTAATAATCTTACATCAAAAAATTAATATTATTCGAACGATAACAAATTCATAAACATAAATATATAAATAATTAAATATAATAATATAATTATATAAATAGATTTTTTTCCTAAATTCATAATTTCGCCAAAGATGTGTAATGTAATTGGTCGACATCAACGCCAACTATCAATGATACGATTAAATACATAAGCTTTCCGGAAGTCGCATTTACGTGTCACATCTCAACTGTTTATCTAATTATAAAGGCTCATTCTTTAATCAATTAAAAATGGATCTTCATTCACAAGAAAACGCAAACTATCCAATATATATAGGTAATTTTTATTTCTATGTTTTTTTTATCTAATGTAATGTTATAATTTTTTATTTAATAACAAGAAAAGGAAAGAAAAAAAAAACCTCGGGAACTAACCCATTTGGCCATTACATTACATGATGATTAAATACTTAAATACATAACAATATAAAGTATCATTAAATTATAATTAAAATATAATATTATATTATAAAAAAAATTTTTAAACGACTCAAAATTATTTTGTAAATAAAATAGAATACAAGTAATATTCTATAGGAAGTTGAATTATACTTTTAATATCAACATAAAGGGAGTCAATTGCTTTTATATTTTTTTTGCACCCCAAAAATAAATGATTTATATCTGCCACTATTTCATTATTACAATCACAAAATGGATGATCTCTTAAATTAAATAGATAAAGTTTATGCGGGGTGGTAGCATGATTGAATCTTAATCTTAAAATTAATAATTGTCACTAAAATTATTTTTTTTAATATTATTTGTAATGATATTATTCCTTAAATTGAATTATAAAATAGTTACATATATAAAAATTTAATGATAACGAAAACAATTCTTTTTTTAGGTCCTCTATACCCTTGTGTATATTGCCATACCAATTTTATAAGCGAGGAATTTTTATTAAAACATCTAAAAAAATGTTTTCATAAAAATTTATTTTCAATTTTAAAAAATCAATTAAAAATGAAAAAGGATACAGAGAAATATTTAGACGAAAATTTTAAAGAAGAAACTGATTCAAACCATACAGAAGAGAATCAGTTTGAATGTAACTATTGTGAAAAGAAATTTAAGGTTAAATCAACTTTAAATAGACATTTATTAGTTCATACTGGAGAAAAACCTTTTCAATGTAATTATTGTGAAAACAAATTTAATAATAAATCCTCTTTAAATAGACATTTATTAATTCATACAAGAGAAAAAGATCGTGAATGTAATTATTGTAAAAAGAAATTCATTAAGAAATCAAATTTACAACAACATATATTAATCCATACAGGAGAAAAACCTTTTCAATGTAATTATTGTGAGAAAAAATTTAATGTGAAATCAAATTTAAAAACACATTTATTAATTCATACAGGAGAAAAACCTTTTGAATGTAATTTTTGTGAAAAAAAATTTAACCAAAAAATACATTTAAAATCACATTTAATATTTCATACAAGAGAAAAAACTTTTGAATGTAATTTTTGTAAAAAGAAATTTATTCATAAATCAAGTTTAGGTAGACATTTATTAATACATAATGTTTGAAACTTTATAAAAATCCTTATTTTAATTCTTAAGAAATTTTATAAAAATTTTTATTTTTCCTGCACTCCAAACAATTTTTGTATCAAATCACTTACTTTCTTTAGGGAAGTCATCTTTTATGGTTTTTAATTTCTGTGCATCTTCCTTAAAATAATCAAGAATATTAAAAAAATAAAATAAAAATGAAATATCATCAATTATATATAAATTTTTATTTTTGAAAATGAAATTATTACATATTAATGATCTTTTTTAAAATAAAATGATTTCGATCAAGCTTATATATATATATATATATATATATATATATTATGCTCATTCCATACTTCCTTTCTAAAAACATTTATTTATTTTAGAGCTTGTTTCAACAAACTATGCCTGATGATAGGAACAATTTCCCTAAATCAATAATATAATACACATAAATAAATAATAAAATTATATACAGTTTAATTTTGTCATTCTTATTGATATTTATTTCATATATTATTAAATATTATATATATATATATATATATATATATTATATAATATTGTTTATATATTAAAAGTATTTATTTAATAAATGATGCATTATTAAATCATTAAATGTATCAATCATTGAAACACAAATTATTTTGAAATGCTGGAAATATTTGCTAAAATCGGTTAAAACGGGAGTTATTAATCTATATGACAAGGGTTCCATTTAACAATGGGAACCAAAAGGTCACATATAATTTCCAAACTTAGGGTTTTAGGGACATTGATAAAAATTATTTTGTTGTATCTAAAAAAAAAAAAGTATTATTATTATATAAATGAATACTTATTATTATAAAAAATAAAAAGGAAAACCATTGGGCTGCTGCATTCTAGAATTGAAGGATGGGATGATGACAAGTTTAGAAATGATCCAATAATTATTTAATTAATTTTAAAAATGTCTGTAAAACGCTTATATGGCCGTCCATGGGTGGTACACCTATTAAAAGAATCCTTGTCATAAATATTTATAACGTTCATTCATATTGTTAATAAACAAATTCTTAAAGTTTTGTATGAATGTATATAAACCTGAACATGTTCAGAATTGTTTATTTCAAGATCTCAATAAAACAATCAAGAGATTTTATCAAATCACTTACTTTCTTTAGGAAAGTCATCTTTTATGGTTTTAAGTTTAAATATTCAAACAAATTATTAAACATTTAATAAGACATTTGTTGTCAATGTTATAACCTAAAATAATTTTGGAGTATAATATTAGGTAGGTTTTTGTTGGTTTTTGTTTAAAATATATAGATTTCAGCCTGGAATGGTCTTTTAAGGTGTTTTATATTTTATAATTAAAAGAAAAAAAGAAAGATTGCATTTAAAAATTTAATAATCTTACATCAAAAAAATGAAATTAAAAAAATTAATATTATTCGAACGATAACAAATTCATAAACATAAATATATAAATAATTAAATATAATAATATAATTATATAAATAGATTTTTTTCCTAAATTCATAATTTCGCCAAAGATGTGTAATGTAATTGGTCGACATCAACGCCAACTATCAATGATACGATTAAATACATAAGCTTTCCGGAAGTCGCATTTACGTGTCACATCTCAAATGTTTATCTAATTATAAAGGCTCATTCTTTAATCAATTAAAAATGGATCTTCATTCACAAGAAAACGCAAACTATCCAATATATATAGGTAATTTTTATTTCTATGTTTTTTTTATCTAATGTAATGTTATAATTTTTTATTTAATAACAAGAACAAGAAAAGGAAAGAAAAAAAACCTCGGGAACTAACCCATTTGGTCATTACATTACATGATGATTAAATACTTAAATACATAACAATATAACGTATCATTCAATTATTAAATAAAATATAATATTATATTATAAAAAAATTTTTTAAACGACTCAAAATTATTTTGTAAATAAAATAGAATACAAGTAATATTCTATAGGAAGTTGAATTTTACTTTTAATATCAACATAAAGGGAGTCAATTGCTTTTATATTTTTTTTTGCACCCCAAAAATAAATGATTTATATCTGCCACTATTTCATTATTACAATCACAAAATGGATGATCTCTTAAATTAAATAGATAAAGTTTATGCGGGGTGGTAGCATGATTGAATCTTAATCTTAAAATTAATAATTGTCACTAAAATTATTTTTTTTAATATTATTTGTAATGATATTATTCCTTAAATTGAATTATAAAATAGTTACATATATAAAAATTTAATGATAACGAAAACAATTCTTTTTTTTAGGTCCTCTATACCCATGTTTATATTGTTATACCAATTTTATAAGCGAGGAATTTTTATGTAAGCATCTAAAAAAATGTTTTCATAAAAATATTTTTTCAATTTTAAAAATTGAATTGAAATTCAAAAAAGGTACAGAGAAAAACACAGAAGGAAAAAATTCGATCCATACAGAAGACAATAATTGTAATTATTGTAAAAAGAAATTTGTGGGAAAATCAACTTTAAATAGACATTTATTAATTCATACAGGTGAAAAACCTTTTCAATGTAATTATTGTCAAAAGAAATTTAATCAGAAATCAACTTTAAATACACACTTCTTGATTCATACAAGAGAAAAGCCTTTTGAATGTAATTATTGTGAAAAGAAATTTAATGTGAAATCTAATTTAAAAACACATTTATTAATTCATACAGGAGAAAAGCCTTTTGAATGTAATTATTGTGAAAAGAAATTTAAACAAAAAACACATTTAAATACCCATTTATTAATTCATACAGGAGTTAAAGCTTTTAAATGTAATTATTGTAAAAAAAAATTTAATCAGAAATCACATTTAAATTCACATTTATTAATTCATACAGGAGAAAAGCCTTTTGAATGTAATTATTGTAAAAAGAAGTTTAAATTTAAATCACATTTAGCTAAACATTTATTAATTCATACAGGTGGAAAAACCTTTTGAATGTAATTATTGTAAAAAACCTTTTGAATGTAATTATTGTAAAAAGAAATTTAATTTGAAATCACATTTAAAATCACATTTATTAATTCATACAGGTGAAAAAACCTTTTGAATGTAATTATTGTAAAAACAAATTTAATGTGAAATCACATTTAAAATCACATTTATTAATTCTTACAGGTGAAAAAACCTTTTGAATGTAATTATTGTAAAAAACCTTTTGAATGTAATTATTGCAAAAAGAAATTTAATGTGAAATCACATTTAAAATCACATTTATTAATTCTTACAGGTGAAAAAACCTTTTGAATGTAATTATTGTAAAAAGAAATTTAATGTGAAATCACATTTAAAATGACATTTATTAATTCTTACAGGTGAAAAAACCTTTTGCATGTAATTATTGTAAAAAGAAATTTAATGTGAAATCACATTTAAAATCACATTTATTAATTCTTACAGGTGAAAAAACCTTTTGAATGTAATTATTGTAAAAAGAAATTTAATGTGAAATCACATTTAAAATGACATTTATTAATTCTTACAGGTGAAAAAACCTTTTGCATGTAATTATTGTAAAAAGAAATTTAATGTGAAATCACATTTAAAATCACATTTATTAATTCTTACAGGTGAAAAAACCTTTTGAATGTAATTATTGTAAAAAGAAATTTAATGTGAAATCACATTTAAAATCACATTTATTAATTTTTACAGGTGAAAAAACCTTTTGAATGTAATTATTGTAAAAAACCTTTTGAATGTAATTATTGCAAAAAGAAATTTAATGTGAAATCACATTTGAAATCACATTTATTAATTCTTACAGGTGAAAAAGCCTTTTGAATGTAATTATTGTATAAAACCTTTTGAATGTAATTATTGTAAAAAGAAATTTAATGTGAAATCACATTTAAAATCACATTTATTAATTCCTACAGGTGAAAAAACCTTTTGAATGTAATTATTGTAAAAAGAAATTTAATGTGAAATCAGATTTAAAATCACATTTATTAATTCATACAGGTGAAAAAACCTTTTGAATGTAATTATTGTAAAAAACCTTTTGAATGTAATTATTGCAAAAAGAAATTTAATGTGAAATCACATTTAAAATCACATTTATTAATTCTTACAGGTGAAAAAACCTTTTGAATGTAATTATTGTAAAAAGAAATTTAATGTGAAATCACATTTAAAATGACATTTATTAATTCTTACAGGTGAAAAAACCTTTTGCATGTAATTATTGTAAAAAGAAATTTAATGTGAAATCACATTTAAAATCACATTTATTAATTCTTACAGGTGAAAAAACCTTTTGAATGTAATTATTGTAAAAAGAAATTTAATGTGAAATCACATTTAAAATGACATTTATTAATTCTTACAGGTGAAAAAACCTTTTGCATGTAATTATTGTAAAAAGAAATTTAATGTGAAATCACATTTAAAATCACATTTATTAATTCTTACAGGTGAAAAAACCTTTTGAATGTAATTATTGTAAAAAGAAATTTAATGTGAAATCACATTTAAAATCACATTTATTAATTCTTACAGGTGAAAAAACCTTTTGAATGTAATTATTGTAAAAAACCTTTTGAATGTAATTATTGCAAAAAGAAATTTAATGTGAAATCACATTTGAAATCACATTTATTAATTCTTACAGGTGAAAAAGCCTTTTGAATGTAATTATTGTATAAAACCTTTTGAATGTAATTATTGTAAAAAGAAATTTAATGTGAAATCACATTTAAAATCACATTTATTAATTCCTACAGGTGAAAAAACCTTTTGAATGTAATTATTGTAAAAAGAAATTTAATGTGAAATCAGATTTAAAATCACATTTATTAATTCATACAGGTGAAAAAACCTTTTGAATGTAATTATTGTAAAAAACCTTTTGAAGGTAATTATTGTAAAAAGAAATTTAATGTGAAATCACATTTAAAATCACATTTATTAATTTATACAGGTGGAAAAATTTTTGAATGTAATTATTGTAAAAAGAAATTTAATGTGAAATCACATTTAAATCACCATTTTTTAATACATTATGTTTGAAATATATTAATAATTATGCAAGATTTTCTTTAAATATAGCTCATATATTTTATAGCACAAATTATTGTTTAAATCAATATAAATCTTGCTCTAGTAATAAATACATTATACCTAACTACTATTGCATTTAAGAATACTATAATTGTATTATTTCTATGTTATTTTTTTTAAACAAGTCCAAAATGTTTCTAATGATTTTTTACTACTTTATAATTGTAAATAAACAAGAAACTTTATAAAAATCCTTATTTTAATCCTAAAACTAAAAATTAAACTAAAAATTCTAAGCTTTAAAATTTAATTAATAATGAAAAACTTTGGATTTCTAAATGTTAAAGCAAATTATTAAAAATTTAATAAGATATTTGTTGTCAATATTATAACATAAAATAACTTACGAGTATAATTTTAGGTAGGTTTTTGTTTAAAATAGATTTCAGCCTGGCATGGTCTTTTAAGGTGTTTTATATTTTATATAATATGCTCTTTGTATTGGTTATATCCTTGGGAAAATCATCTTCAAGTTTTTTCTTAATTTAAAATTATATGACGTCACAGCCAGCGCCTCCTTATATATTTTAAATAAAATAAATTAAAAATATTTATGTTATACCCATATCTGTTTTTTATTGCATAGATACATACAGATAGATACATTTAAATTATTTGAAATTGTTTCTGTAGCTGGAAATTAATTTACTTCAAACCATGGTTCTGCGCCGGGCCACAGATCAACTTATTTTTTACTATTGAAAAATATCTTATCTATATATTTATTATTATTAAATAATTTCAATTATGCATTGAAATTTTATTCTTTGATTGCAGTTGCATTGTAAGAAAATTTCTTTTATTTGCTGTAAAGAAGAAAACTTATCAAAGATAAAATTCTTAAAAATTTTTAAAGAGGCTTAATTAATGATTCATTTATCAACATCAACAACCATTCATATTATGAATTAAAAAATTACTTAACATATTTATAAATATTTTCATTGGAAATTATCTTATCTAAATATTTATTGTTATTATTTATATAATTTCAATCGTACATTCACACACCCAAGTAAGTGACATGCCATTTCTATTCTTCGATTGAAGTTGCATGGTATTAAATATTGGTAATTGTATAAACTGGTCATCCAGTCATGACAAACTTTGGAAGAAGTGCATTATATCTGAGGGGAATTACTTTGAAGGGGACAAAAAGGATATTTATGAATAAATAAATACTTTTCATAATAATTGAAAATTCTTCTCTGTGTGAGTGTGGGTGTGTAGACAAGATTACAAAAAACGGTTTGAGCTAGAATAATGAAATTTGGTACATGGTCATTATTCAAAATTCGTAGTTTTCTATCAACTTTTGAGAAATTTAGCCCAACCGGAAGTGGGTCATTACTTACCCCATTTTTATTTTTTTCCTCTAAACTGACCGTAAAAATAAAGATATGTTTGATAGTTTTTCACATTATTAAAAATTGTATAAAACTGCTATATATAGATTTTCAGCTTGATAGTACCGGAATTAATTTTTTTAATTTATTAACACGTTGAGTGCCAATCACGCTCCAGCACGTAATGTGGTGTCATCAACAGAGTCAAACACACGAATTAATTTTTTAAATTTTTAAATTTTGACTTAAAAATGAAGGTAGTTTTTAAATTTACATTTAATATTTATATGTTATTTAATTAATTAATTAAATTTAATTATAAATTATAAATTAAGTATAATTAAATTTAATTTAAATATAATATATGTTAATTAATCCAATTTAAATTTGCGTGATAGTCGAGAGTGGAGACACTTCAGATTTTTTCTCCTAATAAATATTTTTCCATTTTCTTTTCTATCGTTTATTTAAAAAGAAAAAATAAGGATCATTGGATTTCTTTATATTTTTTGAATTTTTTTTAACATTTCCGAAATAATTCTACTATTTTATTGACTGTATCTAAATTAACCCAACATTAATTTTATATGGTATATTATAGTATTTTAGGTTTATTTATATCACTGGGATTTTTATATTTCTTTTTTATTTTTAAATTTTAATTTCTCGTTATTATCTATTTTTGTTGAAATTGTTATTTGTTTTGTTTGGGAGGTTTTGGTCTAAAACACCCGAGATGACCATTCTTACTGGGTGGTGAATAAAAATATAATAAATGTTAATTAATCCAATTTAAATTCGCGAGATAGTCGAGTGGAGACACTCCAGATTTTTTTTAAATTTACCTTTTTTTCATATAATGATTACAATGCAATCTACTTGACCGACTGAATATATTTTCTTTTATTTTTCTTTATTTTAATATTTTTTACATTTATTTACTTTAATAAATATGAATTATATTCCAAATCACTTTGTTTACTTCCTATTTAATAACATAAAAATATTCTAATTTTTATAACTACATTTTTTATTTTATTTTACATCTTATGGTATATTATTTTGGTTCAACCTTATGGGTAGCGGGTAGATACCCTTCCACGACCCTGATGGGAGATAAATCTGCTTCAGTGGATAGCGCCCACTGCCCTACGCGAGCCCATACATTTACTCTCATTCTTTTACCGAGGGAATGTATGTCCTAACCAAATTTTTCATCCAACCCATTATCCTTTATTTCTTTCCTTATCTGCCGAAGACCCAGTAACGCGGGGTATTCGCTTTAACTTTGTCCAGGTTAACGGATGGAGACCATAATGACAGAGAAAGAAGGAGTAGAAGAATATTGAAACAAAGAACATGGTTATGGCTAATACCGACGTTGGCTCATCAAAGACTAGATAAAGAAAACCTTTACCAAAAATTACCTGGTCCTTCAGGTTGGGGATTTTATGTGGGGTTAGCTTATTTTTTTTAAAAAAAAATATAAAACTCACAGAACCAATATTAAGATTAAGCCGGACGGATCTACACATAAAACGATATCTGCAAGACAAAATATATATATATATATATATACAAACCGAATGTAATTAAGTTTGCGACTTGGAATGTCACAGCTTGGCCGGGAGAGAGTAGGATATTATTGCATAACTGAATGACTTTCAAATTGATTTTTGCACTATATCAGAAATGAAGAAAATGGAAAGGGCTCGATTATAGAAAGTGGGGGAAATCCCTTTGCCAGTAGTATTCTATGCTGATGACGCGGTCCTGTTGGCGGAGTGCGAAGAGAATCTTTAAGTTCTGTTGGATAAATTTTGCAACGATTCAGAGGGGCTTAACATGCAAATCTCTACCACAAGACAAAATGTATCGGAATTGCAAAAGCTTCCCTTAGTTGAAACTTTGGCATCAACAACAGTCCAATAAATCAAATTTCGAATTTAAACTTTCTAGAAGTTCAGATTTCTAGATAACGAAACCTTAAGGAAGGAGTAATTCATTAAGTCATTAAAAGTGTTAAAATCTAGGTCTATCTCTTGCAAAAATAAGTTCATGTCTGATGAAAATAAAATTTGCAAATATATAGATCCTATGTACGATAATTACCCATAATTACATATGGGGCTGAGTTCAGGGCAAACACAATCATTACAAAATAGGTCCTCTGATTAACTGAGATGAGTATAGGAAGAGGCATCCATTCGAAGACTATGCATGATACAACATCTTAGGCAAATAATTTCGCTTCACGGTATTGTCGATTGGGTTCATGTAAGAAGATGTTAAACTAGAATGTAGATCGAATTCAAAATGACCACCTACCAAAAATATGGGCAAAAAACCGTCCCGATGGGGTTAGAAGTCGTGAAAGGCCGAAAAAAGATGAATGGAGAATTACCACCATGATTCTGAAGATTTATTGGAGAAAAGGTATTCGGATAGAAGAATACGAAGAAATTTTAACCTAAGAGAATTATTTGTAATTTTTTAACTATGCCTGATGATAGGAACAATTTCCCTAAATCAATAATATAATACACATAAATAAATAATAAAATTATATACAGTTTAATTTTGTCATTCTTATTGATATTTATATCATATATTATTAAATATTATATATATATATATATATATATTATATAATATTGTTTATATATTAAAAGTATTTATTTAATAAATGATGCATTATTAAATCATTAAATGTATCAATCATTGAAACACAAATTATTTTGAAATGCTGGAAATATTTGCTAAAATCGGTTAAAACGGGAGTTATTAATCTATATGACAAGGGTTCCATTTAACAATGGGAACCAAAAGATCACATATAATTTCCAAACTTAGCGTTTTAGGGACATTGATAAAAATTATTTTGTTGTATCTAAAAAAAAAAAAGTATTATTATTATATAAATGAATACTTATTATTATAAAAAGGAAAACCATTGGGCTGCTGCATTCTAGAATTGAAGGTTGGGATGATGAGTTTAGAAGTGATCCAATAATTATTTAATTAATTTTAAAAATGTCTGTAAAACGCTTATATGGCCGTCCATGGCTGGTACACCTATTAAAAGAATCCTTGTCATAAATATTTATAACGTTCATTCATATTGTTAATAAACAAATTCTTAAAGTTTTGTATGAATGTATATAAACCTGAACATGTTCAGAATTGTTTATTTCAAGATCTCAATAAAACAATCAAGAGATTTTATCAAATCACTTACTTTCTTTAGGAAAGTCATCTTTTATGGTTTTAAGTTTAAATATTCAAACAAATTATTAAACATTTAATAAGACATTTGTTGTCAATGTTATAACCTAAAATAATTTTGGAGTATAATATTAGGTAGGTTTTTGTTGGTTTTTGTTTAAAATAGATTTCAGCCCCTGGCATGGTCTTTTAAGGTGTTTTATATTTTATATTTAAAAAAACGAAAGATTGCGTTTAAAAATTTAATAATCTTACATCAAAAAATTAATATTATTCGAACGATAACAAATTCATAAACATAAATATATAAATAATTAAATATAATAATATAATTATATAAATAGATTTTTTTCCTAAATTCATAATTTCGCCAAAGATGTGTAATGTAATTGGTCGACATCAACGCCAACTATCAATGATACGATTAAATACATAAGCTTTCCGGAAGTCGCATTTACGTGTCACATCTCAACTGTTTATCTAATTATAAAGGCTCATTCTTTAATCAATTAAAAATGGATCTTCATTCACAAGAAAACGCAAACTATCCAATATATATAGGTAATTTTTATTTCTATGTTTTTTTTATCTAATGTAATGTTATAATTTTTTATTTAATAACAAGAAAAGGAAAGAAAAAAAAAACCTCGGGAACTAACCCATTTGGCCATTACATTACATGATGATTAAATACTTAAATACATAACAATATAAAGTATCATTAAATTATAATTAAAATATAATATTATATTATAAAAAAAATTTTTAAACGACTCAAAATTATTTTGTAAATAAAATAGAATACAAGTAATATTCTATAGGAAGTTGAATTATACTTTTAATATCAACATAAAGGGAGTCAATTGCTTTTATATTTTTTAAATAAATGATTTATATCTGCCACTATTTCATTATTACAATCACAAAATGGATGATCTCTTAAATTAAATAGATAAAGTTTATGCGGGGTGGTAGCATGATTGAATCTTAATCTTAAAATTAATAATTGTCACTAAAATTATTTTTTTTAATATTATTTGTAATGATATTATTCCTTAAATTGAATTATAAAATAGTTACATATATAAAAATTTAATGATAACGAAAACAATTCTTTTTTTAGGTCCTCTATACCCTTGTGTATATTGCCATACCAATTTTATAAGCGAGGAATTTTTATTAAAACATCTAAAAAAATGTTTTCATAAAAATTTATTTTCAATTTTAAAAAATCAATTAAAAATGAAAAAGGATACAGAGAAATATTTAGACGAAAATTTTAAAGAAGAAACTGATTCAAACCATACAGAAGAGAATCAGTTTGAATGTAACTATTGTGAAAAGAAATTTAAGGTTAAATCAACTTTAAATAGACATTTATTAGTTCATACTGGAGAAAAACCTTTTCAATGTAATTATTGTGAAAACAAATTTAATAATAAATCCTCTTTAAATAGACATTTATTAATTCATACAAGAGAAAAAGATCGTGAATGTAATTATTGTAAAAAGAAATTCATTAAGAAATCAAATTTACAACAACATATATTAATCCATACAGGAGAAAAACCTTTTCAATGTAATTATTGTGAGAAAAAATTTAATGTGAAATCAAATTTAAAAACACATTTATTAATTCATACAGGAGAAAAACCTTTTGAATGTAATTTTTGTGAAAAAAAATTTAACCAAAAAATACATTTAAAATCACATTTAATATTTCATACAAGAGAAAAAACTTTTGAATGTAATTTTTGTAAAAAGAAATTTATTCATAAATCAAGTTTAGGTAGACATTTATTAATACATAATGTTTGAAACTTTATAAAAATCCTTATTTTAATTCTTAAGAAATTTTATAAAAATTTTTATTTTTCCTGCACTCCAAACAATTTTTGTATCAAATCACTTAATTTCTTTAGGGAAGTCATCTTTTATGGTTTTTAATTTCTGTGCATCTTCCTTAAAATAATCAAGAATATTAAAAAAATAAAATAAAAATGAAATATCATCAATTATATATAAATTTTTATTTTTGAAAATGAAATTATTACATATTAATGATCTTTTTTAAAATAAAATGATTTCGATCAAGCTTATATATATATATATATATATATATATATATTATGCTCATTCCATACTTCCTTTCTAAAAACATTTATTTATTTTTAACCTTGTTTCAACAACAAATACAGTTACACATTGATAACACCAAATACTCTACAATTTCATTCTAACAAGACAAAAATCCAATAATAAATAAATAATATAAATTGTTTCGGTTTGGAATTTTAGATTTAATTGAATTGTGTATACCTAAATCCTATATAGAAATTGAACTAGTGAATAAAGTTCTTATAAAGATAATAAATCTTTTAATTTTTTTAATTATTCATTCAATAATTTTATTTCTTAAATAGATTTTAATAATAATTTTTAATGAATTATAGTGTAATTGGATTGTGATATTGGAATAGAATATAGTGGTATAAAAGTTAAGAGAAATCAAGCATTTTTAACAAAAAATATTTACAAAAGAAATTTCAACTATTGGATAAAAATGATAAAAGTTAAATAAAAATGATATCAAGAAACTATGAAAAATTATTAAAGGGTTTTTTTTTGACAAAATAATATCCAATCGCTTAGAAGTTAGACAACCTGAAGTACCATCACAGGACATGTCTATAATTTTAAAGTATGTAATAAATTATCCTATCTTATTATACTAGCAAAAATTGAATATATATATATGTATATTGGTATTTTTAAAATATTAAAGCGATCGAAGGATTATTTTGATCCCATAGATAATATTTATAAAGATAGATCGATCTGTATTGGTTTACACCTCAGGAAAAATCATCTTTGTTAGTTTTTTCTTAATTTAAAATAGGAATTAGCAGCGGGCAACGCCGAACAGCGCTTCCTTAAATACAAAATATTATAAAGATAAATAAAATAAAATTAAAAATATTTATTTTAACAATATTTTGTAATTAAATTACGAAATATATATTATGTTATATCCCAGGCCATACTTTTCTGTCTTTCAGTGCATTAATAAGTATGTGTAAAGGGCTGTATGTTTTATGACTATTTTTTTTTAATTTATGTTTTTTTAAAGTACCGGCCGCGGCTCGTTGAACCATAAATATATTGCAAGTATAATAAAATTAAATATTTAAATGAAAATAGTAATTTAATATAATAAAATTTATTTTATTTTTTTATAAATTATATATTTATTACTTGTATATGAAATATGTAATTAATATATATAAATAAAATATTTGTTGGTTTATACTACCTATCATAGAATCATAAAAGATAAAATATATAAATTAGTAATAGATAATTGAGAGGTAAAGTTAAAGTGTAACCTGAAAAGATATTAAATAAGTAGATTAATAGACAAAAGGATTGAAAAATAGAATAGACAACAAACATAATTTTTAAGCAGAAAATAATTATATTTTATAAATATCAATAAATAATAGAAAAAACATATAGCAAGACTTATTAGAAAGATTTTGTCGGGTAACGGGTAGTCTCTTCTCTATGATCCCAATAGAAAAGATTTCTACTTCAGGGAGTAGCGTCCCTGCCCTCACGTGAGCTCATGATTCCTTTCTTGCATAGGAGGCGAATCATGTCCTTTACCCGTTGACTCCTTTCCATCCATTCCCTTACTCTTACTCTTGCCCTCCCCCTCCCCTCCCTTGATCCTTCAAAAAATCAAATTTATTTGGATGAAAGAGAATACCTAGCATAGATTCATTAAAAAGAAAAAAAATGAAATATTGTCTCTTATAGAAGACTCAATGAGAGTCTCCTATATATCCAGATTACGCCAATTTTTCGACTAGCAAAACCCTGTAAATTCACGAGTGAGACATTTGTTATGAGTGCCTCTGAGAGGACCCACCTCTCCAACACTTCACATTAGTAGAAAACTTGGAACCCATATTTATTGTACTCTTTGGAGAATTAGAAAAAACAATCTATTCCATGTTTTACATTTTATTAAAATTTTTGACTAAATCTTGTAAATTGTGATCAAGACAAATCAATTGAACATAATTTTAGCCAGATTCTAAATAAAATAGATTTTTAGCATCATTAAATCAAAACTTTTAATTAATTTTAATATCGGTTTATTTTTACAATTCAACAAAAATATTGCCTCATAACAACAGATAAAACCTATACGAATAGATTCATTATGAAACGCAGATTCATTTTCACTAGTATTATATAATTTTACGGTGCTTCGTTAATTAAATATTAATTATTAAATTTTGACAGATTGAAAAGATTCGCCGCCATGTCGAATGTCCTTTACCCGTTGACTCCTTTCCATCCATTCTCTTACTATTACTCTTCCCCCCCTCTCCTCCCTTGATCCTTCAAAAAATCATAAGGAATAATATTTTTAAAGTACCGAACCGCGATTCGGTGAACCACGTACTCTTAATTATATAGAAGTCTATTTTCATTTTTATTCTCGTGCTGTATTTTGTTACATATTAATGATCTTTTTTAAAATAAAATGGTATCGATTAAGCCATATATTATGCTCACTCCATACTTCTTAAAAACATCTATTTATTTATAAGCTTGTTTTAACAATAAACACAGGTTCACCTTGATAACTCCAAATACTCGACAATTTCATACTTGCAAATGACAAAAATCCAATAATAAATAAATAATACATATTGTCTCGGTTTGGAATTTTAGATTTATTTGAATTGAATACCTAAATCCTATTTAGAAATCCTTTCATCCTTTATCGAAGTGAATAAAGTTTTTATCTAGGTAATCAATCTTCTCTATAATTATAATCTCATAATTGGTACTAAACTCAATATTTCTTGATCGCATCAACCATATTCCTCTAGCCATTCCATATCATCATATTTCAGAAAATACATTTTACAAAGAATTCAATTTTGAAATACCTTTCTTGTCATCTTAAGTGAAAATACTTATGATAGGAATATATTAATTCCTTTCGTTGAACTAGGAGGAGGGTATGATACGGCATAGAAATGGCGGCCGTTACATAATAGACCAAGGAAAGTTGGATGAATTTAATTAAATTAACTCAAGAGTTTGATTATATTATAAATGAACATGCAGTGAACCATCCATAAGATGGACTATGTGTCTATTTTGGAAATTGCGTTACTTCCAGAGAAAATTGTAATATAGGTTTATAAGAATAATATTACCATTTACTCTGATATAGGCTATACCATAGGTGAACCACTCACGAGAAAAAAAAATATTTTCTTATAGGTACCAGGTAATTAAGTAACATTAGTTATTGTTAATTAAATTAAAATGGATAAACAAACAATTTCTTAAATTCTTTAAATATAATAAAAATCATATTTTCAAATTAATTTTATTTGTAAAACAATGTAATTTTAAATATTGCAATATAGAAACTTTATTTTTTGTATTTTTAATTATAATATTATGATATGTCACGAAATCATGAACCAAAGAATGAATAGAACATAGAAATAATAAAAAAAAATTCTTTCCTCAAGCTAAATATTTTTTTTTCTAAAGTTTATTCAGTGACATTGGAGAGGAAAGAATAGCGAAAAATATATTGGTGGGGAGGCCGATTGGGAAACGTCCGCTTGGAAGACTAAGTCGGTGGACATTGTAGGAAGGGGCGTAAGAGAGATGGGAGAGGGTCAGAATTAGATGGTTGTGGCTCAGGATAGGGACATTTGGAGAAATGTGGTTGTTGTTGCCAAAAGCCACAGAGAGAGATAGATAAATTATCTATTGACAATGTAAAATATACAAAAAGTAAACGTGATTTTATCTCAACTGATAAATTGAATAAAATGATAGTAAATAGTAATTGTATCCTATTCGAAATTAACATTGGCTCTTTTGTTAGTTGCTCGGCCATTAACGATTAAATATAAAGGTATATAAACAGAAAGGTGGGGTGGGGGAGATGGGAATGATTGAAATTTATGAAACCATGCTACTTATTATGCTTATATTTTTTTGTCCTTATTATAATAGTAAAAATTATTATACTTATACAAATATACATATAAATATGTATCTTTGTATTTCTGATCTTAAATTTGTGCACAAGACTTTAATAAAATTCATGTATTAGAAAATTTTGTATAGCTCTCATTAAAAAGATAAAATATTTTAATATATTTCTTAATTAAAAAAATTAATTAATAACAGGTGCCAATTAATGTCCATATCAAAACATTAGAATGATTCAATGTGCCTTTGGACATCATTATACATATTTATATATACATATTTATGTTTTATGTTATTAATAACTTTTGTATAAATATTATGTAATTATTTGATTTTTAAAAAGAGTATTCTCTCTAAAATAAACAAAAAAAAATATCCATGAAGTTAGAAACATAATAATATATAAACTATTATAATAGAAGAGATTTTAAATATTATTTCTTTTATTATATTGATATAAAATTTATTTTATTATACTAGGATAAATTGTATATATCAATGACTTTCTGATCTTAAAAATTGCTATTATAAATATATTATATATATGAATTTTTAAAAAAATTTCTTTAATTGATATATTCATGTAAAATAATAATTAAAGAATATCATATTTCAATTAAAAAAAATATCCAATAAATATGATACAATAATATTAAATTGCTTTAATTTAAATAATATTTTATTATTATAAATATAAATATATATTTAAATTTTTGAATAATTTTGTGTGTGCATTTTTAGAATTAAAATTAGTATTTTTATATTCTTAGTAGAATATGTATGGATATATTCTCTGAACCGAGGGAGGCATTAAATGAACAGCGCGAGGATTTAAATAAATTCTTATAAAATGTTTTATATCAAAAATTAATTTCTGTTTTTTGAAAAAAGAAATTGATTGATATTTCTTTTGTAGAAATTTCGGACAGAGGTAAATAAATAAATAAATAAATAAATAAATATTTAAAAAAATAGAATGATTAGAAATCCTTCTAAATGACCTTAATACTTGCATTTAATAAAAAATGAATTTTTAAAAGTACTGACATGAGTAACGCTTCGTTACTTTTTATGTGGGTAATAATCAATGTTTAGCACATTCTTTTGAAAATAATCTCAATATTTATATAACGAATTTGAAAATAGAAATCAATTATAGATTATATGTGAAATAATTTAAAAAAAAAAACAAAACAAAACAAAACAACGAATTGTGGTCTTAATTGACAGAGGAAGTGAAATTGAACCTTCCCTCTCTCCCTTAAAAAAATACTTTCTATTTTATAAATTTCAATCATATATAATGATTAAAAATTGAAATGGTACACACATTGACATGTTACCTCCTGGAGATGCATATCATCTGCAGGTGAGAGTTATAAATGAGATTGAAAATTAATACATAATCAGAAGCCATTTTGATTTTTATATAAACAAACGAAACACAAATTAAATTTTATTAAAAGAGTGGAAAAGAAAAGAAGATTTCATTTAAGTTATATTTTAATTAAAAATCTCCCTCTCGAGTTAATAAATGAATAAAATCTACCCATTTCTGTTTTTTTATCTTCTTTTCAATAAATCTTTATATTTATATATTTATGTATAAATTTTAAGTTGTTCTTATTTGTAAAATATAGATTTATTTTATGTATTTCTTTCTAAACTCAACAAAGCAAATAATAAATTATGTTCATAAAAGAATATTTAAAGTCTGACAACTTTTACTGGAAAGCGATTTAAATATTGTAAGTTACTCAATTTTCGTAACCAATTTTATACTATATATTGTCAAGTGACATGCCCCTATAAAACTTGCCAATTAAAGAAGTTTTTATCAATTCTTTTGGATTTCTAACGTTTATTTATATATTAAACTCATTTTTTCTTATTCACAGTAGGTTAAATAAAAACAATATCAAAAGATTATATAAAAATTGTTAAAGGGTTTTTCTGTATAATATAATATCCATTGGGTCCGCCTGGAAGTTAGACGACCAGAAATACCATCACACAGCGTCCCCTCTAGCATTTACGGCGCCCTGGGAAAATGAATAAATTGGCGCCCCTATATTCGTAAAATTTATTACATTCATAAACAAAATGCCGTCCTTCAGATTTTCCGCCCCGGACAAATGCCCGTTTTGCCGTCTTCTAGAGCGGGCCCTGCATCACTATCACTAAGGATATAATTTCTAAATATATTTAATACATTTTTTTTTTATTTATTAAATTAATTAATCTAGAAATCTATTTCCAGCCATCCCATATCCCGAGCCATTTCCACTCAATTTTATTGCCTTATTGTGCAATATTCGTTACTTCTCTGTGATTTCATCTTATTTCAGATCATACATTTTACAAAGAATCCAATTTTCAAATACTTTTCTTATCACCATAAGTGAAAATACATATATATTCCTTTCGTTGAATTAGGAGGAGGCTATGTACTCATAGAAAAATTAATTTATTTTTATTTAAAAAATTTTTAATTAATATTTAAACAAACTTTCTTCACCATATTTGTTTAGAAACGATAATAAATTGGAATAAATAAGAATGAAATTTTGCCGAGATAAAAATAGTAGTGGGGTTTAGGGTTTATTATATAGTGCTGAAACGAAGTAAAATGTCGATGACAAATCCGAGAGGCACTCCCGATTTCATATTCTGTCGCGATGCATCTGTAACACGGCCATTGGCAGAAAACGGCGTACGCCTTTTTGGTGTCTAGGCGCCGGGTCGCAAGTGGCTCAACGCCCGACTTTATTGCCCAGACAAGGTTAGAGAATCCACTGGATATTTTCGACGATGAATCACTTTCGTGGATCCTGGATCAAGTTGACTCTTCGACTGAGACCTGGCAGGAATTCTCTTTAACGTCCAGGAGAGAAACATCGTTTCTCTTTCTTTCATTCATTTCCTATGGTCCTTTCCCCAGTTGAGACTCCAAGATTACTTTTTACTATATTTCAAAAATCCAATTTTACCTTGTTACACTCAATACGTATCCCAAAAAGAAATTTTATATACCGAGAACTTAAATGCTTCCAATGAAATTATAAAATACTATATTTTATTAAAATTGTTATTCGGAAAAAAAAAAAATTTATTATCTATTCTATTTTTAAATTACTCTTTCAAGTTCATTCTCTCTCTCTCTTTAATTGAATCAACTTAAACTTTTATACAATTTCTTTAAAATTAAATTTATTTTTCATCTTTTAAGATTGTCTTTCTATTTATTTTAAATGAAATTGTTTGTTTAGTTACCTTTTTTTTTTAATTAATTAATTTTCAAATATTTAAATTAAAAAACACTTGACTTTGATATTAATATTAGTTTGAAATTTAGATACCCACTCATGTTTACAGTTAAAATAGGATATTATGATAACAATAAAAAGAAAAAACTTTAGTGTACTCTAGATTTTGTAACTTTATGTTTTCAAAACAAACAAAATGAAATTCAATAGATGAAAAATATTTGATTAAATTGTTAGATGAATAAGCATGTTAATGATTATTTTAATAAATAATGTTTCTCAAAGACAGTAAAGGCTTAAAACCAAAAATATTGTTTAGGAAAAAGAAAGAAATTTATAAATAAGTTTTAGAGAATTTTTATTAATTTTAGTCAGTCAGTTAATATTAGTTAACACTCTTCTTAAATATAAAAGTCAATGATTCTCAACCTTTTTTTTACCGCGGCACACTTTTACGAGTTAAAAATTTGGCGGCATACAAAGAAAATGATAAGTGTAAAAGTTATTTAATTATTTACGATATTGAAAAAATTGAAAAGTCGAAAATGTTTAAGAGTCTGAGCGCAAAAACATTTTACCGTTTTTTTTTAGAACCAAATTGAAAAAAATTGACAAAAAAGTCGGAAATGTTTAAGAGGCTGATCGCAAAAACTTTTTTTTACTTTTTTTTAGAACCATATTGATAAATACATTTGTAAAATTTGGCGGACCATTTTGATAATCTCGCGGCACACAAAAGTGCCGAGGAACAGTGGTTGAGAATCACTGATATAAGGTAATACTGAGGAATATGACATGTGTTTTCTATATCTCTAAAACTAACCCTTTTGGTGTGGGAAAGGGATTGGGAGACAATAGTAGTCATTTATCCGACCTGAAGTAGCGTGTCTATCTTAATTATAAGCGAACCGTCGGGAAAGGAACAATTGTTTTGTCCAACAACTTAAAGATCAACAAAGCGTAATTTCATCATATTTATTTCAAAGGCTCGTAATTTGTTTTCTTTTGCAATTTTTAAAATTAATATTAAGACTTATTTATTCATATATCCGTCGTGGTTTACTATTTGCAAGTCTTTTTCTAAAATATATATATATATTTGCTTTATTTTTCAACATTCAAGATAGCTGAGACCTGTACGATGTCAGCTGAACGTGTGCGAAATATTTTGCACAACCTTTTGAATATGGAAAACGTTGAGGGGTGCCGCGTTTGCTAACGTTAAACCAAAAACTGCTTCGAAAAACCATAGCTGAGACCTGTACGATGTCAGCTGAACGTGTGCGAAATATTTTGCACAACCTTTTGAATATGGAAAGCTTTGAGGGGTGCCGCGTTTGCTAACGTTAAACCAAAAACTGCTTCGAAAAACCATTTCTACCGACAATTTGGCGCTGTAGGCGTAATCCAAACGAATTTTTGCGTCGATTCATAACTGTTGATGAGACTTAAATTAATTGAAACACCGGTATGAGAAATGTATCAGTGTTGATGGAGATTATGTTGAAAAATATAGCAAAAAAAAATTTAAAAACATCGTATTTCTTGGTCAGGCCCGAAACTTTTCACCCCACCCTCGTATATATACATTCTCTCAAATAATACAATTCCTACTGTGATTCGTTCGAATGTTTTTTCAATAAAATAATAATAAAAAAAAAACAATTGTATAAAGTACATTCCTAATTAGTTCAACAAACATAAATTTTATTTTAGATTACTTTTAATATTAAATTTTAGATTACTCTTAATATTAAATAATCAAATATTAATAAATAACATAAATATATATTCTGCTAAATATCTTATATGGGATAATTTTTTTTTTTCATATATATAATCACAATTAATTGATGTAATTTAATTAATTAAATTTATATTTTAAAAAAACTGAATTACCATCAAGTGTCATCCATTAGAAGATTAAAAAAATGGATTTGTACTTGAGTGGATGAATAAAAATTATTTTAATGTGGATTGAATATTTGAACAAGATAGGGGATATGACGCAGAATTTGTGTTTTTACCAAATCACAAATGGTAAAACCTTTTAGGACATGATTATTGGTGTCATGGTGCCTAGGAATATTAGGTATTCAAATAAAAAATTGCAGCTTTATTCTTAAAATAAGCTAAACTATACAAACTATGTAAACTAAACTTTACAAAAATAAAAAAGTCAACTTTTCGACAATATTCCTAATAAGGGTGGAGATATAGTTAAGGTGGGGTAGGGATATCGCCAAACCGGTGGGATGAATTTTGTTTATGGGAAATTACATGTAAAACAAAAATAAAAAAAAAATAAAATAGGTAAGTTTTAAGAATTAAAAAAATACATAACTTGAATAATATATGTCTGGGACGATGAAACTCCCCCTTTTCTTACTACATTGTTTAGAGCAGGGATGTCCAACCTTTTAATTTAATGGGCCACATCGCAAACTTAAATATTTAACTGGGCCGCCAAATTACCAGAATATGTTAAGCCTAGCTAGTGAATGTCTCAAAACTTATGGAGATTTTTGGGGATAGAGGTGGTTTTTTGTTTTTGAATGTTGCCCCCCCCCCAGCCTTTTTTTTATAGCCTCGAAGTTATAGGTCGCTTGCCGGACTGTGAATTCTTTAAAATTTAACTCCAAAATGAGTCGATAGTGGGCCGCATCAAAACTTGGAGTGGGCCGCAATGCGGCCCGCGGGCCGCGAGTTGGACATCCCTGGTTTAGACGATTCAATTTCCCACTATTAAATAGAGGTAAAATGCACGCCATATATATATATATATATAGGCGTCGGGCCGGGGAGGCACGGGAGGGGGGGGCACGTGCCCCCCAAATATTGTGCAAAAGATAAATTTAAAAGTGATTGTAACTGAAAACTCAAAAGTAAAAAAACATCTTTAAATTACGTATAAGTACAGTCTAAACGTGTTATGAATAATTTATTTTGTCAAATTTTTTTCTGGGGGAGACCACCTCGTGCCCCCCTTCCCCAACATAATAGATCACTGGTTATATAGTATATAAACATATATATATATATATATATATAGACTATTTATTTATTTATTTATATATTTATGGTAAATTAGCTAAGTATTTCTTACAATTTTATATAATATATAAATATATATATACTTATGATTATGCTGATATGAAGATTCTCGTTGTAAAGACATACCTAAAAATAAAAAAAGACATATTAATCGAAAATATATTTTATATAATCATACTTATAATAAATATATATTATATCGAATTCGATTGTGTGACATTTAGTTACAATGGAAATTAAAATGTAAATTTTATTGTAATATCGTATAAAATTATTATTTAACCATCGGAATAATTTGCTTAAATAAATACCAAAAAGGGTATGTTACATAATAATTATATACATATATATATAAATATATTTTTTATGCATTTCAGTGGTAGATTAGAATCTAAAAGGAGTAATTACGAGTATAACAGAGATAAATGGTTTTAATTAATGTTTAGTAAAATATCTTGCATCATTTTTAAGAAATTAATACACGCGAATATACAATATAAATATATATATATATATATATATATATTATTCTTTTTATAAAATAATGCCCCAGATTTAGGGGAGGGGGGGGGGTTGGATTGTGTTTATCCTGTCAATTTTACCTAAATGAAATTTTTTTATTTGTTAAAAATGAGCTAAGATATTTTACCAATCAATAATTAAAGCCTTTTCTCTCTGGTATAATTATTGCAATTACACTAATATCAATTGATATAAACATTCAATTAAAATAATATTGACTTCAGATTAATTTAAGTAAAATGACAAATACTTCAAAGTAATGAAAAGAGGCAAGATTAGATGAATGAGATAGTTAAGAAAATGTAGATATGTAGATAGGTGTATATTTAAAAATTAAAATCAATGACTATGTTAGTATTAAGTTCAACTTTTGTTAAGCTTTTCTCTTATTTAAATAAAAAAAAATAATCTAAACATCTGTTATATTCAAGTAAATGCTAATGATCCAATTATGTTGAATAATATAATAATATAATATACAATTATATATATATATATATATATATATATATATTTCTTTGTATGTACAAATTAGTTCTTTTGATCTGACATAAGGAAAAGATTCCATTAGAATGGCAGGAGGCTATTATTATCCCACAAGAAGGAAAATAGAACGGACTACTGGGGAATTGCTCTTTTGACAATATCGTATAAGATTCTCTCGAATATTATTGTATTAAAATTATGACCATTTATATATTATCGCGTCGAAATTATTAACAAAGGGGATAAAAATTAAAATGTATAAAACAATTATTTTGCCGGTTGTATTAAATGGGTGTGAGGCATGGTCTATGACCTTAGGAGACGAGAGTAGATTGAGAATAGGATTCTGCGAAGCATTTATGGGCCAAAGAAAGATGAGGTCACCGGGGAATGGCGGAGACTGCATAACGAGGAACTGCATCACCTCTATGCATCTCCAGATATAGTTAGGGTAATAAAATCGAGAAGGCTGCGATAAGCAGCGCACGTGGCTAGAATGGGAGAGGAAAGAATGGCGAAAAATATATTGGGGGGGGGGGAAGACCGAATGGAAATTATGAGCAATATACAAAGAAAAACATTTTATTTTTAATTATGGTAATGTTGCTATCGATGGGCCACTTGAAATAAAATCCATTCTTAGAGAAATGTGGTTGTTGCGGCCAAGAACTTTCGAGTACCGTTGAGTCACAGAGATAGATAGATATCACATATACAATAATAATATATAATTAATTTACCGATTAAATTAAAATATATTTTAAATAAGAACACAAAAAGAAATGAATGTTTTATGTAATATACGGATTGAAACAAAATGGATGAAAACCTTTTACTACTTTCAACCAAATACTATGTACCACCCCCCGTCTATGTGTGAAGATCACCGGAGGCGATCAGAACAGCTAGTATAGATATATATAATATATATATATATATATATATATATATATGTATTCAAATTTGTATTTTTATTTATGATTTTATAAAGCTTTTAATGATTACATTTAATTAAAAATTAGTTTAAGGAATATAATTTAAGAAAAATCTTTAAAGATATTTATTTATTTTTTACTCATAAATGAAACATATATATAAATAGGGTGACCAAACGTCCCGTTTTTCCGGGATTGTCCCGATTTTAGATTATCTGTCCCGGCGTCCCGAAAAATGTCTTCTGAACAGTCTATCGTCCCGGTTTTTAAATATTTAGGTCCGACGAACGTTTTCTTACTATCAGTTTGGCTCTTATTTTCGATTTTTCATTTAATGGCTCTAAAAAAAAATATAAATATAAAAAATTTTATAAAATAACGTTTTTTCAATGGACTAAAAAGAATAAAATAATTTTTCTATAAGCCTGACAAAGTTTATGGATGAATTGTTTCATTGGGAAACGCCCGCTTGGAAGACCAAGGACGCGGTGGATGGACAATGTAGGAAGGGACGTGAGAGCGATGGAATTGGATGGTTGTAGGATAGGGACACTTGGAGAAATGAGATTGCTGCCACAGAGATGGATAGATAGTTATAAATTAACTTTATTTGCTAAATCTATTAACTTAACTTTTATAATTTTATTAAATTATTATATCAAAGCACTTTAATGATTTTAATTGTATATATATATATATATATATAATTTCAAAATATATTTCTCTGAAAATGTATTATTAATACTATTCTTCTTACTAAAGAACAAAAAAATGTTAGCCATTGAATAATTGATAATTTATTTCAAAACTCTATACTCTAAATGAAATCGTTTAGTTTAAATAACTTAATTAAACTAAAATTATCATTTTATTTATATGCTGCTTTTAAAAGCAATGCTATTCAAGCGTATATTAGAGTGTGATAAAGGATAATCTTAATTCAATAAAGATAAAAAATAATTAATTTAGCATGGAATAAAAAATTAAGGTAATTGTTTACAAAATGGGAAGCTTCAGGGATTTTGATGAAACTTTACCAGTGGATTCCTTTTTTAATTTCCAAGAGACTTTCCTTATGCAATATTTCCCAGTCTTTTCTAGTTTACGAGATAATTTTTTTTTTAAGTTTGACACACACCTTTGCTGGTTAGGAACGTCAAAATGTGCAGTCATTAAGTAATGTTTTATTGACTAATTCACTAATTTTCAGTTTTTCTAGGTACGGTTTGGATATAGAAAAATTATTTAATTGATTTTTGTATATTTTAGAATTTTCATTTTCAAAAAAAAACCCCGAAAAGTAGTGGAACCCTCAGCTGGTCAAATGAATAAAACATGGTAACTAAATAGAATATAAGCAAATTTTAATCATTTTTATCACTTAAACTAAAAAAACCGGGAAATTTCTTGGAAATTAAAAAAGCAATCCACTGGTAAAGTTTCATCCAAATGTCTGAAGCTTCCCATTTTGTAAACAATTACCAAAATTAATTCAACAATTCTTCTTTTAATCTTTTCTTCTAAATATTAAAATATTTATAATTCATCACAAGTGATATGTGTAACAAAAAAAAAAAAAATTAAATTTAAATAATAGAATCTGAGAGAGAAATTAATATACAAGAATAAAATTTGAATTAATGATTTTTTCACTTGCTAAATCAATAAAATCCTCCAATCAAGCAACCATGTAGTAAAAATAACAATTTATTTCATTCTATACTTTCAGTGTTTAGTTAGATAAAAGATTCATAAATTCACAGTCATTTGAAACTATGATACAATTTGGCAACTGAAGCATTCATATAATACTTTTGATGAAAAAAAAGCGAAAATTGTACAACAGAAAGCAAAACATCCATATTATCGAGAATAGCGCTAACAAGAAGAATAACAATATTTCATTTTTGCGGTCTGAAAAGTAAAACAAAATGATATATTAAGTTTACAAGTAAACAAAAAAAAATATTTATTTTTAAAAAGTTTACTCACCTCTCCTTAGAGAATGTCTTTCAAAAATATAATTCTAATAATTTTTAATTATTCTTTTATGATACTCTCTTTCTTGACTAGTTTATATTTCTAGAGTTCTATATACGAGGGTAATTCACAAAGTAGGTTACGTTTTGGACTATTTTTCTATATAATCACCAAAAAAGTTGAGAAATTTATTGTAGCGATGAACGAGATTCGAAATTCCTTCTCATAGAAATCCGCTGCCTGAGTGTTAAGCCACTCATTCAGTGCCACAATAAACTCTGATAGGTATTGCCAAACATTGCGAAACCAAAGAAGAGTAATTAAAAACAAGCGAAGAGGGAAACTCAGCTCAAAAGTGTTGTTTTTTCCACGACAAATGTCACACAGAATCTCCTTCAGACCATCAAGTGGGAGGTTTTTCCTCATCCGCCGTACAGCCCAGATCTTGCACCAAGTGACTTTCACTTGTTCCCAAAGATGAAAACCTGGCTTGCAACGCAGTGTTTTGATGACGACGACGATCTCCGCGCGGCCGTGACTGGCTGACTCAACAATCAGGCGACGGATTTCTATGAGGACTATGTCTCAACTATTTTGGCGATTATGTTGAAAAATAGTATTTTAATTGCTCTTTCAAATGTATATAATAAAAAACATTTTCCTGTACTAGTTTTGTCTTAATTCCAAAACGTAACCTAGTTTGTGAATTGCCCTCGTATAATTAGATTTTGCAATGTCTTTATCTTTATGAAAATTCTCCACAATGTTGTTTATGAGATTCTTAATTCATTTTAAAAAAATTTCCAAAATACAAGAAAACCCAAGTAAAGATGTTCGCATCAATTTATCCACTATTTGTGTATTTGATGAGACCATTATCTTCAAAAATTAAAGTTAAATACACTTAAAGTCGAAAACATTCATTAATAATTTTTAATAATTTCCAAACAGTGCTCGTTCATGAACTTCTTCATGATAAAAATGTAAACCTTGACTGACGTTTTGACGTTGACAGATTCTGAAAAAAGTTTAAAGCTGTGTTAGTATTAAAAAATACCAATTTTTGTTATGGTTCTATTGAAAAACTCTTTAATTTTCTTAACTCTATTAACTCCTTCATTGAAAGCTTATAATTTTGTTTAATATAAAACTTTTTTAGAATATAATGAGTGAGTCAAACAGAAGATTTTTTTAAGAATTATTTTGCTTGACGTCATATAATTTTAAATTAAGACAAACCTAATGAAGATGATTTTCCTGAGGATAAAACCAATAAAAAGTGCATGATTCGTGGTGATATGTAAAAAATCTTCACATGCGAAATTTGGTGTGAAAACAATACCTCCCTTACTATCGTCGGTCGGTAAAAATGACTCGGAGTTGTTGCTGGGTTATTGTAAAAAATGTTTGGAGTGCAATGGGAAAAAAATAAAAATTTTTTAAGAATTAAAATAAGGATTTTTATAAAGTTTCTTGTTTAATTACACACAATTATAAAGTAGAAAAAAAATCATTAGACACATTTTAGACTTTTAAAAAAAAATAACATATGAATAATACAATATTATAGATAATTAGGTATAATGTATATATTAATAAAGCAATTTCCAGCTACAGTAACGATTTCAAATAATTTAAATGTATCTATTAATGCAATAAAAAACAGATATGGATAGAACATAAATATTTTAAATTTATTTTATTTAAAATATATAAGGAGGCGCTGGCTGTGACATCATATAATTTTAAATTAAGAAAAAACTTGAAGATGATTTTCCCAAGGATATAACCAATACAAAGAGCATATAATATAAAATATAAAACACCTTAAAAGACCATGCCAGGCTGAAATCTATTTTAAACAAAAACCTACCTAAAATTATACTCGTAAGTTATTTTATGTTATAATATTGACAACAAATATCTTATTAAATTTTTAATAATTTGCTTTAACATTTAGAAATCCAAAGTTTTTCATTATTAATTAAATTTTAAAGCTTAGAATTTTTAGTTTAATTTTTAGTTTTAGGATTAAAATAAGGATTTTTATAAAGTTTCTTGTTTATTTACAATTATAAAGTAGTAAAAAAATCATTAGAAACATTTTGGACTTGTTTAAAAAAAATAAATAGGAATAATACAATTATAGTATTCTTAAATGCAATAGTAATTAGGTATAATGTATTTATTACTAGAGCAAGATTTATATTGATTTAAACAATAATTTGTGCTATAAAATATATGAGCTATATTTAAAGAAAATCTTGCATAATTATTAATATTTTTCGAAAATTATGTATTAAAAAATGGTGATTTAAATGTGATTTCACATTAAATTTCTTTTTACAATAATTACATTCAAAAATTTTTCCACCTGTATGAATTAATAAATGTGATTTTAAATGTGATTTCACAATAAATTTCTTTTTACAATAATTACATTCAAAAGGTTTTTTACAATAATTACATTCAAAAGGTTTTTTCACCTGTATGAATTAATAAATGTGATTTTAAATGTGATTTCACATTAAATTTCTTTTTACAATAATTACATTCAAAAGGTTTTATACAATAATTACATTCAAAAGGTTTTTTCACCTGTAAGAATTAATAAATGTGATTTTAAATGTGATTTCACAATAAATTTCTTTTTACAATAATTACATTCAAAAGGTTTTATACAATAATTACATTCAAAAGGTTTTTTCACCTGTAAGAATTAATAAATGTGATTTTAAATGTGATTTCACATTAAATTTCTTTTTACAATAATTACATTCAAAAGGTTTTTTACAATAATTACATTCAAAAGGTTTTTTCACCTGTAAGAATTAATAAATGTGATTTTAAATGTGATTTCACATTAAATTTCTTTTTACAATAATTACATTCAAAAGGTTTTATACAATAATTACATTCAAAAGGTTTTTTACAATAATTACATTCAAAAGGTTTTTTCACCTGTAAGAATTAATAAATGTGATTTTAAATGTGATTTCACATTAAATTTCTTTTTACAATAATTACATTCAAAAGGTTTTATACAATATTACATTCAAAAGGTTTTTTCACCTGTAAGAATTAATAAATGTGATTTTAAATGTGATTTCACATTAAATTTCTTTTTGCAATAATTACATTCAAAAGGTTTTTTACAATAATTACATTCAAAAGGTTTTTTCACCTGTAAGAATTAATAAATGTGATTTTAAATGTGATTTCACATTAAATTTGTTTTTACAATAATTACATTCAAAAGGTTTTTTCACCTGTATGAATTAATAAATGTGATTTTAAATGTGATTTCAAATTAAATTTCTTTTTACAATAATTACATTCAAAAGGTTTTTTCACCTGTAAGAATTAATAAATGTGATTTTAAATGTGATTTCAAATTAAATTTCTTTTTACAATAATTACATTCAAAAGGTTTTTTCACCTGTAAGAATTAATAAATGTGATTTTAAATGTGATTTCACATTAAATTTGTTTTTACAATAATTACATTCAAAAGGTTTTTTCACCTGTATGAATTAATAAATGTGATTTTAAATGTGATTTCACATTAAATTTCTTTTTGCAATAATTACATTCAAAAGGTTTTTTACAATAATTACATTCAAAAGGTTTTTTCACCTGTAAGAATTAATAAATGTGATTTTAAATGTGATTTCACATTAAATTTGTTTTTACAATAATTACATTCAAAAGGTTTTTTCACCTGTATGAATTAATAAATGTGATTTTAAATGTGATTTCAAATTAAATTTCTTTTTACAATAATTACATTCAAAAGGTTTTTTCACCTGTAAGAATTAATAAATGTGATTTTAAATGTGATTTCACATTAAATTTGTTTTTACAATAATTACATTCAAAAGGTTTTTTCACCTGTATGAATTAATAAATGTGATTTTAAATGTGATTTCAAATTAAATTTCTTTTTACAATAATTACATTCAAAAGGTTTTTTACAATAATTACATTCAAAAGGTTTTTTCACCTGTAAGAATTAATAAATGTGATTTTAAATGTGATTTCACATTAAATTTGTTTTTACAATAATTACATTCAAAAGGTTTTTTCACCTGTATGAATTAATAAATGTGATTTTAAATGTGATTTCAAATTAAATTTCTTTTTACAATAATTACATTCAAAAGGTTTTTTCACCTGTAAGAATTAATAAATGTGATTTTAAATGTGATTTCACATTAAATTTGTTTTTACAATAATTACATTCAAAAGGTTTTTTACAATAATTACATTCAAAAGGTTTTTTCACCTGTAAGAATTAATAAATGTGATTTTAAATGTGATTTCACATTAAATTTGTTTTTACAATAATTACATTCAAAAGGTTTTTTCACCTGTATGAATTAATAAATGTTATTTTAAATGTGATTTCAAATTAAATTTCTTTTTACAATAATTACATTCAAAAGGTTTTTTCACCTGTAAGAATTAATAAATGTGATTTTAAATGTGATTTCACATTAAATTTGTTTTTACAATAATTACATTCAAAAGGTTTTTTCACCTGTATGAATTAATAAATGTGATTTTAAATGTGATTTCAAATTAAATTTCTTTTTACAATAATTACATTCAAAAGGTTTTTTACAATAATTACATTCAAAAGGTTTTTCCACCTGTATGAATTAATAAATGTTTAGCTAAATGTGATTTAAATTTAAACTTCTTTTTACAATAATTACATTCAAAAGGCTTTTCTCCTGTATGAATTAATAAATGTGAATTTAAATGTGATTTTTGATTAAATGATTTTTTACAATAATTACATTTAAAAGCTTTAACTCCTGTATGAATTAATAAATGGGTATTTAAATGTGTTTTTTGTTTAAATTTCTTTTCACAATAATTACATTCAAAAGGCTTTTCTCCTGTATGAATTAATAAATGTGTTTTTAAATTAGATTTCACATTAAATTTCTTTTCACAATAATTACATTCAAAAGGCTTTTCTCTTGTATGAATTAAGAAGTGTGTATTTAAAGTTGATTTCTGATTAAATTTCTTTTGACAATAATTACATTGAAAAGGTTTTTCACCTGTATGAATTAATAAATGTCTTTTTAAAGTTGATTTTCCCACAAATTTCTTTTTACAATAATTACAATTATTGTCTTCTGTATGGATCGAATTTTTTCCTTCTGTGTTTTTCTCTGTACCTTTTTTGAATTTCAATTCTATTTTTAAAATTGAAAAGATATTTTTATGAAAACATTTTTTTAGATGCTTACATAAAAATTCCTCGCTTATAAAATTGCTATAACAATATAAACATGGGTATAGAGGACCTAAAAAAAAGAATTGTTTTCGTTATCATTAAATTTTTATATATGTAACTATTTTATAATTCAATTTAAGGAATAATATCATTACAAATAATATTAAAAAAAATAATTTTAGTGACAATTATTAATTTTAAGATTAAGATTCAATCATGCTACCACCCCGCATAAACTTTATCTATTTAATTTAAGAGATCATCCATTTTGTGATTGTAATAATGAAATAGTGGCAGATATAAATCATTTATTTTTGGGGTGCAAAAAAAATATAAAAGCAATTGACTCCCTTTATGTTGATATTAAAAGTATAATTCAACTTCCTATAGAATATTACTTGTATTCTATTTTATTTACAAAATAATTTTGAGTCGTTTAAAAAATTTTTTTATAATATAATATTATATTTTAATTATAATTTAATGATGTTATGTATTTAAGTATTTAATCATCATGTAATGTAATGACCAAATGGGTTAGTTCCCGAGGTTTTTTTTTTCTTTCCTTTTCTTGTTCTTGTTATTAAATAAAAAATTATAACATTACATTAGATAAAAAAAACACAGAAATAAAAATTACCTATATATATTGGATAGTTTGCGTTTTCTTTTGAATGAAGATCCATTTTTAATTGATTAAAGAATGAGCCTTTATAATTAGATAAACATTTGAGATGTGACACGTAAATGCGACTTCCGGAAAGCTTATGTATTTAATCGTATCATTGATAGTTGGCGTTGATGTCGACCAATTACATTACACATCTTTGGCGAAATTATGAATTTAGGAAAAAAATCTATTTATATAATTATATTATTATATTTAATTATTTATATATTTATGTTTATGAATTTGTTATCGTTTGAATAATATTAATTTTTTTAATTTCATTTTTTTGATGTAAGATTATTAAATTTTTAAATGCAATCTTTCCTTTTTTCTTTTAATTATAAAATCTAAAACACCTTAAAAGACCATGCCAGGCTGAAATCTATTTTAAACAAAAACCTACCTAAAATTATACTCCAAAATTATTTTACGTTATAACATTGACAACAAATGTCTTATTAAATGTTTAATAATTTGCTTGAACATTTAGAAATCCAAAGTTTTTCATTATTCAATTTTAAAGCTTGGCATTTTTAGTTTCTATTATATTAGAATATTTTATTTTCCTTTTCCTCTTAGGCTTATAAAGCATGTATGCCTATAATATTAGAATTCTATATATTTAATTAAAAATTGGATAAATTATTATCAACAAGTATTAAAAAAACGAAAAACAAACAATATTAATTTAAATTATGCAAGTTTCGCAGTAAAATCAATGATTGATAGCTAATGTTGTGTTTGTAAAGAAATATGGATTGCATATGATGGAATAATAAATTTACATGGTCTGGTAACCACCGACAAATGGAAATCATATACATACAGTGCTCAATCCGATAATAGACTTTATACTACGAGTAGTATGAGCTCTATCATTTAACTCTGAATCCTCTCGAAAGTTGAAGCGGAATCGAGCCAACTCGAGATGCTTTATAAATTCACCCTTAAATACGAATACCCTCCAGTTATATTTATGAAATAATATATAGATTTGTATTATTTTCGAGTAAAACATTCTTATTTTTTAAAAATAGTATTATAATCAACATTTAGGTAGGTTTTCCTAGAGTGGTAACATAAATATTTAAAATAATAATAATAAATTAAAAAATATAATTTTTTTCTTGTTTATTAAATTGTTTTTGTTAATCCTTTACTCACTTGTTTTTATAAAAATAATTTATTAGATAATTTAATGATTTCAATTTTTTTTTCTAAAGTGAAAGATTTTAAGATAGTAATTCATAAAAAAAATCTGGAGTGTATCCACTCGACTATCTCGCAATTTGAATTAGAATAAATAATATAATATATTATATTTAAATTATTTTTAATTAATTATAAAATATAAATTAAAATTGTAAAAGAAAATATGTATAAATTTATAAATTCTATATATAAATCTATAGATTATCTTTTTCTAATGAAAAACATTCGTTAAATTATTTTCTTTATCCATTTAATTATTAATATATAAAAAATAAATGTTATTCTATATAATGTTTTATAAATGCAGGAGGCAAACGGGCACAGCCAGAATAATTCGATTGTTTATAGGATTGCATTGAAAAGCGATAAGCGACTCGGCCAATTCTCTGAAAAATAGAATATTAAAATATTAAAATAAAATAAAAGAATTTATTTTTTAGTATTCATTGAACAGTGAATAAGAAAAGACGCCAAGCCAAAATGGCTGAGTGAACGTTTTAACAGGTAATTAACAACTGCTATATTGTATCTAACCACTAAAATAATCCCTTTTTAATTATAAATATATTGTTAATTAATCATAGTTATACGTTTAATAAACTTCCTCTATGAATATAATAATTTATTTATTATGATTATAATATTATTTTTCATATTCATAAACTCGTATAGTTATATAAATACTTTATATACTTCAATTACTTTTTACAAGGTGAATTACAAATGATTTGTAGTTGATATTCTTTGAATAATGAAGGATAAACTAAAATTAAAAATAATCTAGAATGTCTCCATTCGACTATCCCCCAATTTGAATATGGATTAAATAACATATATTATATTTAAAAATTAAATTTAATTAATTATTATAAATTAAAATTAATAAATATAATATTTATTAAACCAGCGCGTGTTTGGATCTTTGTTGATGGCACCCCGTCACGTGCAGGAGCGTGATTGGCAGTCATCATGTTAAAAAATTAATTCCGGTACTTTTAGCTATTCAATCAAGCTGAAATTCTATATATAGCAGTTTTTTACAATCTTTAATCAAATGAAAAATTATCCAACATATATCTTTATTTTTACGGTCACTTTAGAGGAAAAAAAAATAAAAACGTTGTAGGTATTGACCCTCTTCCAGTTGAGATACATTTCTCAAAATTTGATAGAAAACTACGAATTTTGAATAATGCCCGTATAGCAAATTTCATCATTCTAGCTCAAACCGTTTTTGCGTAATCTTGTCTACATACACACACACACACAGACACACACACACATTTTCCCAACCTTATTGAAAATGACTCAGGGACATTCAAAACTTAAAAAAACATCAAAATCTCTGGCGAGATAGTAAAAAGGATGTATATGCTTTCTATTTATTTCAAAAAATGAAATATACCTATAATTTTGCACTTTAATCAATCTATTTATAAGGCGTTAAAAAACATATTTAAAGTTGCTTTTTTCTTTTTTTTAAAGGATATTTCGAAAATGGGTAATAGTATTATCATTATAGATATCTTCAGCCCTACTCGGTTTAGTTCGTTGTCCGAATATGTGATCTTTGTCCGAACATAAAAATTTTTCGTGAATGTGTTCTTTATCCGATTTGTTCATTGTCCGAACTGTTCGTTAACCGATCACCAACTGTATATATACATTATTGTAAACAAACAAAATAAGAAGATTGATTATTTAAAGAAAATAATTAAATGAAAAAATATATCTGTCGAAATCATTTAGAATGAAGATTTAATTAAGTTTACAATCGAAGTAAAAAAGAATTATAATCTTAACAGAGATTATATATTTTTTGTTTTAAATGTTTTGAAAATATAAAAAAAAAATTACAATTAAATGAAATATAATTAAAGGTGACATTAAAAAAAAACACCTGAAGATATCAATTAATAATTAAGACGTTATAACCTGTTGATGCTCTAATAACCTGATAATTGAATATTTAGCTTGATGTGTTTTTAATATTTTTTTTTTGTTGAAAGAGAGTATAAGAATTCTAATTAAAAAAAAAATAAATTAAATGTATTTTCAAAATTGATTATATATTTAATATATATATATATATATATAGAGAGAGAGAGAGAGAGGGAGAAAGAAAGTAAAAGTTTTATTACCATAGCAGAGATTATCCTTTTTTAATGTTTTTAAAATTAATTTTTTTTTTTAATTCTAATTATTTTTCTATCCTAGTGACTGTTAAACTAAGAAGATCTAACAAGTAGCAAACTGTTCTCATTTTTGTTATCTCCATCCAATTTCTATTCTTTCCCAACTCCCTTATGCTACTCCTCAGGCCGGATAAAGATGCGTGGAAGCCGGGCGACTGCCCAGGGCGCCCAAATTTTGATTTAAAAATAAAATATCTTTTTACATTCATTATTTAAAAGACAATTTTTATGAAAGGGCGCCAAATTTTATTAAAATCCTAGAAACAGCCCTGCTGCTGCTTCTATTGTAAGGTTTACCCATAAATAAACTTAGATTCTAATTAAATAAATCAAATTAAATGTATATATTCCAAATGTATTATTATAAATAATGCAAGAATTATTATAAAAATTACCTGATGACATGGATATATAATTAAGATAATTTGTTGTAATTATAATAATCTGGAATCCTATAATATAAAACCAAGATTAATAGTTAGGTTAATATTTTTTGCAAAGTATAATGAAAAAGCAAAAGAATATATAAAATAGTCTTCCCTTGGCTTGGTACTTCTGTAGTTATTAACAAAGAGTAGAAGAATGTTACCTATAATAATATCTATAATAAAATTGAAGACATCCTAGGCAGTGCCTTTTCGTTAGAATTATTAAAAAATGACAGGTTCCAGTTGACTTCTAAAAGATTCATTGTTTCAAAAAAACATAGCAAGTAATATAACGAGAGATAACATCATTGGGAATAAATAACATTAAAATGATTAAAGATGGCTCTCGAAAACATTGTATATATTCATATATTTAAGTCAATATTATAATTATTAACCTTAAGATATTAATTATTTGATTCTTAGAATTCTGTTTAATATTCATTTTAACTTTCTTGAGATAAAATAAAACAAAATATTAATGAAGTTAGCAACATAATAATAATAATAATAATAGCAACATAATATCAGATTTTTTTAAAAACAATATCTTTAATTGATATTCATTTAAAATGATAATTAAAGAATATGGTATTTCAATTACAATATTCAATAAATATTATCTATTAATTTAAATGATATTTAATTATTAGAAATAAAAACAAATATTTATATTAATATTAATATTTTTTTGTATTCTTTGTAGAACATGTATGGATAGATTATTTGAACCGGGGAAGGCCTCAAATAAACACCTCGGGGCTTTTAATAAATTTTGATAAAATAATTTATATCAAAAAAATATTTACTAGGTTTTTGAATAAAGAAATTGATTGCTATTTTCTATGTACAAACTAGAGACAGAAGTGATTTTAAGATAAAAAAAAAGGTAGAATGGAGGATATTCTTTGCTAACATCCTATCGAATTAATATTATGGCCTCGTAATATTCTTAAAACAATATTCGCAGTTCATAAAGAATAATTTGTTTAGTGTACTGAACAGCGGTTCGGTGAACCAGGTATTCTTGAATTAAATAACGTTCTTCTTATATGTAAAATTCATAAGAATAGAAGAAAGAGGTATGAATAATTAGAATCAAAACCTAATCAAATAAATATATTCTATTAACCAATTTAATTTTTTTTTTTTTTCATCAACCTATGATCTGAACTCTGACCTAATTTCATCTTGAATTTTAAACAGAAAAATGCCACACAGGAGAATTTAAATATTTAATTCAAATTAAATGCGTTAATTAGCCACTCTGAATGTAACCTTTAAGACAAACAAGTAATTGGATTCTCGAAAGTCTCCTTAACTTGGTGGCAATGAGTTTTGACCTTCTAGTTTACAATCGATATCTGTATCTGAAAGAAATTCATAAAAATATATGAAATTAATACTTTATTCGAATTTGAATTTAAATAATTGATTTTCAACAATAACTCATTGATTGTTGGTTTCAATTTTAAAAGATTTCTGAAAAATCAAACACAGTATAATGTTAGTGGGATAGTATACTCATGAACTGCGCAAAAACTATAATGAACAGTTCATAACAAATATTTATTTAATGAAGAGAATCTAAATTAAATAAATATATTGCTGCTTTATTGCGGATTTATTATCTTTCATGAAATCTTTCATACAACTGCTCAAATTATTAAATTTAATGATTTAATCATTGAAAATGAGGAGGACACATCTTGCAGTTGTATCCTGTTATATATAATACACAAGGGATGACCAATAGTACCTTTAAGACACCCGGAGGGCCTGCTGTGCTTTAACCTTAACCTTACTATGAAATCAAATCTATCAACCCCTAAGCATCACATAGGAATCCTAACCTCAATGTAGTAAATTCAATATTTTATTTAGAAATAAATGATATTCAATATGTTAAAGTGTCTTATTCAATTATCTATTATATTATTATATCGACACGTTATGTAAGATATTTTGAATGTTTCAATTATTTTTTTTAATTAGTCAATTAATCAAAAAAGTATATAAATAAAATGATTAAATTTTTTATTATTGATAATTGTTATAAATGTTTTTATTGAGTATACAAATATGTAAGTCAAAGTTTTTAAACAATTTTTGGTTTCTTTGTAAGAAAAAGAAAAATTGTTTAGTTAAGACATGAATCTTGAATAATCGGAGCAATGTTTAGTGTGGCGTAGGAGATTCCATTGAAGGACCTCCTAAATTTTCTTGAAGACTTTTACAACATGTAATAATATAGATTTCTACTTTTGGTATATTAAGAGTGTTTGAGCTTCATTGGTTGGCTGAATTGCATCAATTGTTGTTTATATCATTTACAAGTGTTCATTTCGTTGTTCTCAAGTAGCTCAGAGTTTACTCTCAAAGTTTATCTTCATATTTGATTTAAGTTACTACGACTTTTGCAAATTCATAACCTCACTCATTTATTCACTTTTTATTTATAATTTATATATACTACAATTGAAGGATCATTTTTAAAGACTAATGATTGTTAAAGAAAAATTATAATATTATTGTTTTTTTCAAGTATAAAAAGAGATATAGCAAAAAAAAAAAAAAATCAACAAAACAATTAAGATAAATTTGAATTATTTTTTTTCAAAGAATAATTCATTTTTTTAGATTTTTTTAAAATTAATAATAAAATCGTTTGGCTTAGATTTTTAGTATTTTTTTCATTAAAATTTATAAAAAGATGTTCAAGGTTCTCTGATATACGTCTCTTATTGATTATTCAATTATAATTTCTCTAGAATTTTATAATTTAAAATGAAAAATTATTGGATGCAAACTGTCCTTCATGTCATTTCAAAGAATAATTAAGTATTATCATATTTAATCTTCTTTTGACCAAATCTCAAGTATCCTTCAGTTTTCTAGACAAATTAACTCGTGTTATAAATTGAATCGAGAACAAATGATCTTTTTTTTTTTAAAAAAAATTATTATGAATGAGACTTGGACTGGAAAAGCTGCTCAAAGCAAGCAAGCAAGATCCATGAGCATGAACTCATAATGTTTAACTCATTAAAAGATTCTCACTTAACTCGACAATTATGCGCTCTGTTGACTTTTATAATCTGTTGTAATTATTCCTAATCGTTACCGATACAACTTGTGGACTGACTGTGTTATATTTTTTTTTTTTTTTTTTAAATATCTTTATTAACAATTTAAATCGGCAAAGAGAAAAACGATAAGAAATAAATATTTTAATTTCTTTGGGAAGTGTTAAGAAAGAAATTCAACAGGAAAATGACTTCTTTTGATATGTTTAATTAAAACGAATGTACGTTTTATTCTTTATGTGATTAATACGCTATGATTCTTTTGAAAAGCTCACTGAGAATTACCACATTTATATAATTTCAGGTTTCTATTTATAAGAATTCTACCCTCTTTTCAAATAAAATTAGAATTATATTCTTAGTTCCGTTTAGATTCATATTCCTACAAGATTTAGCCCCCCCCCTCCCATCCATTTCAATTTTACCGACCGACGATAGTAAGGGAGGTATTGTTTTCACACCAAATTTCACATATGGAGATTTTTACATATCTCCACGAATCATGCATTTTCTTAACAGAAAAAAGTATTTTTAGCATGATGTCTGTCCTTCCGTCCGTCCGTCTGTCCGTCCGTCCGCATAGATGTGTACAGCCTGAACGGCTCAACGGATTTTGATGAAATTTGGTATATTTACTTAATGCATCAGTGGGATGAATTGATCAACTTTTGGTGAAAATCCGGAAACCGGAAGTGGTAGTATTAGCGATCGACGATAGGAAGGGAAGGGTTATTTTCGCACCAAATTTCACATAAGGAGATTTTTTACATATCACCACGAATCATGTACTTTGTATTGGTTTTATCCTCGAGAAAAAACATTTTTATTAGTTTTTTTCTTAATTTAAAATTATATGACGTCATCCAGCCATTCATGACGTCACAGCCTGGTCTTACATATATATTATAAATAAAATAAAATTAAAAATATTTATGTTATATCCATATCTCTTTTTTTTCAATATGGTTAAAAAAAAAAGGTTGCCGACCCCTAGACAAAATATTATTTGGTCTATCTAGCTAATCTTATTATACTGGTAGTATGTATATGTATTTCTGATTTTAAGGATTGTGCTTAGGATTTTTATAAAATTCACTTATTAGGAAATTTTTCAGGTGAAGAATCAATATGTATAGGTCTCTTTTAAAAGAATAATAATTTTAATTGTTTTTCTTATTTAAAATAACTAATTGAAAACAAGTGTTCAAAAATGTACATATATATTAAATAAATATTTATATATAAATATATAATTATGGGAGATGGTAGGGATTGGAGGGTTGTAGCTGAGGATAGGGATACTTGGAGAAGTGTGATTGCTGAGGCCAAGAACTTTCGAGTTCCGTAGAGCCACAGAGATAGATAGACAGGTATTAATATTAATTTTTGATTTTTAAAAATAATTCGGTTCGATAATTTTTCTAAGATAAACCTTAAAAAAAATTAGCCATGAAGTTAGCAACATACACATGTGGAATAATGATGAAAGTTTAAATATTTCCTATTTTAAAATAAATACCAACAAAAAATTTATATTTCAATCGATGTCTTTCTGATCTTGAAAATTGCCACATGACATATTATATATTATTTTTTAAAAACAATTTCTTTTTTTAATTGATTACCGACCGACGATAGTAAGGGAGGTATTGTTTTCTCACCAAAGCTTGAACGGCTCAACGGATTTTGATGAAATTTGGTGTATTTACTTAATGCATCAGTATGATGAATTGATCAACTTTTGGTGTATATCCGGAACCCGGAAGTGGTAGTATTACTGATCGACGATAGGAGGAGAAGCGTTATTTTCACACCAAATTTCACATGAGGAGATTTTTTACATATCTCCACGAATCATGCACTTTGTATTGGTTTTATCCTCGGAAAAATCATCTTCATTAGTTTTTTCTTCATTTAAAATTATATGACGTCACCCAGCCCTTCATGACGTCACAGCCAGTTCCTACTTATATATTTTAAATAAAATAAAATTAAAAATATTTATGTTATATCCATATCTCTTTTTTCTTATAATTGCCATTATACTAACACTACTCTTTTCCAATTTACCGTTCTTTTTATAAAAATACAAAACATCTAAGAAAGGTACACTTGACCCTAAAGTTTCGGGATGGTTACCCTTTTGATCTTTGTAAAAAAAAACTTAATCTACATCATACTTGTGTTCCAAGGACACTTGTGTCAATTTTATAGCGTTCATCAAAGATCAACAATGCCATCACTGGTTAGTCAAACATCCTGTCATCCAAGCAATGTAGGAATGTGTCTCTTTAAAGCTTTTTTATTATCCTCCTTCCTTTTTCCATACAAATTGAAAAAAAAAAAATCTGAGCTTAACATTTTCTTGACAACTTCCAATATATATTTTTTATAATTTAAAAATAAAATCCATCACAGTCCAAAAGATCTCATCATAATTCTTTAATTAATCTTCTTTTAAGTGCATGAGTAAGGGAAATGAATTTCCAAAAACAAACTTCATGGAAAATCGTTAATGAAATTCATGGAGATAGATGTTATAAAATATCTTTTTAATACCACCATTTAGTTTTTATCATGCATTTATTATCTTTAAACTTCTATGTAGGTGTATTTGTATACAAATATTGGGGCTAGATTTTTATCGACTAAGTATATAAAATAACAAACGTTTTAACAACAAATGGCAAAACAATCATTTGTTGATAGTAACAATGAAATAATTTGGCAACGCTGCCCCTTCGCATAGACATTGTATAGAGAACAGTGGTAAGACAACCTTTTTATACCTAACCTCCATATTTGTATCTTTCTTAGTATTAAAATGTTTAAATTGCCCATCTTCCCTACTAAAAAATATAAAAAACTGTAGAAAGTGAATTATATTTAATTTCAAAAGAATTTAAAAGCGAACTCTGCGAGGTAGGAACAGTGGTGTATTGGGAGGGGAACGACGTTCCCTTACCTTTTCAGAACCGGAACGCGTTCCAGTACTTTTTCATGTCCCGGCAACTCCCACTTAAATATATTGTTAGAATTCCTTTTTTTGTGTTAGTTAATACTTTGTATAAGAATAAGAAAAAATAAAAACATATTTGGAAAAAATAGTTTGCTGAAAATAGGACTTTTTTTGCACCCACTATGCGTTCCCTTACTTCTTATTTTATCAATACATCACTGGGTAGGAAGCAGTTTGACTAATTCTGATATAGCGTAAAAAAATAATTTTGTAGTTAGATCAAAAAATTCAAAATAGTATTTTAATTAAAAAAAAATAACTAAAAAATCATACTTTTAATTTAAAGTGGAAGTTAATAGTGTTTCGATTTCTTTATATTTCAAATGGTGAATAATAATTTATATATCATTTCACATAAATATATATATATATATATAACATTTAAGATGTGGATACTTTAAAAGCGGACTTTTTTCCAATAATATTCTAGTCATGAAGTGTAATAATTCGATAAGTAAATATGTAAAGTACATCTGTTAAATGAAACAATATTTCTCACTGAATGTAAATATTTAAAAATGTAATAAGGAGTTAAAATAATATTTTTAATAGAAAAGAGAGGTATATACATTCTAAAATTATGTTAAAGATTATCTGTATTTATCTTTTCTAGAAATACAATACAGTTATTTAAGCAAAATTAAACTAATCGATTATATATATTTAAACAGTTTAAATAAATTAAAAAAGCCAATTATCATTCAAGAAAATTTAGATATATATATTATTTTAAAAGAAATATTTTCCTATTTAATTTCATTTGAAATGGAATTAATTAGATTTATAGAATTATTTATAAATAATATATCAGCAAAAATCATTCGTTCGACTAGAAAAATTACATACAAATAGAATTATAAATTAGAACAAAACAAACCTATTGAACAAAATTAATATTAAAATTAATTTGAGAGGATCCTATGTACTGATCATACAATACCTCTCTTTGGCGCTATCATTTCACAGGATATACTAAAGTCAGAGATATTTGTTTATATAGAACACATCAAATATATAATATTTTAAACATGTATGTAGTTGGTAATAAATCCTGCTCTTATTTGAATAAAGAGGTTGAAATATAAAAGAATAAATATTCATAGTTATTTGTTCACTTTCTTATTATTGAAAAGAGATTATAAAAATTTAAATACATTTTACATGTACCGTTGAACTTCAATTATCCTGGCTAATGAAAGAATATTAAAAAAGCATATATAATTGATTCATTTAAATGGCTTGTTATTATATATAATATATATATATATATATACAGTATTTATATAGGATAAAAATATTAATTATAGAATTAATTATTATTATATAATACGTATCATATAACGTATTTTATTAATTTAAAATAAAAACAGCATGCAAATTTGATATACAAGTATAATACTTATATATAATAAACATAAACAAAATTTTAATAAAAAAAAAGCTTTTATTTTAAAAGTATTTTTGTAAATTCTTTAAAAATAATAATAAATACTCAGCATTAAAAATAATGTATATTTGTTTTTAGATATATTGACTGGACAAATTGAAATATGACAGATGATAGGTTATAATGGATGCATCTAATGTCAAAATTCAATTTTAATATAAAATGTATTTTTTAATATAAATGACATAAAAATAAATGATTAACTATAATTAAATTTTTCTCTTTTTTTTCTTATTTCATATACATATATATATTAATATATAGGGTGACCATATTTCGAAAACACCAAACCAGGTCATGTGTAAAAAAAATTTACCTTTTTTTTTTTTGTTAGAGCCATTTGAATGAAAAATCGAAAATAAGAGCCAAACTGATTGTAAGAAAACGTTCGTCGGACCTAAATATTTAAAAACCGGAACAATAGACTGTTCAGAAGACATTGTTCGGGAAGCTGGGACAGAGAATCTAAAATCGGGACAATACCGGAAAAACGGGACGTTTGGTCACCCTATTTATATATATGTTTCATTTATGAGTAAAAAATAAATAAATATCTTTAAAGATTTTTCTTAAATTATATTCCTTAAACTAATTTTTAATTAAATGTAATCATTAAAAGCTTTATAAAATCATAAATAAAAATACAAATTTGTATATATATATATATATATACTAGCTGTTCTGATCGCCTCCGGAGATCTTCACACCTAGACGGGGGCTCCACCCCCTGTACCCCCGAGTGGTATTTAGTATTTTGTTTAAAGTAGTAAAAGGTTTTCATCCATTTTGTTTCAACAATTATATCTTTACAAAGATAAATAATAGAATCAAACGCCTCTACATATAATTGAGAGGCATTTTCAACTATAATTTCGACTAAAAACACTTACGAACCCTTTTACACCCCCTTATTTAAATATGTAACAGTCTTGCCCAAAAAATAGTTCGCCTTTTGAATACTACACAATAATCCAACACAAAATAGGACTGTATTCACCAAAACTATGAAATCAAAATCATGGCACTTTATAAAATGTGACACTATTTTATGTAATTCTACAATAACAATCAAGACACAACTAATATGTGACGGCCTTATACAGAAAACTGCGGGAATTGCAGACTGTTTTAAATGCCATATAGTGATTTAACAGTAGTTTTAACTTGTGCCTCTCTTTCACATAATATATTGACAATAGGCAATAGTTTTATATAAAAATCTCAATTATGATAATTTTTGAGTTGTGACGGTATTCTTCCAAACCGACGATATGTAAACTGATACTAAACTAGTCTTATTTAATTGAGTTCACAACGTGTGTGTGTTTTTACCGACCGACGATAGTAAGGGAGGTATTGTTTTCACACCAAATTTCACATGTGGAGATTTTTACATATCTCCACGAATCATGCATTTTTTTAACAGAAAAAAGTATTTTTAGCATGATGTCTGTCCGTCCGTCCGTCTGTCCGTCCGCCCGTATAGATGTGTACAACCTGAACGGCTCAACAGATTTTGATGAAATTTGGTATATTTACTTAATGCATCAGTGGGATGAATTGATCAACTTTTGGTGCAAATCCGGAAACCGGAAGTGGTAGTATTAACGATAGACGATAGGAAGGAAATGGGTTATTTTCACACCAACTTTCACATGAGGAGATTTTTTACATATCATCACGAATCATTCACTTTGCATTGGTTTTATACTCGAGAAAAATCATCTTTATTAGTTTTTTCTTAATTAAAATTATATGACGCCATCCAGCCATTCATCACAGCCTGGTCTTACATAGATATTATAAATAAAATAAAATTAAAAATATTTATGTTCTATCCATATCTGTTTTTTATTACATTAATAGATATCTTAAAATTATTTGAAATTGTTTCTGTAGTTGGAAATTAATTTATTTCAAACCGTCGGTCGGTTCGGACCTGGCCACAGGTCAACTTATTTAAGTAAAGTACTTCATTCATTTTATAGAATTTTCCAAATATATCATTCAAAAAAAACATGTGTTTATTGAAAATCGGAAAAATATTTGAATTGTAAAATAGAAAAATGAAACAAAAAAAAAACTAAACATATTTGACAGTTGTCATTTTCAAATTTTTATGTTTTATTGAATTTAATTATTCATAAATATATAATATATTATTGATGTATTCTTTTGTAATTTATATTCTGATTATATTTGTATTATGTCAATTTTGGCAATTTTTTATAATTATGTTGTTATAACGGATGATGATTAAATTTTAAATTTTATGTGGTATAGAATTAAAAGACAATAACACAGATAATTAAACGTGTTAATTTCTATATTAAATTGATTATGATTATACTATTAATAAATATAATTTTTATCATGGCAGATATATAAGAAAGTAAACAGGATTTTAAAATAATTTAAACATTTCAGCATAAAAATCAAGCATTTTAATAATTTAAATAAAATAATACAAATACTAAATGTGAAAAATACAATAAAAAATTTTGACTGACTGCTATAATTTTTGTGTAGTGATCTTGAACTGAGTTAAGTTGTCCAATGGCAAATGAAAATACAATTTGGCTAGATAATGTATTAACCACACAATCTAATCTATATGTATGAGGGCTGAATTGTGTTTTATACACTCAGCACCAAATAAATTTCAAGGGTATTTTTTTTTTGTGTAAGTTTATATTAGATGATTAAATAAAATGGCAAAAGAATTTTTGTAGTAATAATAAAATTACACGTATAAAAAAATATATATAACAGGTAAAGAACAAAGAAATATAACACACAAAGTAATTAAAGATTTAATATATATATATAAAAAGTTGCGATATATGGAGTTATGACAGTTGGAATTTTTAACTAATGAAACTTTGAAATAAATATTTTGGAATGAGATTATCAAGTATTATCAACTTGAAAAAAAATTGCTGACCTGGACATTTGAGTAAAAAAAGTGGAAAGAAGAGAATAGGTAAAAAAAAGGAGAGTTAAAGCAAAAATAAAACTAAATTCTTTGAAAATGAAAAAAAGTTTTTATGTCGTATTACACTCAACCTTTTTTTACTTTCTTCTTTCAGCAAATTATTAATTGAATAAATAAATAGAGTACTACTGGTAAAAAACAGCATATTATAGCCAAATGGTCTTCAATTTTTCTTAACAGTCATGAGTAATTTCTTTTTTAAATTTTATTGGTTTTTGGGGTCTTTCCATTAACCTTCTTATTTTATTTAAAATTAATTATTAAATCTAATATAACGAGTTCCACTCGAAGCCGTTTGAATCATCCCAGTGACGGCGCGAGCTAAATATACCCCCAGACGAAATTGATATAACCGATAAGTTGGCGCCCCTTGATATTGGCGCCCCAGGCAGTTGCCTGACCGTTTAGCCGCCATTGATCCCTAAATCTTAAAATGAGTGTGCCAGGACTATAACCGTTAGATTACACTTCCCCCTCAGAAGAAAAAAAAAATATTTAAAAAAAGATATGATACTTCGCAATTAAAAAAAATCAAATATCATTA